>LNAC01000082.1:2339102-2786636 GCA_002007465.1 Ailurus styani | reverse complement strand
GGGTGGGGGAGGGGAGACGGGGGGAGGAGGGGGTAAGGAATTTGGGGAGAGAAGGGAGAGGAAGAGGTTGGGATGGAGGGGGAGGGGGAGCGATACCGACTGAAGAATAGTCATTTGGGCACTGCCGGCTTTATCAAAACAAAATCCCTCAAGGGAACCGAATCTCCCATGGCAAATAAATGGCAAATGAGCAACAGGCTAAATAAGTTTCTTTTGAACTGAGGAATCAGGGAACGAGAGGTCGGATTTATTTCCCTCCTGGAGGCAATTTTCACACCCGCTGCTTAAATCACTGCTTACTGAAGCTGTTTATTTAATTATTTAGCATCGTGACTGCGGGCCAGATGTTCTGTAAGCAAGGCCGGCAATCCAGCCGCGCACTGGAACCATGTGTCTCTGGAGGACGGGCTGCGCCGCGCGGCGGTTCCTCCCTCCGCGGGTCGCTGGTCCAAGTCACCCACTGGCTGTGACTCTCCAGACACCAGGCGCAGGGCGCTCCTGCAGGGCAGAGACCCCTTCCCCGGCGAGCCTCCAGCACAAGGCACCTGTTTCCCCGCGGCATGTTTATTAGCGGGGGCGCCAGATGTTTCAGTCCCAGGAACGTTTCAGGGTATCCGGGCAACTGGCTTCTCAAAATGTCCATCTGTATACTTGTCTCTCAGCCCCACAGCCAAACAAATGGCATTTTCTGTCTGGAAGCGTAACAATGCTATTCGGCCGCACACCTCTCTTCCCGTGCACGGCGGGGATGCATAATGACTCCTGCTTACTGCTGCTCATAACCTCCGGTGGGGGCATTGGTCATACCACTCCACACGTCACCCTGACCGTAAGGCCCACGCTTCTCGTTATCACCATTACGTGAATAACCAATCCTCGTTTACATTGTAGGAATATGCGGCTTAAAACCCAGCGGGGCCTCACTGCAACCCTTAGGAGCAGGTCTGTTCTAATGAAAGGAACCACACAAACAACATCAATGGAGATACATCTGCGTTTTGCAGTTGAGTCAGGTTCCAAGTTAGCACATAGTGCAAGCATGGCACGGATTCAAATTACCTTCAAAAATCCCCTTTGCAGCCCATAAAGTCTGTGTGCAGGGTTTTGTGTATATTGTGCTCTCTCAGTTAATCCAACCCAGCCAGCTTGTTCTCCAGCACGGGAGCAGAGAGCTTTTCCGTCGTTGAGCACCAGATGAAGCAGCTGGCTTCTGTTTAGGAGCCCTGTTACATGAAAAATAGCTGATTGCCCCTCTAAATGAGCATTGTTGGATTTGCATAAGTTAAATGTGTGTATATGATGAGGCTTTACCCTTTAGTAGAATCATGGCACACATGCTACCCTCTTCTCCACGCTGCAAAACGTGTTAGCGAGCATTTCTCTCTTTAGTTCACGTGGTGTTTTGTTCAGTCTTGGGCTCTATGTTTTCAGAGTGCTTAGCATGGGGCAGGCCCTGCCAAGTCCTTTACTTTCTTACCTGTGATGAGCTGAGTTAACACTTTAGTCTGGTCATTCAGAATGTTCACCGTAACATTTCTGGCTGATTTGAAGTATAGGGCATTACCCTGTAATAAGAAAATAAGAGAAACATGTGAAAATGGCAAATTTTGAGACAAAGAACTGTAACCACAACCCTCCAAGAGGCTGAACTGGTCTTCACTGAGTGCTAATTGATGTGTCTTTATTTGAAAACTCCAAATGTCTTCATGATCCCCACATACATGATAATTGGCATTCATCCAAAATGGATTTCCTCCAAAGAGACCCACAGAGAGCACTCAAACACACACTCGAAATAGATTTCCCTACACACACACACACACACACACACACACACACACACACACACAGAGTTGAATCAGAGGCAACCCAGCGACAGAGTCCTTTAGATCTTACTATAGATGTGAGTTACCTTTGGCACATAAAATGATCAGGAATGATTGGTAATCTCCTAATTTCACACTTTCTAGTTTGTAATTTCTCCAAAGGGACCATGGAGAGTTCTTACAGGAGAGCCGAAAGTGTGTGGAAAATACCTGAGGTCAGCTCCTCTGGCCTCTCCGCCTGCTGTGAGAATTGAGGTGCAATTCACACTGAAAGATTCTCTGTGCCTTCATCCAATATCTCCTTCGTCAAAGAGAGCACCCCAGTCCATTTGCACAATGTGGCAGTCCATTTGCACACTGCACACATATCTGAGAATGACTCAGAATAGGGGGTGGCATACTTTTTCTGCAAAGGGTCGGATAGTAAATATTTTGGGTTTTGTGGGATGTACAGTCTCTGTGGTAACTACTCAACTTCTAACTGCTGTTTTGGTGCCAAACCACCACAGACCATACACAGACAAATGGGTATGGCTGTATTCCAACAAAACTTTATTCGTGAACAGTGACATTTGAATTTCAAATAATTTTAAATTTAACATAATCTTACTATATCCTAGAATGTTGTTCTTCCTTTTTTCCCCTAATCATTTAAAAATACAAAAACTCTTATTTCACTGGCCAAATGAAAACAAGTAGAGGGGATGGATTTAGCCCACAGGCCATAGTTTGTCAAGCCCTGACTGAGATGTTCTCCTTTTCCTAGAGAAAACCAAAGCCATAAAATAAAGGATGAAATGCTGCCAGAACACGTCAGTACCCTGATAGCTGTTATTAGGAAAAAGGAAGGTTTCTTTCTAAACCTTCGTTACCACATGGCGTTTAATCTGCCCGAAAATTCTTTAATACCACAACACACTGAGTCCCAAGCCCAGAAAAACCATGGTCCTAAGGGCAGTGCGGAAAGTGAAGATAAGACTCCTTTTTATTTTTAAAGTCTTAGGATCTAATGGGATCAATAAAATGGACACACGAATAATACTAGGCAGAGACTGACCCCAGGTGATTAAGGAGCTGCAAACAAAGTGTGTGGGGAACTTTTCCTGAAGGATAAGATTATTCATAGCTTGAGGCTGTGGAGCCAGAAGCAAAGGAGATGTTTGTGAATGGTTCAGCTGAGCCTTAAAAAGAATATAGATAGGTTTCTCCCAGATGAAATGAAAAAAGGAGGTCATGGAGGTAGAAAGCTTGTGCGATGAGTGTCTCACGTCTTTTTCCTCCTAAAGTAGGAGGGGATTCGTGAGCTCAGCCTAGCAGCTGCATATGGCAGAGTGGCTGGCCAGTGGGGACAAGGTGGCCGCCATGGCAGCATTCTTTCTGTCTGAAGTCTGGAGTCACCATCTCCCTCATCCAAGGCCCTGTGGAGGACTCCAATGCCTCAGGGGTTGCCCTAATGAAACAGAAGCCACTATCTCTCTCTCTGACCCTAGGACAGCAGCTCGGGCCCAAGGTGAACTTTTTTTTTTTTTAATTTTATTTATTTATTTGACACAGAGAGAGAGAGACATCACAAGTAGGCAGAGAGGCAGGCAGAGAGAGAGGAAGAAGCAGACTCCCCACTGAGCAGGGAGCCCAATGCGGGCCTCCATCCCAGGACCCTGAGATCATGACCTGAGCCGAAGGCAGAGGCTTTAACCCACTGAGCCACCCAGGCACCCCCAAGGTGAACTTCTAAAATGGAAAACCTGTACCCGGGATCTGCCCAGGCCCGGTAGAACCAGATCCCCTCGGGCCAGGGCTGTCGTCCCAGTGTCAGGGAGAGAGATGGTGACTTCTGTCTCATCAGGGCAACTGCTGATTCACTGGAATTCCCCACAATGGCTTAAAGTTAACATTCTGCCTGATGGTCAACTTTTTGCTTTGTTTTCTAATTAGCTAAGAGAAGAAGAAACTGAATAATGTCATGGGCTTCTATCTTCTATTACATAACAAATATTAGCCTAAAATAGTTTCTTTGGCATTGCTTTTGGCAGTGCTCAACAGCTGTACTTAAAACTTAAAATTGATTCAAGTAATGTGAGGATTCAGAACCTGGAACCCGGACAGGAGGTTATATGTTTCTAGAAGTTAATGTACTAATTCTTTTTATATTCAACAAGCTGGCACTGCAGAGGGAAGAACTACGTGGAGTGAGAGAATGGGATATATTCTGTTGCCACTGACTGGTGTGTGACCTTGAGCGAATCACTTAACCGCCCTGTGGGTCTATTCTGCGCACTCTCCGCCATCACCATGGCTATGATCAGAGAGCTCGTGGCTGACACAGCTGTGCACTCACTATGTGCTGTGTGTACAACAGAAGCCCTGGAGTTGGCCTGTCTAGTTTACTGTGCCTGCTCTACCACTTGCCAATTGGGTGCCTATAGGCAAATTAATAGTTCTGAGCCTCGGTTCCTTAATATGTACAATGGCGCAAATATTACTGAATTATTAAAATTCACTTATCACTGAAATCAATACACATGGTCCAGTGTCAGGCACACAGTGAGTCCTCTAGCAGTTATGGTAAATGGGGGTGGTGGTGGTGAGGAGAGTACAGAGGCAGGAGGAGGAGGGGGAAGGAGGGAGGGAAAGATGGAGAGAAATGAGGAAGACCTCCCTCTGCATGACCAATCTTCACAACCCATCTGGGCAGTAGTCAGGGGCTTCTTCCATTTCCAGCAACTTCCATCTCTGTATTTCAAAGGATCTCCCTCTATGTGGCTGGCTCATCACTATTTTTCAAATCGCAGTTTCTTCAAATGCACTTGCTTGCCCTTAATATTATTCAAATAATCCCATGACAGAAAAAAATCTCCCAACAGCTTTGCTTAAGGTTTATAGCAAGAGATATAATAAAGCCACCCATTCCTTTTTACTGCTGTGTCAAAATATTATAATAATTTACCATTAACTGTTCTAATATGCTAAGATCCTGGGAAACAGTCTTTGCTATGTTAGGGTTTAAACAAAAAGCCTCATTCTAGCCTGGGAAGTGTTGCTCCGATCCTCCCATAGACCTTGATAACAGAAAGATTACCAGGTAAAATGCATGAAGCAGCCTACAGACTTCAAACTGCCTCTCGTGGCAGCTGGTCAGTATGACTTTTACTTGGCGATCTCTGCTTACTGACACTAAACCAGGCAAGTACCAGCCAAGCGAAGCATCCCTGGGGTCTTGGCAGTATTAGAACAAATAAGGGAAATGCTCTCCAGTCTGTGTCCCTCCTACTCACTGTTGCAGCCTTCTGGGAGGGGAGGTTAATTTCTGTCACAGAGGATTCCGCCCTGGGGCTGGTGAATTTCACTAACTGACCTCCATGCAACCATCAGAGGATGAGGATAAGGGGCTTGCAGGAAACTGCTGGCAGGTCAGCTCTGTGGGGCAGAAAGGAGTCTGGCAGACCCACGGCTTCTCATGAAGATCAGAGCTCTGGACCAGGTCAAGTTAGTCTGAGGCCAGTCAGCCCTCGATTCTTCTGGACGCAGAGTGAGCCCGACTGGGAGATGGGGGAAGGGAGGCCAGCACCATTTTTCCCGCACTGGGAGAGAAGGACAGTCCACATCGGTTCTCTCCCCCAGACAACTAAAGCATGCAGCAGAATCCCTGTCACATCTGTTTTTCTAAAGCAGAACATGCAGAACAAAATCAAACCTTTTCTGGATCACTCAAGACCACTGACGTGGACATTAATTGTTCTACGATGCCCTCCAGGGGCTATCAGAGGCACGTGGCTACTTGAACATGAAATGGCTCCATCAGGCTGACATTTTAAAATTAGTGTCTTATTAAAAAAATGTTATTTATTCTTGTATCAAAACAAGTATTAAACATCAAGTATTATAAAGCTTCCAATCAAAGAGCAATGGCTCATACCTCTTACCACTGCAAGAGCTTTCAACTTGCCAGGACGTTCCTCCACGGGTTTCTCTCTCTATGGCCCTGAATATGCTTCCACACTATCTCTTGATTTATCAACTTTAGATGTTATCCACTGAATATATGCAATGGTATGGACTCTTCCATATAACTTTGGTAAAATCAATATACAGAATCTATATTACCATGATTATGTGTATACCGCCCCCCGCTTTAACTATATATCCTTCACTCTCTTGTACATTTTTTTTTCTTTTCCTGGAGCCCATAAATGCTTCATTTAAAAAAAAATGCTTTATTTTTTAAATTTTCTTTTTTTCCTCCTGCTGTTTAATCCTTTTTCTTTAGTTTCTAATTTTGGGATCACACTTTAAGTTCCAATTTTTCTTTTTTTTTAAAACATTTTAAATTTTTTTAAAACATTTTTAAAAACATTCTTTAAAACATTTTTTAAAAAATTTAAAAATTTTTTGTACTATCAAACTCTTCATTTTTAAGAGCAGTTTCTTATTCTTTGACCCTTTCTTTTTATGCCATCCCTTCCTTGTTTGATAGATGTGCTTCTTCTGTCTTCCATGAGAATAAAAAAGCTGGTTGGAAGCTCTGTGTTTCTAGATGGGTGAACCTTGCCACAGGGCACAGTAGTGGGGGTTTGGCTAATTCAGTGGAGAGCGTCCAGATGTCAGCAGCAGTGGGCAGTCAGTACCTGTGGGCTAATCTCATCAAAAAAGAAATCTCTAACTCCTGCCAGGAAAGTGGTGGGAGTAACTTTTGATATAGGAGTGCTGAGTGTCAGAGGCGAAGGTGGCTGCGTATTTTGCTGTTCAGGGACAGACTTTCATTTAAACCCATTTTCATACCTTATTCCTGACCTCATCTGTGCCTAATGTCCAGAGGCCAGAGGTTCTCTGGTCAAACTTTCTTTTTTCTTTTCGAAGATTTTATGTATTTATTTGAGAGAGAGAGCAAGCAAGAGCAAGCACCAGCAGGGAGAAGCAGACTCCCCGCTGCGCGGGGAGCCTGATGTAGGACTCGATCCCAGGACTCTGGGATCATGACCTGAGCTGAAGGCAGATGCTTAACCAACTGAACCACCAGGCTCCCTGGTCAAACTTTCTAGAAAACAATCTTCCTATCTTCTGTGAGGTTGGGAAAAGGTACTTATTACCTAACTGGGTCAACTGGGGGTGGGAGCTGGGGATAGATGGAGAGTTGAAGTGAGTGCAGATTTTGACCAGTCCAGGTCTCTGCTGACTTCTGTGGGACCCAAGCACTGCACTTAAAATGCCTCATGGATAAGTGGCCCTGTCCCACTCACTTCCTGGAGCGGCTTTCAACCCTACAGGCATGTCTAGCTCTCATCTACCTGCTTTCTCCATCATTCTTTCTCAGCTGTTTTCTCTCCCTTTCTCTGTGACCATGTATGTTTACCCCTTTTCACTTCTGTTCTCTAATCACTATCTTTTTCAGTAGAGTTTTTGAATCTTTTTTTTTTTTTTTTTGTGAGAGAGAGCTAGAGTGAGAGCAAGAGAGAGAAAACATTCAAGCCAGGGGAGGAGGGGAGGGAGCAAGGGAAAGGGAGAGAGAATATCTTATGCTCCATTCCCATTGCAGATCCCAGCTTGGGGCTGGATCTCATGACCCTGAGATCACGACCTGAGCCGAAATCAAGTCAGATGCTTAACTGACTGAGCCACCCAGGTGCCCCATCGAAGGGGTTTTGGATGAAACAGAGACCTACCACTTCTCACTGCTGTCAGTCTGCTCACCTCTAGAGCCCCCTCATACTACTGCCTTCTTAAGAAGAAAGTAGGTTAAAATCATGTGTAAATGAAGAACAAGTAGTCTCTGCCCAGGACTCAAGAGCTTCCTTAAGCATTTTACACATACCACGTGAGTACCTAGAACACAGACATTTTCTCGGGGTGTGGACAATGGGGAAGATACGACCTTTATCTTGGAGAAGCTCCTTGCCCAGGAGGAGACTGAATTGATGCAATATAATCATAAAAACTATGTGATATCCCTTCAGTGGACATCTGTCTTTCCCTGGTATGAAAGGAAGCGATTTGAATATTTGCCTTTGATGGCAGCTCTGTCACTGCAGTTCATTCTGAAGGGGTATGGCCTCTAGAAGTCACTTCTTTTGATAATCTTATATGATGGTAGACTTTGCTTGCTCTCTGAGGAGCTCACAGTCTGATCTTGGTGTTTAGATAAAGGGAGAAAACCGTAACACTGCACATACATAAGCTCGTTCCACAGTCAGGGAAGGCTTTCAGCTCTCAGTGTGAAGTTCAGAGAAGGAAGGGACCGGGGTGGCTAGAGTTCTGAGATGCCTTCCAGAGTATGGTTCACCAGCTTCTGCCCTTTCAGGGTGGTTTACACAGCCCAGATTCCATCTGGCTTTAACTTCGCTAACAAGGGAGTCTGGCCCTTGTGCAGCCGGGGTTCAGGCTGTGAGCTTTGGAGTCAGACAGATTTTGGTGGGAATTACAGCTCTACTTTCTTACTAACTATGTGGCCTTGGGTAAGTCATTTCTTTTCTTTGAGCCCCAGTTTCTATACTTAAGAAATGAAGTCAAAAGCTACATAATAGTATCGATAGGAGGATTAAGAAAGATAATATGTGTCAAGTGCCTAGCATAGTGGCTACCAAAATACTTCATCAATTATAAGACAAAGCAAAACCTACATGATGAGGGCCCCTTGAAAAATGCTGATTCTAGAACTAAGGCAAGAAATATAAAAGATGAGCTGGGAGCGTCTTGAGTCTGGAAAGAAAGGAAGTGTTCAAAGACCAAATAAAAAGCCAAACAGAAAAATACCTCATCATTAAGGGAGCAGGTCAAAGGGACACAGGAGACAACTCCAAGACTGTGTAATGGCCAAAGCTGGAATAATTTCAACAACATATAGAATGTATTATTGAATTATAACCCATAGCATTAAATAAATATCCATTAGTCCAGACTCATATAAGTGATCGATAAATACAGGGGAGAGAATAAACACATCTTTCATGTACAAGAATTCCAAGCAATTTTCATAGTTAACTCCCTACTCCTTAAAGGTGGATTGCACCCAGTGACTTCCTTTCAAGGAGTACAGCATGGAACAGGGATGGTTACTTCCCAGTGGGGAAATGTGAAAAACACTCCATCAGCCAGCTAGTCCAGGTCAAAATCAGCAGTGGTAAGCTATGTTGAGAGCACAAGCCTCTGATTTACACAAAGAAAATAAAATGCTGCTCTACCTCTGTGGCCTTTATCTTCAAAACCTGTAACACCCACCTAATAATGAGGAAAACGTCAGATGAACGTCAGTTGAAAGAAATTTTGCAAAATACGTGACCGATACTCTTTAAAACTGGTAAGGTCATCAAAACCAAGGAAAGTCTGAGAAACCACCACAGCTAAGAAGAGCCTTTTCAAGAAACATGACCACTAAGTGTGATGTGGCATTGAGACCCTTGGGCATAAGAAGGACAGTAGTTAAAACTAAGGAAATCTGAATAAAGAATGGACTGTAGTTAGTAACGATGTATCAATCCTGGTTCATTAATTTTGATAAAAGTACCATATTAATGAGAGATATTCATAATAAGGGAGATTAGGAGAAATATAGGAACACTGCACTATCTTTATAACTTTTCTGCATATATACAACTATTTTTTAAAAGTTAGGGTTTTTTTGAAAGCTATACTCAAATTGCCAAATTCTAAGATCCAGAACTTTGGGAAGAGACTTCGGGAAGGCAGCCACCTCTTGAGTAGGCAGGAAGCTTACTCCATTATGGACATGTGATTTCACTTTGGGGTTGATAACATTAATGGGAAATTCTCCCTTATAGCTATTTACATGGATTTTATCTTTAGGAATACTAAATAAACAATGGTGTACAGGGCCCTCATAGACAATCCTCCTTCCAGGGCTCTCTGTACACTATCATTCTTCCCTGGTCAGTTTACAGAAAACACTGTCATCAGAAGGCCTCACCTCTTTGCAGTAGGTATCACAATATACTGGCTCCAGTGAGCAATGCTCACTAAGTAATAATACTCTTGATATGACCAGAAAAAAAAAAAAAAAGCAACTGACACCAACTTAGATTTTTCATCAAAGTCATCTCTGAAGAGTAGTTCATAAGTTTATCTTTAGCAAGCTTCCAATGTCTCTGTTCTCACTATTAATCTGAACAGGGTGCTTTAGTTGTCTCTAACTTGACTCTTTCAAGAGCATGACAAGTATTTAAAAATAACAGAGTATGGTTATTTTTTATTTTACTTAAGAATATTTTTCCATAATCATGCTTGGGTAGATTTCTATTGTTTTGAAGAGTTTTCCAGTCATGAATAATGAAGCTACACTCTGAAGTGCTTACTCAGAATAAGCTGGGAACTGGTCCAGCTGTGGCAGGGTAGGGCTCCTGTTCGGTCACACTCTGTGCTGTGCCCAAAGTTGGGTGCATGTAGGGCTCTCTCAATATTTAACTAAGTTGAGCTGCTCTGCTCAGTGAGTCCTCTGAGGTGTCATGTCAGCATGTCAACTTTGGAAGGGGACTGCCAGATTTTCTAGTGCCCGGCACATTACTGGCACCCACTAGGTTTTCAATAAATATGTGCTGAATAACTAAATGCTTAGATCGAATTAAGAGTCAACAGAGAGTGAGAGTTGTCAACAAAAGAAGTAATTAAATGAAGGCTGACACCAACTGTCAAAGAGTTTTCAAAAGGCAAGTCATTAAGCATGGTTGATGTGATAGTCCAAATACAGACAACCAAGCACGGTGGGAGGAAAGCAGTCTAGAAATGTAGTCAACGAGTATCTGTGTACCACCTAATGCAGGGAAAGAAACTGCGGGTGATACAGATGAGCGTTGAGATGCTGAGTGTCCAGATGACAGGGAGAAGCAGGGGCACAAGTAACTACCCCAAATTCTTGCTGACATAAAGGTTAAGGTAAGGTATGCCAGAACCTTCTATATGCTTGTAGCACCCAGGAAGGATGCGGTATGGAATATGTCCTCTGGCAACTGTCCCGCCTCAACTCATTCTATTAACATTCTGAAGGTCTCTTCTAGGCATAGAGCACTGTGCCAAGTACTGAGCGGGTGGCCTCTGCTCCCCCGGAGCTTACACACCACCTAGTAGGGGAGAGGGACACGAAGCAAAGAGTTCCATAAGTGATTATCTACTTGCAACTGCAAGGAGTGGAATGTACACAAAGTAGAAGGTGAAAGGAGAGTGCAGTCAGGGAAGGCCTTTCGAAGGGAAAGACATTTTGGCAGAGTTCACAGGGATGAGTAGGAATTCGGTGAATCAAGAAGAGAAAGAACAGGGCGCCTGGGTGGCTCAGTGGGTTAAAGGCTCTGCCTTTGGCTCAGGTCATGATCTCAGGGTCCTGGGATCGAGGCCCGCACTGGACTCTCTGCTCAGCAGGGAGCCTGCTTCCTCCTCTCTCTGTCTGCCTCTCTGCCTACTTGTGATCTCTCTCTCTCTGTCAAATAAACAAATAAAATCTTAAAAAAAAAAAAAAAGAAGAGAAAGAACATTTTAGGCAGAACGACAGACAAGCATATTAGCCCCGAGGCAGGAAGGAAGTTGGTGTACAAAAGGGACAGAGAGAAAGGCTGATGTGGTTGGAGACTGATGAGCAAGGGATGGAGGGAAACAGGTCCCTCGGTTCTGCTAACAGCTGTGCTCCCTCTGCCCACGCCTCTCTGATTAAATTATATTTAATTCTGATGTAAGAAAATTATTTGTGTCTTCTTAAGGATAGTTTCTTGGGGGTTTGTAAAGAAATCCTTTCATGCCTCACTTTATTATTTATATATTTTTCTTTTTTTTTTTTTTTAAGATTTTATTTATTTATTTGACACAGAGAGAGAGATTACAAGTAGGCAGAGAGACAGGCAGAGAGACAGGGAGAGGGGGAAGCAGGCTCCCTGCTGAGCAGAGAGCCCGATGCGGGCCTCGATCCCAGGACGCTGAGATCATGACCTGAGCCGAAAGCAGAGGCTTTAACCCACTGAGCCACCCAGGCGCCCTATTTATATATTTTTCTAAGAAACATTTGAGTTTTACTTCTCTTACTGTGTCTTTACTGTCCCTGGAATCTGCTTCTGTACATCATTTAGGTGGAAGTCCACAGGAAAGCCTTTTTCCTCAGCACCATCTACCAAGAGAAGGTTATTTTCTCCACTGATACGTGGTGCCACCTTCATCATATATCAATTCCCAAATATACATGAGTCTGTCTTTGAGCCTTCTGGTCTGTTCTACTGTCTGCTGGTTCTTGCACCAATATGTACTGTTTCTGCTCTTTTTTTTCCTGTGATTTGTGATATGCCTAAAGAGCTGATAGATCTGTCTACCCTCTTTGCTCTTATGGGCCATTTAAATGATATTTGCTGTATTTGGAAAGATGACACTAGCACTCAAGTTAATAGTCTAAAAGCAGAGACAAACTATGCAGGTGACGGTTGTCAATGTCATCAATGTCCAGGACACTCTCCTATATATTGTCTTGAGTGACAATTTCATCTTCACAGTATATTAAAAAAATGCCAGCTTTAGTAACTGCCTGAAACTTCCTTCTAATATTTCCCAGTGTTCTGTAGAAAACTCATCCATAGTATGTGAGTAGCCACTCTTAAAAATAAAAATCTGTCCCCAAAAAGGTTTTTTGGGCAAAAAAGCCTAGGAAATTGAACATAACACCCCCCTCCTTCTAGCTGCACGGCACATGGTCAGCTCTGAGAAGTTCTACATCAACATAATTTGGTTAGCTTTGTGTACCAACAATTCTGAGATTTAATTAATCATAGAATTTTTTTTTTCTAAAACCACATGTGAACAGAAAACACTACAGGCCCTATTTTGGGGAATGCTACTTTCTTGACTGCTTTACTTACTTCTTTAATTTTTCTAAGATTTTATTTATTTATCTGTGAAAGAGGGAGAGGGGGGAAAGAAAGAAAGGGAGAGAGAGAGAGAGGAGCAGAGGGAGAGGGAGAAGCAGACTCCCCGCTGAACACAGAGCCTGACTCAGGGCTGGGTCCCAGGGCCCTGAGACCACCACCAGAGCCGAAATCAAGAGTCGGCTGCTTGATCAAATGAGCCACCCAGGCGCCCCTTGACTGCTTTAAATACATATGCTATGACTGAGATAGCTCTGGCTTTATCTCTTTAAAACCATGAAAGGGGTTGGCAGAGAACCTGACACATGATGAGCTCTCAGTAAGACCTGCCATACTGGCTAATGTCTAGAATGCTGGGGAGCAGGTGTTATTACCATTTTACAGATGAGAAGACTGAGGATAAGTGTGGGGGTCATGAGTTGCCTAGGCCCACGTGCTGGTAAGTTGCAGAGAGCAAGAGGACTCAGGAGTCAGGATTCTGAGAGTACCTCTCTCCTGTTCTACTGCCCTAGAATGCGTAGTCTGAGCTGTAAGAGACGTAAGTTGTGATGGAAGGAAGACTGCGGAACTGGTTAACACAGTTAAGGAAAATTTCACAGAGGGAGATGCAGGACACAGAGAGAGACTGCAGTGCAAGGAGGCAGCTCAGGCTTTCCCCGATGAGGGCAAGCTGATTCTAGTATGACAGCATTAAAACGCAACAGCAACCCGAGCAAGAAAGGCTTTCCTCTACTACATTACACAAAGGAATAGAGACACGACATTGTTCTGTGCTGTTCTTTGCCGCAGAAACTCTGTAGGCTGCACTTGTCTGGCTTTTGGCCACAAGTGCAAACAGGGCTCTCCCACCCGTGGTGAACTTACAGTGGCCCAAGAGCACCCCCGGATCGGGGAGCACAAGTCCGGGCTTTGTGGCTGGCCCCCACACATTCCTCAGCTCCATCTGCATGTGTTTCCCTCCCTCCACCAGTGAGGGCCGTTGCCTTGGATCTTGACCTTTCACAGAATGGCGCGTGGCATTCTAGGGAGCTGAAAGGCATCTCTCAGGAAGAGTCTGAGTCAAGATGACGTGAGCATTTCAGAGAAAAAGCAGTACAAGCGGAGGCTGGGGTTGCTAACCCGGATAGAAAGCCAGTGGAGGCACAGGACTGGCTTATGTTGCGGGAGCGCCGCAATGTGATTTGTTTCTGAGATACACGCTCAGCCTAATGTGGACTGAGTTGGTGGAGGCTTCACCTCTTAAAAAATCTGAGTGACACAGCCCAAACTTCTAACCTTGAGGTGACTAGAGGCTTTCTTTGTGATGTGCCGTCCTGGTTATGTCAGGCTTTGTAGGCACAAGGCCCTCAGATGAGACCCCATTTTTGAGCTAGTATCCCTAGACCACATAGCCTCAACCTCCCAATGTAAAATGGGAATAAGAATGTGCAAAATAGGGGGGCACCTGGGTGGCTTAGTCAGTTAAATGTCTGCCTTCAGCTCAGGTCATGATCCCGGGGTCCTGGAATCGAGTCCTGCACGGGGCTCCTTGCTCAGCGGGGAGCCTGCTTCTCCTTCTCCCTCTGCCTGTTGCTCCCCCTGCTGTGCTTGCTCACTCTCTGAGTCAAAAGATAAATAAAATCTTTAAAAAGAAAAAATTATGTAAAAAAGAATGTACAAAACAGGGATTACAATACTACCTCCCTCACAGAGCTGAAAAGATGAACTACAATAGCACCTGGAAGGAATTCAGCATCAGCATGTGTATTGTTAAACATGTATTTTTGCAAAGGGTGTTAGAGCACTGATGTCGATGACTGATAAGCTCTGTCAGCCCTGAGAAAATGGCAGAGGTTTTCGGACGTGGAATGTTTCTGCTGCGCCCATGGCAGTGAGAAGCCTGATTTGGGGCAGGTGAGCTGGGCATGGAACTTAAGCTCTCCCATGCGCTGGCAGTGTGAAGCAGGTGGGTAACTGGACCTGCGTCTCTGTCTCCTCATGTAAAGTGCAGGGAGGAGAGCGCCCACCTCAGGTTGCCGTGGGCAGTAGGAGAACATGTGCAAGATGTACAGCATAGGTTACAGTAACATGCAGGAATGGTAGCCGATGACAGTACAGAACAAGAGGAGTGTCCTGAGTAGCGTTGGGTGTCTGGGCGGGGTCGACGGCTGTCTGGTGGGACGAAGGAGGTGCGGAAAGGCACCATTACTACAAAAGGTGTCTAAAGATCCGACGGGAGAGGCTGCTCCTCACATGTAAGCCTTTCTCACCAGCTGCCACGGAGAGCCCAGCTTGTGGAGAATGGAGACAGGAGAGGTAGCTGTTGATTTGAAGTGTGGGCAGAAAACACTAATTCCATGCGGAGTCCTAGACTGAGTTTGCCTGAGTGGGGAATTCATGAAGGGTAGGGAGACGATAAAAGGAAGAATTCATACAAAATATTTCATACACGAGGCAGAGTGTCTGTACTTTGTAACCATGTTAATTATCAGAGTCACATAGGGTGAAGCAGTAATAACCCTCACATAGAATCTGACCTAGGACCCAGGCTCATAATTCAAATGTAGTCCTGGGACCTTCATGCCATGACCCCAGAGTCCTCACAGTTCTTAAGAAGTGGCAGAAAACGTGATTTAAATTTTCTTGCTCAAAAAAAAAAAGATGTGAGCATGTATTATTTTCATAACCATAAAAATCATGAATATACAATATGCTCATAATAATATCATGAATATAAAACTTAAAAATAAATTAATAAAAGAATATGACATTATTAAATAAAAAGTATTGGAAAATGTAGGCAATGTGCGAGTTTCTAAATTATTTTTGTGTGCTTTTAATTTCCTTTTTGGCAGGTCAGACATTTCTAATTTCTTGGGCAGGTCAAAGGGAGAGGAGAGAAGTGATTTTGTCGTTGTCACTAATCCTTTGAGAAGAAAGCTCAGTTCTCGTAGAAAAATCAAATGTATTCTCTACTGCCTTCATTGAACTAAGTAATGTCTGTGTTATATTAATTTGATTGCAAAGAGGGGATGTTAAAGTTGTAAACCAGCCCAAGTAAACTTTTGATGACATTAGCATAAGTCTATACTCGCTCACAAATACATCTCCTTCCCCATTCTGCAGAAAAGTAATAGTGTCATGTAGTCAGGTATATTGGGTGCTTAACTCAGTTGTCCACTGAAAAAACATGGCAGAGTTGACACGATGTTCTAATCAGAATGGAGACATTGGGTCGTGCTCTGATGTGCTTGTGCTCCATTGCTGTGGAACAATGTTAGTGTAACAATAACAGCAATAACAGCAGCAGCACATAGAAAACCAGTAAGTCACAGCTGGATCAAAAAATCAGGTAACTATTCACTGTCACTAGGATGGCAACCATCATCCTCATCATCACTATCACTATCATGATTGCCTAAAAATAACAAGTGTTGGTGAGGATATGGAGAATTGGAACCATCAGACATTGCTGGTGGAATGTAAAATGGCACAGCCTCTACAGAAAGGGAGCCTGTCAGTTCCTCTGTAACTTAAACATGTAACTACTGAATTACTCAGCAAGTCCACTCCTAGGTATACACTCAGAAGAAATGAAAATTGGTGTTCAAACAAAAACTTGTACACCAGTATGCATAGTAGCACTATTCATGATAACCAAAGGGTAAAAACCTAATGCCCATCAACAGATAAATGAATCAACAAAATGTGGGCTATCCACACAATGAAATACCATTCTGATATAGAAAGGAATGAAGTGTGGCTACATGCTACAACTGAATGAATCTTGGGAACATGATCCTAAGTGAAAGAAACCAGACACAAAAGGCCACATATTACATGATTCCATTCATACTAAATGTCCAGAAAAGGTAAATCCACAGAGACAAAAAGCAGATTAGTGGTTTTCAGGGGCTAGGGAGAGAGAGTACTGGGGAGTGACTCCTAAGGGATGCAGGGTTTCTTTTTAGGGTGATAAAGAAGTTGTGGGCAACAGATGGTTGTATGACATCAGATAGTGCTAATGGTTGTATGACATCATGAATGCACTTAATGCCGCTAAACTGTACACTTTTTAAAAAAGATTTTATTTTTAAGCAGTTCTACACCCAACATGGGACTTGAGATTACAACCCTGAGATTAAGAGTTGCATGCTCTATATGTTTGCAACAGCCAAACTATGGAAAGAAACTAGATGTCCATCAACAGATGAATGGATAAAGAAGACGTGGTGTACACACACACACACACACACACACACACACACACACACACACACACACACACAATGGAATACTATGCAGCCATGAAAAAAGAAATCCTGCCATTGGCAGTGACGTGGATGGAAGCAGAGGGTATTATGCTAAGCAAAATAAGTCAATCAGAGAAAGACAATAATCATATGATCTCTCTGATGTGAGGAATTTGAGGGACAGGGTGGAGGGTCGTAGGGGGTAAGGAGGGAAAAAATAAAATGGGATGGGATGGGGAGGGAGACAAACCATAAGAGACTCTTGATCGCAGGAAATAAACTGAGGGTTGCTGGGTGGTGGGATGGAGAGGGATAGGGTGGCTGGTTGATGGACATTGGGGAGGGTATGTGCTATGGTGGGGGCTGTGAAATGTGTAAGACTGATGATTCACTGACCTGTACCCCTGAAGCAAATAATACATTGTATGTTAATTAAAAAAAAGTTGCATGCTCTTCTGACAGAGCCAGCACCCCTGAATTATCGACTTTAAATTGATTACAATGGTAAGTTTTTTATGTTTTATTATGTGTATTTTACCACAATAATGTGGATAATCATCTTCATGGACCAGAAACAGAGATACTAAATGGAAAACAGGCTATAGCCACAGGCCTGCAGGCAAAGAGGGCTAGAAGCAGGCCAGGGTGACTGTATGCTTAGCTCAAGAATATCAAAGGACCCTCAAGAGTTTTCTGAGAATATAGCAAAACTGCTGCTGGGAAGTCTGTGTGTTTGGGGTGGGGAAGAAGGACCACAGAAGAGGAGTATGTGCTCGGAAGATCAGTGGGTAGTAAACCGAACTAATGCCTGTATCTAACTGAAGAAGGAAGATATAATTACCTAGTAAGTATACATGTTAAAAAATTAAGTGGTCAAAAAAATGAAAGTGCTCATTGAATTAATTGCAATACAACCTGTGGTCCTGAGATCAGGAGAGAGAGAGAGAGAAGAAATAGAAAAAAAAAATTAATCCACCAGAAAAAGTTAAAAAGAATAAAATAAAAAGCAAAGAGTAGAGAAGAAATGCAAACCACCAAGATGGTAGAAATTAAAACAAATCCATAATATAAAAACTCAAAGAAAATGTTTATAAAAGAAATACTTGGAAAGATTGAAAATAAAAGTATGGCTAAAATACATCCCACACAAATATTTAACTGAGAGAAAGCTGATGTATCAGTATTAATTCAGAAAAAGTAGTATATAAAGCAAAAAAGCATTAATGCATAAGTGGGAACTACATGTAAAATTAAAAAACTAAAAAGAGTATCTTCTCCCATTCTGTGGGTTGCCTCTTTGTTTTGTTGACTGTTTTCTTTGTTGTGCAAAAGCTTTTTATCTTGATGAAGTCCCAAGATCTATAAAGAACTCCTCAAACTCAACACCCCAAAAAACAGATAATCATGTCAAAAAATGGGCAGAAGACATGAATAGACACTTCTCCAAAGAAGACATACAAATGGCTAACAGACACATGAAAAAATGTTCACATTAGCCATCAGGGAAATTCGAATCAAAACCACACTGAGATACCACCTTACACCAGTTAGAATGGCCAAGATTAACAGGACAGGAAATAACAAGTGTTGGAGAGGGTGTGGAGAAAGGTGAATCCTCCTACACTGTTGGTGGGAATGCAAGTTGGTGCAGCCATTTTGGAAAACAGCGTGGAGATTCCTCAAAGAATTAAAAATAGAGCTACCCTATGATCCTGCAATTGCACTACTGAGTATTTACCCCAAAGATACAGATGTAGTGAAAAGAAGGGCCATATGTACCCCAATGTTCATAGCAGCAATGGCCACAATTGCCAAACTGTGCAAAAAACCAAGATACCCTTCAACAGATGAATGGATAAAGACGATGTGGTCCATATATACAATGGATTATTATGCAGCCATCAAGAAAGGATGAATACCCAACTTTTGTATCAACATGGACAGGACTGGAGGGGATTATGCTGAGTGAAGTTAGTCAAGCAGAGAAAGTCAATAATTATATCGTTTCACTTACTTGTGGAGCATAAGGAATAACATGGAGGACATTAGGAGAAGGAAAAGAAAAGTGAATTGGGGTAAACTGGAGGGGGAGATGAAGCATGAGAGACTGTGGACTCTGAGAAACAAACTGAGGGTTTTGGAGGAAAGAAAGGTGGGAGGGTGGGTGAGCCTGGTGGTGGATATTAAGGAGGGCATGTATTTCATAGAGCATTGGGTGTGGTGCATAAACAATGAATCTTGTAACACTGAAAAAATAAAATTAAATTTAAAAAAATCTAAAAAGAAGCTATACAAGCTATACATGTCATGACCAGACACTTAAAACTATACATTGTACATGTAATTGTGTACCAAACATGTAACTATTTAACAGGTAGCTTAAAAACATGAATTAAAATTTGTCAGAAACATAAGGTAAATTTGGCAAACTCTAGTGTGAGACTATAACAAAAATCTATTAAAAAATTATAGACTCTGTCAACCAAATAATAGCAAGGATATGAATGATCTGAATAACAATGCTTAACCAGTTTGAACTAATGGACATGAGAACTCTGTACCCAACAAAGACAGGATCTTCATGATTTTTCAAATACACGAAAGCATTTGCAAAAATTCATGTTGGGCCAGTTCACAGAGGAATTAAAAAAAAAAAAACCTGTCATACAGAACACATTTTTCTGACTGCACTTCAATTAAATTATAAATCAAAGAGAACAGATAATTAAAAGCCAACCTATCTTGGACATGTAAGAATAGCCGTCGTAGTCCATATTGATTGCCCTACTTTCACGCGTGCTCTCTTAATGTCTATTAGCCCCAAAGCTGCCAGGGTAATCCTCTTCAAATTCAAACAGATTATGTCACTCCCATGGAGAAAAAAAAAAAAAATCCTTTGGTGGCTTTCTATCACAACTAAGGCTTGAATTAAGACTCCTTACTCCAAGACTCTACGACGTGATCAACTCTGCTATCTCTCTAATCTTTATTCCCTACCAGATTCTCCTCAATCCCACTGTCATTTCTATTCCACTGACATTGCCTCCTTCTATTCTTCAAACAAATCAGGAGCCTTCCCCTCCTCCAACAAGCTAGGGGGGATTTGCACTTCCTGTTCCTTGTAGCCATAATTACCTCCCCACCTGGCTAACACGACAACCTCTTCATTCTCTAACCTTTGGAGAAAGAACAGAGATGCTTTCTTGTTCTCTGTTAACTTAGCACAACCTAATGTGTAGTAAGTATCTATTTGACTGTTTTTGTGATTCGTCTCCTCCTACTTCAATAAAAGATCCAGGAGGGCAGGGCCTTTGTTTTACTCACCACTGTGCTGTCAGTGCCTAAAACAGTGTCTCATACAAGGTAGGTATGAAAAATGTTTGTAGATGAATGGATATCGAAGTCCACGTGAGTTCACGGAGTTAGTTAAGTGATTGCCAGAAAGGTCGATACTCTTGGATTATAGTACCTCCAATGTTGAAGAACAGAAGACGGTCCCACTTCACCATAGCCAAAGCACATCTGAAATACTGTGTTCAGAGTCAGACCCTACACTGTCTTTGTCTCCCAGCAGGAGACAGAAAAAGGCCAACAACCAGATAGTAAATACAAAATGGTCCTTAAGTATGTAAACACTGAGGCATATACATAAAAATGGCTTCATGGTATTATTTTACTATACATCATGTGCTCAATGACATTATGAATGTTCAACGTGTTGCTCCTCACTACCGATGCAGAATTCAATGAACTGAAAAATTGTAATCAATGTGGTGTAGTAACACATTTTCCTTAACCCCGCACTTGTATCTGTTATGCATTGTTTCAGATGACTGATTCGTCTGTTTTTTTCTTGAATAAACCTGTACTTAGAGCATATCAGAAGAGTTCAAATGTGACATACAGGTAGTCCACTGCACATGCTTACACATCGAATTGAGACATGATTGACAAGGCAGTCCCTTGCCACCTTCCACAGGATCCTGTTGGAACCAATCTGAGTAACCGCCTAACCAGGCAAATATGGGTATTAATTGGTCAGTTAAGAGTTCAAACAAGTCAGTCAGTCACCTATGTTTCCAGAATTTATGGTCACCCTGTATATATTTACAATGCTTTTTACTGGTTCAGTGGGGGTAGAGTAGGGATTAGGGTCAACTAAACATTATGATATGGACTCTGGAATCAGACTACTTGAGTTTGGATTCTATCCTTACCTCTTAGAAGCATCACATAAACCTGAACACGTGACTTAACTCCTCTCTGTGTGGCTTTTACACCCATACACTAAAAACATGATGCTGTTTTCTAACTAGTTATGAGGATTGGATAATGTCAGAAAAGCAATGACAGCATACTCCATATCCGTGTTAGCTATTATTTCGTTGTGGTTAACAATAAATATCATTATATAATCATTATCATTACATATCATTATATCATTATATAATAACAATAAATATAATATCAACATAAGGTGGTTAACATCATCCACCATGCGTCAGTGACTGACTACCATCTCGAAGCTGCTTAGTTCAAATTTTCAGGAAAATACTGAATTTGTCACATATAGGAGTCTACACATTCCAAAAAGTTGTACATCATACTTTGAATTGTTTACCTATTTTCAGCTTATTCTGTTAATCATGATGGTTACTGCACGATGCTATACAAACGGCAGTGTGATGGTTAGTTTTACGTCAGCATGGTTGGGGATGAAATTTATATTCACAGTTTGGGACTCATGGGTATGCAAGATGACTTTGGGAGTTACAAAGCACTGTGCTACACATATGAAAGTCACTGCCTTTCAACTCTCTTCTACCTTCATGACATTAAAAACTGTCTCATTTTGGGCCCACAGTGACATTAAGACTTCTGCAATACTTCCCTATTTCCATTTTTATCAAAGACAGAGTTGGTCTCAAGCTTACTCTCTCACTATTTATAGTTATTCTCGATCTCTTCCTTCTATTCATGGGACATCATGCTGGCTTTTCATGTAGTATTAAATTTCTCTTTGAAAATATCAAAGGAAAACAGAGTCCTATAAAAGGAAAATATTAAGTAAAATAGTAAGGAGGACTCACATCATGCCTACACAAATGACTACAGTTTGAGTAACACAGGGCAGAGGGCACTCCAGTAAAGGCTAAAGGACCACTGACCACCATGTGGATCCACCCCAGGTTGAGTGTAGGGACTGGATAAATTTTAAGATACATTTTTTCCATCTGAGATTTGATTCCATAATGTGGTAGGCCCTTAAAAGTTGGTGTGATCTTACCCTAATAATAAAATAGCATGCTGTTATTTAAAACATTTGAAATAAGCCATGTAAGTAGCTTTCAGAAGTAAATACTAGAAATCTCTTTATTTTGGTAGACATCTATAATTTTTTTGAAACCGAGTTTATGTAAATTTTATTTTAAAAGGAAGTCTGAATAAAACACCAAATAAAAAAGAGATGTTCACTTCTTTGATTCATGTAATTTGGTCAATGGGCATGTGTGGGACCATAATGATGGACAGGTTTATGATAGGAGTTGAAAGAGAATAGTCTAGGGCTGGCAGGTTTTTCTTTAATTATTGAAATTGAAATGGCTTTCACTTGTAATTAGTTTTATATATTCTTTGAAGAACTGTCAAATCACATTCCCTAAGGTTAATATTTGAACAAATCTATTACTCGCTGTGGAAAATAAAATTTTCACTAAACCTAAATACAAGCTAAAAAAGCAAACTGTTGTGCAAACAAAATGATTAGCTTAATTTACGACAAATGAAACATAACAAATGAGATGAAAATGTACAGTGGGAAACACTCTACATTTATGAGTGTATGGAAGGAAAGTCAAGAGAAATTTCTGTTCTCTGAACTGTGGGACTTTCCTGTTAATTTAGACAAATCAGTTACTGAGTCGCTGAGCCTTCAGATCTCTCCTCTACGGGGTTTTGGAGCATGACAGAGACTTTCTACTTTGAGTCCCTGCTTGATTACAAAATGATGCAACCTCTAAAATTCAAGCAGTTACGTCATTGTGCTATAAGAGCTTTCAAATGTGTTTTGACTCATCAACAGATATAAATGCAAATGAAATGTGGTGTATACAAACAGTGCAATATCATTCAATTTTTGTAAGAAAGTCAATCCTGACACATGCTACAAAATGGATGAAACTTGAGGATATTATGTTAATGAAAGAAGGTAGTTACAAAAAAAAGACAAATACTGTATGATTCTACTTGTATGAAGTACCTAGAGCATTCAGATTCAGAGAGACAGGAAATAGAGTGGTGGCTGCCAGCAGCTGGGGGTGGGGGATGGGGAGTTAGTGTTTACTGGGTACAGAGTTTCAGTTTTACAAAATGAAGAGTCTGGAGATGACTGGTGGAAGTGGCTGCATGACAACGTGGATACACTTAATGTCACTTACGTGTACATTTCAAAATGGCTTATATGTATTTTACCACAATTAACTTTTTTTTTAAAAAAGCAATGTGACCCACCTGATCTCAGGGTCCTGGGATCAAGCCCCTGTGCCCCTTGTGGGCTCACTGCTCAGTGGGGAGTCTGCTTCTCCCTCTCCCCCTACCCCTCCCCCCCAACATGTGTGTGCTCTAATAAATAAAATCTTCAAAAAAAAGGCAATGTGACCTCAAAAGAGTTAAGAAAAAAAGTGTTTTGATATAATTCTTTGTTCCTTATTTTGTCTCGTTTTCCAATAAATCAATTTGCCAACCAACCAACACACCAGGGTCTCAAAGGACAAATTTCTTCTACCATTAAGCACCACATTTAACTTCCTCATTCTTTGATACCAATTCCAGACAAAGATACTGAGTGTGGCAAACCTCTCTTTTAGTCTGAAAAACTTGAGGCAGTGAGGTGAGAATGGTCTTTAGAGAACTTCTCACACTATGTGGACCACCCTCACAGCGGAGGGTGTGGGTTTAATTCAGACAGACTGGGTTTGAGTCCCAGCTCTGCCACTTGGGAGATGTAAGCCCTGGGCTCTATCACTTGGTGTCTCTACACCTCAGACTCCTTATCTGTTACAAAAGAGTTAAGAGTTCTATCTCTCTTATAGGAGTATGGGTGCTTTACACACTGACTATTTCAGGGTAAGTGTTAATAATTGTCTCTCATCACTATCTTCCTCCTGATAATAACTCTCTGAAAGTTAACTAGGTAAGGATTGTTATTACAATCCAAGAACTAAAGGTAAGTGGAAAGACAGACTTTTATGTTTTATTTAGCATCTTATCCCTTCTTACCACTCCATGGGTCAGACCACCATCACCACCAGGAGCCACTATGTGGTCCCCCTGCTTTTATCCTTGCCTCCCTCTTCCCACTCCTGGTACCACTGGTGTCTTAAAATTGTCACCTGAGTGTCTCTTTTGAAACCGTGTCAGATAAGGTGTTTTCTTTACTCATAATCTTTCAATGTCTCCTCCACCTTTGCCCTCAGAGTAAAAGCTGAAGTCTTAACAATGGCCTGCAAAGCCTTACATGGGTCTGGTCCCATGACGTCTGGCCTTATCTCCTGCTGCTGTCCCCTGGGTCACTATGCTTGAGCCACAAAGGCCTCCTTGTTGTTCTTCAACATGACAAGCATGTTCCTGCCTTAGGGCCTTTGCACCTTAGCCTGAACCCCTCTTCTAGCAAATATCCTCAGAGCCATCACCTCCTTCCTGTCATTACTCGAATGTCACCTTCTCAAGAGGTCCACCCTGACCATCCTACTTATTTCTACAACCTCTTCCATTCACCTTGGCCCCATATCCTGTACACTGTGCTACATTCCCCCCCCACATCAATTATTACTTTCTCACACAGTACATAATCCCCTTATTTTACTAGGTTTATTGTCTCTTCTCTGTTTCTGCCCACTAAAAGGTAAGCTTTATAGGTAGAGGGTCTTGGTCTGTTTTGGTCTCTAATGTATTGCAAGTAGCTAAAACAGTGCCTCTCACGTGATAAATATTTTGTACATACTTCCTGAATAAAAAGAACAAACGCATATTTATCTATCCATGTATCAAGTGCCTGCCAAGTACAACACATACACGTGGGGCTCTGCATCAGTCGTCTTATTTAATCCTCATGTTGATCCTTTAACATAAGTAATATTATCCTATTTTTAAAAAAGATTTTATTTATTCATACGACAGAGAGAGAGAAATCACAAGCAGGCAGAGAGGCAGGCAGAGGGAGAGGGGGGAAGCAGGCTCCCCGCTGAGCAAAGTCCGATGCGGGGCTCGATCCCAGGACCCTGAGATTATGATCTGAGCCTAAGGCAGAGGCTTAACCCACTGAGCCACCCAGGCACCCCTACTATCCCTATTTTTAAGACAAAGCAGTTTCAATTCAATGAAAGAAGTAAAATAACTTATCCAAGATCACGGACATGGAAGCTGGGATTGAGACCTAAATTCTTGATTCTAAATTCAGCATTCTTTCCATACGACCACATCTTCATATGCCAAAGGGGAGAGTATGTGATGTGTAACAAAAATTGGCCCATTTGCAGACTGCACCTCTGCTGGAAGGAGTGACCAGAGGAACCTGCTCAGACACTGGAAAACCACCTAAGTCCATTCAATACCATTAGATTGATTATTTCTACTTTCAGAGAAGCACGTGCCAGTGACTCCTATCCTAACAGGGGCAATTCTGATCTATGTTTCTGACTCATCAAAACTAAGTTTATCCAAGCCTGAATAGTCAGAAAATCCTTCCTAAGAGTTCCACTGCTTTGCTTATCGGACTCACATAAGGTCAGATAAATTCTAGCTAGGCTCTTGCTATTCTGTTAGGAGATTCTTTTCAAATGAAAAACCGCCCTTTCTTTTGACGTATTAAGGGAAAGATGAGTATTTCTATCAGTGGCTTCACAAATGGCCTACACCAATCCTGGGAGAATCTCTAGAAGCCAGATCTGAAGGGGTCCTCAGGTCACCCACTCTGACTTTGCCATCTACAGACGGGGAAAACTGAGGGCTGGAGTTGACTTCCGAAAAGAACCAAAGGTAGAAGAATCAAATCTTGTCAACAGAAGGACTTCACGTTCTGTACACAACTGGGAGTTACAGAATGAAATGTGTCTCCACATTTTCTTTAATTCATTCTTCTCCTTCATTAAGAACGGCTTTACCCATGTGTTTCTCTCTTCCCCCCCTGGAGCGAATCCTAATTAATGAGCTTGTTACTGAACTTCCATAGCCAATAAATAATTGCAATAGCAGTTACTGAGTATATGCTACGTGCCAGAGAAAGAGCTAATAACTGTCTCTAATTACAGAGATTATCCCTCATCTGCTTTCCAGTCAAGAAGACTAAAGATCAGGGGTGTACACTGACTCATCTAAGGGTGTAAACTGGTTCATCTGGAGAACCACAAGCAGCAGACAGAGTGAAAGTGGTCAGAAGTCTAACTCCAAAGCCGATGTTCATCATCACTTTGCTGCTCTGTATTGTTTCTTAGTGAAATTACCTTCAGTTAATTTCACTTGCCTGAAACACAGTGGATGGAGGAAAAAATAAGAAGTATTATCCTAAACTCTAACAATTATCCGGTATTAACTTACTAATGGCTTGTAAATTGTATCCATCTCTGAATTTCTATTAAAAAGTCTTTTGGTTTAATGGATTCCACGGGCCGCCTTCATCGTGGTAGAGATACAGCCCACAGTTGCAGTAATGCCACCACTGTATGGGAATCTCATGTCAGCACTTAGCAGGATTCCTGGGTGTAGCCCACAGTAGCTTTGAGAAAAGGGAGGCTTTCTTTCCAGGTTCCCCTCTCCAACTGGCTGATGCGACATTACTTAACTTTAATTACATTTCGTGAAGGATCGGGGCTTTTCCACTTCCAAAGGGTTTTTGTTACTGCTCTGCAGCTGAGAATTTGGGGGAGGGTGGGGTTCTGGGGGAGGGAAGAAAAATTACCTTACAGCTTGTTTGCTTCTATTATGAGATGTAAGAGGAAACTGTTACATCTGGCTCCATTTCCTTGCCAAATTCTTTAATTGTTTTGTAATTTGAGAAAAAACAAAGGTGATGAAAGAAAACTGATAGAAATAACTAACCATAAATAAAACAAGCTCATAACAGAATCCTAACTCCATCACCATGGCAATGCATATATATATTTCTTTTTTCTTTCTTTCTTTTTTTTTTTTTTGCATGTTGTATATTTCTAACCTCTGACCTCTATTACCACCCGAGGCTTTTTATGGAAACTTTGGATATCGACCTTGTTACTTTCCCGTTGGAGGGAAAAATACAAAGAGACCAATAATTTTTACTCCCTAGGCTTGGTTAGTACAGAGATAGAAACAGACACAGCTTTGTAAAAATGCAGTGTTCTTAGTACCTTCAGATTTCTAGAGCTAGAAATCCTTTTGACACATATCGGGGAAGGCAAATCCCCTTACAGAGGCACAGATCTCCAAGAAACTCAAAGGTAGAAAAGGCATGTCCCTGTTTCCCACGGAGGTTTGGGAACCCAGTAGTATCCTGCCTAACAACCAGTTACCCAGAACCACAGACACAGAGGCAGCCGCATCTCCACTTTACAGATGAAGCCACGGAGGAAAAGTTAAGACTCTTGCTCCAGTTCTTATAGCTAGAAAGTGGCAAATTTCAAACTTTTTACTTTCAAGGCTATGTTTTAATTATTGTTCTGTCTCTAGTGGAAATATTTGGGCCACCATAGTTTTTTATTCGGAAGTAGCCTCATTATCGATGGAGATAGCACATTTTTTTTTAAAAGATTTTTTTGTTTATTTGAGGCGGGGACAGAATCTGAAGGAGACTCCAGGCTGAGGGCAGAACCTGATGTGGGGTTCGATCCCACGACTACCTAAGCCAAAATCAAGAGTCTGATGCTTAAGGGACTGAGCCACCCTGGCACCCCCTATAGTTATGTTTTGTTTTTTGGTAATGTTCCAAAATGTATTGAACCCAAGTTCTACTTTGCAAGCTTAACAATACCAATGAGACATTTCTGTCTGGCTGGTAGATATCCTTCTCCCACTGCATGGCCTGGAGAAGCCACACAGAGACTAAGCCCAGGGATGGGGAGGGTGGCAGATGGGGGAGTCCCAGCTCACTGGGTTCATGATGCAAAACCTCCTGGTCTGAGAGATTAAGGGCAGCTTTTGAAAATGAACCAGCATTCCTAAGGCTAGAGGCTAAAAGCAAGACCACTGCTCAGCTTCCTTCCACTAGAAAAAGGCCTACCTTAATGCATTCCTGCTTTGCATAACTAAACAAAATCTACAAACAGCCTTTGCTTTTCTCCATATGTAACTTCTACCCCACTTCAAAGCTAATGTTTACTTACTATACACCAGGCACTATTAACCACTTCATGTTATCACATTTGATCCCACAACCATCTGTAAAATTGATAATATGACAGTTCACATTTTACATATAGGAAAACTGAAATGGGGGTGGGGAGAAAGGGGCTGCCCAAGGTGATCCCGCTTGTGAAAAGCAGACCTGGGATTTAACTACTCTCTCTTAGATTCCAGAAAAGGAGCTCTTATTCTTTGTATGGCAAACATCATTGGCATCCATCCACTGAATGCCTACTTTTGGCTTCCAGAGTACTGTGAGTCATCATATCAAACAATCGAAGACTAATGAGTACCAAACTTTTCATCAAGTCAGGATACCTGAGTGATTTTGTGGTTACTGTTGTTACTGGTGTGTTTAACTAGGACCATCTGCAAGTGCAGATAGGAACAGTATCTCTAGGCACAGTGAGGATTTGGAGCTTTCTCTGTTAACAACACGGGGTTCCTTGACTGCTATCGGAAATTCCCCAGTTAGGGCACCATTTCATTTGCTCAGGGTTTGATTCTCTCATCAGAAAAACATACCAGGAAAGTCAATACTCCTCAGTGACTATCCATCTCTGACGCCCACCTGCTTTGTGACTGAGCGGTACACATCATTTGTTAAAAAACTTAAGGATCATAATGACATCAGATCCATCTATCTCCAGTGACTAGTGCAGTCAGTCTGACACAGAGTAGGAGACAAAATCTTCAGTTATTTGTGTGAAGGGTAACTCCATACAAACACACAACTATGCAAGTCACAACTTGGGAGTATGTGACATGATAAGGAGCTGACTTCTGATGAAAGGAAGTGGTGAGAATCATCAGTAATGGCGACCATGTATTGAATACTTAGTACCTGTCAGCTGCTGTGGTGAAGCTTTGCATGGATAATATAGTTTGTACTCCACAACGATATAGGAGGGATGTAATATTGCTATCTCCATCTTACAGGTGAGGAAGCTTTAATGGGAGAAGATAAGTAATTTGACCAAAGACTTGGAGCTCACAGTGGTGGAAATGGACTTTTAGGTCAAGTAACTGGAATCCAGAGACCACATTTAACTACAGCCTTTAGGAGAGTCACAGGGGCACCTGGGTGGCTCAGTCGGTTAAGCATCTGCCTTCAGCTCGGGTCATGATCCCAGGGTCCTGGGATTGAGTCCCACATTGGGTTCCCTGCTCAGCAGGGAGTCTGCTTCTCCTTCTGCCTGTCTCTCAAGAATAAATAAATAAAACCTTTAAAAAAATAAATGAGGTCACATAATAGCTTGTTCTTTTTATTAATAACTCATTCAATCCATTCATTCACTCCTTCCACAATTTTTTGAGTGCATTCTTCACCCTAGGTACTAAGAGGGAAATAAATAAGGTAGAGCCCTTTCCCCAAAATGATAATGTTTCCTTTTTTTGCTGGACTACTACCTAAATCAGGATGTCATGTGAGAATTTTCCCAGGTTTAGAGAAAATAGCAGTCACAGAAATTATTTTAGATATAAATTATTAAAGATAATAAGATATATGCAGTAATGGAGACCTGATCACAGTATTTGAGGAAAACAGGAAAACCACCTTATGCTCTATTGGATGGGGAGCACAAGGGAAGTATCATGGAAGACTTCCTGGAGGTGGCGATACTGTGTTGTTAGCTAATAGTTGTAAATCTAAAATGGACCTGGACCTCACATGAAGGTCATACAGATCTAGTGAGAGTACAAAATCTTCTTCTAATCATTACACTAAAGGGTCAGATAGTAAATATTTTAGGCTCTACAAGCCATATAGTCTCTGTCATAACTGTTTAGTTCTGCTATGTCCTGAAAGTAGTCAGAGACAATATAAAAACAAATGGGCATGGCTGTGTTCCAATAAAACTTTACTTATAAAACCAGGCCACAGGCTGAATTTGCCTGCGGTCTGTAGTTTGCTGACCCTGTGCTAGAATGAAAAACTGGAACCCATGAGAGTTGTGTTAGTTTCAACTTCCCTCAAATTTATGAATACCCACGTGGCTGGTAGGATCTATCCGGGGCAGAAATCCTGGTAAATCAGATCAGCTTCTGATCCCAGCATGCAGTGTGCCTAATTACGACTACCACCTCCCATTTTGATCTGAGTGAAAACATTCTGTGAACAACAGATGGTGTTGCTATGGAGTCTTCAACATCGTCCTCAGCTGCAGATGTAACTATGCGGGTTGCAGGCGGAAAATGATCAACCAAGTGATGGTTTCTTAGGAAAATATTTAAAAGACAGAAATATTCTGCAGATGGGAAATTCAGAACCACGGCTGATTTCCTCTAAGAAAGAGTACCCACTAGGAGAAAAAAAAATCAAAGGCAGACACACTACACAGTTAGTAAACCACTAAACGTGGGGGAAGTATGAGCAATTAAGAAGAGACATGCCAAGATGACATTATTGTTCCCAGGATCTTTTTAATTTAAGACCCTGTGAAATTGGGTATCTAAACAATACAAAGGATTATTAGTGAAGTCATACAACTCTGTATTTATAAACATGACCCTCCAGTACATAACCTATAACTGCAGTTTCAGAAAAGTGAAAATTACCTCTAGGCTTGCAAAACTTCCTATATTAAGTTCTTGTGTTTGTAGTTGTCCATCAAAAAAGATATTTAGGAAAGGACCAGCATATTTCTCAGCCAAACCAAGAACAAAATGTACATAGTTTGACTTCACATTGATTCTTAGCTTACCTTAAACTAGCTTGGGTCCAAAGAGAGGACTCTGACCTTATTCGTGCCACAGATATTTTATTTAGGACACACTCCAGCAAGAGAGAGGAGGTATGGGGGTGTGGGCATTAACCAAATAAAGTTCTAACTCATGAGAATGGCCCCATTAGCTGGAGGCCATTTTAAGCCATTATTAACCATGCGTAATTCCAGGGCTCTGGTAGATTCCTTTGGTACACAGAGAGCTATGGTGATGGAGAGAAAACTCTGGAACATGGCAGCAGGAGAGTAGTAAGGAAGGGAAGACCTCAGTCAGCTATCAGGATAGTTTAAGTCTGGAAAATCAAAGGAAAGGATAAATTCTGGTAAAGGATCCTTCAAAGGAGGGACGGTGACAAATAACCATGAGCAATTTAATCTTATGGTGTTCTCCGCTCTACTAAGGAACAACTGAGACTAACTAAGGTTAGCTTATTTGGAGGGAGGTACAAGAGTTTATGAAGCCTGACTTTGGGCCCATCCCTGGCATCTGCTTTGCTTTGTTTTTCCTCATTACCTATATTAAGTGTTTTAGCTATCAGATGTGTCACTGTTCAGACAATTATAAATAAACATTCTACTGATTTAAGAAATGGGAAATTTCAGGCAGAAAAGATTCCTCAAAAGGAGAAATACTTAAAGCTTCAAGGAATATGAAAAATAATTCCTCTGCTAATAGAGAAATAACAATAACAAACCACTTAGCACTAAATTTAACCAAAGGAGCTTAAGACATGTACACTGAAAACTACAAAACACTGTTGAAAGAAATTAAAGATCTAAATAAATGAAAAAATAAGATTTTCATTATTTGGAAGACTTGCTATTGTTAAGACGGCAATATTCTCCAAACTGATCTACAGTTTCTTTTCTTTTTAATTATGTTATGTTAGTCGCCATATAGTACATCGTTAGTTTTTGATGTAGTGTTCCATGATTCATTGTTTGTGTATAACACCCAGTGCTCCAGGTAATACATGCCCTCTTTAATACCCATCACTGGGCTCACCCATCACCCAAGCCCCCTCCCCTCTGAAAGCCTCACTTTGTTTCTGGGAGTCCATAGTCTCTCATGATTCATCTCCCCCTCTGACTTCCCCCCCTTCATTTTCCCTTTCCTTCTCCCAATGTCCTCCATGCTATTCCCTGTGTTCCACAAACAAGTGAAACCAAATGATAATTGCCTTTTTCTGCTTGACTTATTTCACTTAGCATAATCTCCTCCAGTTCTATCCATGTTGATGCAAATGTAGGGTATTCATCCTTTCTGATGGCTGAGTAATATTCCATTGCATATATGAATCACATCTTCTTTATTCATTTATCTGTTGAATGGCATTTCGGCTCCTTCTACACTTTAGCTATCATGGACACTGCAGCTGTGAACACTGGGGTGTATGTGGCCCTTCTTTTCACTACATCTGTATCTTTGGGGCAAATGCCCAGTAGTGCAATTTCTGGGTCATAGGGTATCTCTATTTTTAACTTTTTGAGGAACCTCCACACTGCTTTCCAAAGTGGCTGCACCAACTTGCATTCCCACCAACAGTATAAGAGGGTTCCCCTTTCTCCACAACCTCTCCAACATTTGTTGTTTCTTGCCTCGTCGATTTTTGCCATTCTAACTGGTGTAATGTGGCATCTCAATATGGCTTTGGTTTGAATTTCCCTGATGGCTAATGATGTTGAACTTTTTTTTTATTTGAATTTCCCTGATGGCTAATGATCTACAGTTTCCATACAATCCCTATCAGAAGTCCAACTGCTTTTTTTTTTTATCACAAATAGATACATAAAATTCATAACAAAGGGCAAAAGATTCCAAATAGTCAAACAATCCTGAAAAAGAACAACAAATGTTGTTCATAATTCTCTATATCAAAACTTACTGCAAAATTACTATATTTTACTGTGGTGTTAACACAAGAATAGACGTGTAGACTAAAGGAAGAGAATGAAAGGACAAGAAATTAAACCCACACACTGTGGCTGTTTTTCAACAAGGACGCCCAAACCATTCAGTGGGGGAAGGAAGGGTCTTTTCAACAAAAGGTGCCAAGACAACTGGATAGCCATAAGTGAAAGAATCAATTTGCCCCTGTCTTATAACACATACAAAAATCAACTAAAAATGGACTGAAAACCTAAATGGAAGAGCTAAAATTATAAACAATTACAACAAACCATAAGGTGTAAGTGACAAGGTATTAAGCTTCTTAGACATGACACTGAAAACACAAGCAATTGAAGAAAAAACAGATACAATGGCCTTCATCAAAAAGTAAAAATGTTTTTGTGCCAAAGGACACTATCAGGACAATCACAGAAGAAGAGGATTTCTAAGTCACGTTTCTTAAAAGGGTCTCGTATCCTGGATATATACACATTTGTATAACTGAACAGTAAAATGACAAATAAACCAATTAAAAAGTGGACAAGGGATTTGAATACACATTTCTCCAAAGAAGATGTGCAAATGGGTAATAAGTCCACAAAAAGATGTTCCACATCGTTAGTCATGTGAAACATATACAGAAACTGCAGTGGGATGCTCCTTCATACTCATTAGGATGGCTATGATAAACACAACAGCCAGGAAACGTGAAATAGTGATAAGGACAAGGAATAACTTGAACCTCATACATTACTGGTGGGAATGTAAAGCCACATAGCACACTTGTTTTAAATTAGTTAATCAGAAATGCAAACATGGGATGTTAGATCCACTGGGGTTGGGATGGCAACCATGAAACTGTGGTACCAACAGGTCCTCCTACTCTTGTGCCTAAGGCTGGCAGGCATTGCTCATTGATAAATGCACACTCTCTCCCTTGGGTTTGCATCATTTTCCCAGTTTCTCTTAGCACAGCACTCCAGGCAGAAAGGACCTAGCCAACTGAGCTGATAACCAAGGGGAAAGTATTTACACATTTTGCCCTACAGGCTCTCCCCCCTCCTCCCTGTGTCTTCAGAGAATCAAAAGGGAAGAAGAGTTAAAAACATGTGCTTGTCTATTTGTTGCCTAAGTTCTAGTTTACTTTCAGTATTTGAATGGCAGATCCACAGAAGGGAAGACTTACTTACACCCACTTAGGCCCATGCTGTGGATAAAAGCCTGGGAGGTACATTCCAGATGCCACCTCTTAGGGTTAACCAGGCTGAATAAAACGCCCTGGTGTGAGTGGTCAGGTCAAATAAAGAGGAAAATAAGGAACTTTTTCACCCCTATTAGTCAGCAAAAACTTATGGTGAGATGACATTTTCATCAGGCCTTTGAAGAAAGGGGAAACCATGGTGGCAACTATGGGGAAAAGCAGAATGTGAGAAACCATGGAACGGACAAGTGAGGACACATGGTCTATGGCAAGAGGGACATGGCGCCTATCAGCAAACATTGATAGAGAGGCCGTTAGACCAGGAGAGGTGTGTGCCTTACAGCTAGAAGACACTGTGACATGGTCAACTGAACGAACATGTGTTGTTTCCATCTTTCTTCCTTCTTCTTTCCTTCTTTTCTCCCTTGTATCCTTCATTTCTTTCCATTTCACACTTTTTCACACTTGCATTCATTAAACGACTACCAGAGTTCACCATGTGCCAGGCACTGTTCTAGGCATTGGAGATAAAGAATACAAAACAGCAAAGCCCTTGCCTTCTTCCCCATGGACAAATAAATACTGCAAGGGGAGGAGCCAGAAAGGACAGACTTGACTGGGACTTCGTGAGAACAATAGTCTGGAAGATCAGAGAAGATCTAGGAACTCTCTGTGTGTGTGTGTGTGTGTGTGTGTGTAGAAAAAGAAGGGGAAAAGACATATAGACAGTAAGTACTTAGTATGCCCAGTAGTGATAAATACTAAGAAGAAAAAACCAACAAGTTTCAAATATTAAGAAAGGTGATTTTTTTTTCCCCCTGGAAGGACACTAATGTGAGAATTTGGGCAGAGTTCTGGATGAAGGGAGGGGATGAGACAGACAGATATCATAGTTGGGATTTTCCAGGTGGCAAGAAAAGTGCCAAGACCCTGAGTGGGTTGCTGGTGCCGTTGGAGGGGCTAGGGCTAAGGGCTGAGGTGAGTACATGGACAAGGTCAGAAAAGATCTGGGGGCACAGTCATGTTTAGGGATGAGGAACAAGCACTATAGCTGAGTACAAGGAGAAGGAGTGGGAGGACAAGATGGCCAACCCCTGAGGGAACACAAACACTCAGGCGCCTTTCAAAAAACACCTCTTTTTATCTCATAACTATTCACTGAAGCAAAGAAGATGACTACAAAGGCAGAAAAACAATGTGAAAAGTCAAGCACCATCTTCGTGCAGCATGCTAATTCTTAAACCTTTGACACTGCCCTTAAAAGTACTGTGCCCCAATTGATAAATTCTTACTTGCTAAAAAGGACCTCCTTTGCTTCATGGAGAAGTTCCCCAGTAGGCCCCGGTTTGGGCTTTAAGTCAAACGCAACCATGGGCCAAAAGAGGGAATCTAATAGTGATGTTTTGTTTTTTTTTTTTTTTTTTTTTTTTTTTTTTTAAAGATTTTATTTATTTATTTCACAGCGGGAGAGAGATCACAAGGAGGCAGAGAGGCAGGCAGAGAGAGAGGGGGAAGCAGGCTCCCTGCGGAGCAGAGAGCCCGATGCGGGCCTCGATCCCAGGACCCTGAGATCATGACCTGGGCCGAAAGCAGAGGCCCTAACCCACTGAGCCACCCAGGCGCCCCTAATAGTGATGTTTTATCTCAAACGACTCCTCCACAACCGAAGCCACTTGTCTGCACAAGCAAACTAATAAAATTGAGTCATAAACTTCCCTTCACTGACTCGGGAGCAGGAGCGCTTGGTGATGTATCTGTGGTCTGAGGAATCTGAGGATAAATCAATGGACATAAAGCCAGCTCTCACGGGGCTGCCTGGGTGTCCCAGGCTCGGCCTCCATGGCAGTGAGGTTGGGGAGGGTCAGGGGAGGGAAGCCATCCTGTAGCTTATCACCAAAACAACTAGCCTGTGAAACAATTACCAGCATCTCTTCCCCATCTTCTCACAGCTGAAACATCCTTCCCTGGAATGTCCATTTCCCCAGCTCTGAACATCCAAATCCTCCCTATTCCTTTAAGACTCGATCAAATCTCACTACCCAACCCCCTCCAGGACTTCCCTATTTACACAGATAAGAAATACAATTTATCTGTTCTCTGTTAGGATCTATGTACTTATAACCTTGTAGTATAGTTACGAGATGAAGCACAGTGGTTATGAGATATGAGAGAGAGACTTAGTGGCTTTAAATCCTGGCTTCTGCTCTAACTCTGGGTATCATCTTTTACTTACATTTTCTGCACCTCGGTATCCCCCCATCTGTAAAACTGATCTAATAATGGTAGAAACCTCATGGGGCTTGTTGTGAAGATGGAATGAAGTAATGTAATGTAGAACATTTGGAATGCTTCCTGGCTTCAATATGCTTATTGTCTTTATGAAGATGATAATGGTTTTTTTGTGTTCGGATCCCACTGGCCTATGAGACAGTCAATTTCTTGATGGCTGTGATTACTTCTTGTCCACCTGTGAAGTACGGTTATTTAGCAGAAAGTCAGAGCTCGACACAAGATTTTCAGTCCAACTGCCCTTTAGCTCTTATTTTAGGCAATGGCACAGAAAGCCAAGAGCTTGAGCACCTATTAACAATACTTAGCATTTGAACAAAGTACCTAAAGATCGTACAACCAAAGAAAAACTGATGCCTCCATTAATAGTAGACACAGTGAACATGGCATAGTACAACGAGGTGGCTAAGTGGATTAGACAAAGTAACACATACTTCTGTCTAGCACATCCTATTTTGAGCTCCTTTTACTTGAGTAGAATACAAGCTCATCAGAAGCTAACCCTTCTAGGTCTCCATCCCCGACCCCACTCTGGAATGTCTGTATAGGCACCAAGCCAAGTCCATGCCCTGCATGTAATATGAGCTTGACAAATGTGTGTTTGATGGAATGAATGAAAGTCAGTAGCCAAGTATGTTAAATAGTAAATAGGTTTATAAAATCCAGGCCTGTAAAATACCACCACATTTACATCTAGGCTGACAATCTGAACACATCCAGCTTTGCTGATGGACATATGTACTCTACATCCTACTTTACTGAAACAAAAAAAAATCCCATGGAACAGATGTTTTCCTTTAGCAACAATCTGTGATCAAAGAGGATACTGTACCTTGTGCAAGGTAATACTATATTTAAATGCTCATGGAACATTAAATATTCCCAAAAGCATGACACGTATTTCCCATATTTGGGTTTATGGATTCACTCTGGAGTTTCAACAACTGATTTTTGTCTTTCGACACTGGGAAGGGAATAGGGTGGTAAAAAAAGGAGACAGGGTCTAAATAACTTCTGGTCTGGGCTGCTGAATTTCTAAGCTGAAAGCACCTTTAAATAGCTCAGAGCAGAAGTAAATTTTAAAGTGCTATGATGTTTACCCAGAGATAAGGAATTTTAGAACATAATTTTAAGTTCTCCTGAATGCTTGAGAGCAGTTACCGCCTCCTACAAGATCACAGGATCTCCTCCATTCATCAGTGGCCTCTCTCTACTCCCCAACTCAGTGACAGTCACATCACCCACCACCACCACCAGCGACCATTCATTAAAGTTCTCGAATGTCCATCACCTGTGAGGGCTCATTGCCTCACTTGATTCTCACAGCAGAGTTAAGAGGCAGGGTTTAGCCTCCTAACCTTATAAATAGGGAAGACAAACAGAGGGGACCAGTGACTTGGCTAAGATCACATGCCCAGCAGGTGGTGAAGTCAGCTCTGTTTATAAGCAAGACCAACCTCTCAAACCATAACTTAGTTACCAATATTCAATTCTCCCCACACTTACAGCCTTTGGCCTTTCATGATTTCTTTTTTCTCCCTTGCTTGCTCAGCAAATTCTTCCTTTTGATGTTTTCAAGAACCAGCTTCTATTTAGTTTGGGATTTTTACTAAACCAAACACTAAATCTATTTGAATAATGATTAGCTCAGAATGCATGAGGTAGTACCCCAAATTCACCATATGCCATACTTATCTGATGATCTCTTTTCCTTCAAAGATTGTGCAGGGGATGCCATGGTTAAAAACCCAATATCCTCTCCACGAAGCTGATTTTACCCATACTGTCAGCGAGAGGCTCAGGGACTGGGGCATAAGGGAGGGTGCTAAGGCAGCTGGGGTCAGCAATACATGAAGAGAGGGTTTCTGAGGGTTCCAGGGAAAAAACCATTCTTTAGTGACTCTATCTATTGACCACTGGACATAAATATGGAAGCAGTTAGATGCAATTGCTGGTGGTAGCCATCCGATAGCCTGGAAGGGAACCAGCAAAATGCTATGGTGACAGGCCCAAAGTCCAGAAAGAATTAAGTCCATGATAACACTGAGAGCTAGTTACCGAGTCAACTAAATCTGAAGCATGACTGGCCTCAGGACAATCAGGTGAGCAAATAGGTTTCCTCCTTGGTCAAACCAGTTTAAGTCTGAATATTTGATACTTGCCGCCAAAAGAATCATAATGGACAGAGACTGTAGTCTTTTTTCATTTACACAGACCTGAGTCCTTGAAGCTAATTTTCAGTTTTTCCATTCTTTATTTATACAAAACTCTTATCAACACTGCCTCTATTTTTTAGTACAGTGATTCCTCTTTATACAACATCTCTGCAAGAGTGTTTCTCAACCAGGGCTTGCTACTGTCATCTAGTGGGTAGTGGCTACAGAGGAGGCCAAATATCCTATAATGCACAGGAGTGTCCCCACAACAATGACTTATCCATTCCCGAAGGCCAAAAGTCCTGAGGTTGAGAAACTTGATCTGGAAGGATGCACAAGACACTGGTCATTATAACTGCCTCTGTGGAGGAGAAATGGGTAGCTCCAGCATAGAGTACCCAAAACTAAAACAATTACTTTGAAATAAATCTTTACATTATAAAGAGTTGATAATGGTGGGGAATTTTTTAATTAAAAAAGAAAGACACAAATGCAATTTTTCTTGCTTGAAATCTGATGTATTTCTTCCTGCAGGACAACGCCATAATTTAACCAGTCATTTATCCTGGGATTATAGCAAAGGCCTCCTGCTGATTTCACCTCCCAGTTCTCTCTCCATTAAAGTGCATTTTCCCCATTCTATTTCTTCGCTTAATAACTTATGATGGCTTTTAGGGTCCACTAGTCCAAATATTTTTCCTGCCCTTCAAATCCTGGCTCCGTTCATGTCTGTTCCATATTATTCCTACCTGACATCATATTTCACAAATTTTCAAGGTTTAGACATCTCATTTCTTCCATAATGTTTTTTCTAATCACCTCAGTCCATTATTATTACTATTTGCCTTTTATTGCATTTAGTGCCAGAGAATTCAGTGGAATAATCTGGAAATCATTCAGCATTAGGACTTCCCTCATGGATAATGAAGTCCACAATGGAGGTTAAGAGCTATGTTTTATATTGTTCTTCCATTGTCCATAGACTCTACCAAAGTAGTAGGCACACTGGCTTTCAAAATGCTTGCTAATAAAATATACACATGCACATACAGATGTATACATGGCTGCTGGCCCTCCAATTGAGGAGGCAAAGTTAATTTTCTGTGAGAGAAAAAGAGGACAAGAAAAATGACCCCCAGCTCTTATATATGTAACACAGATTCTGACTGCAGGTATGTTAGAATCTTTTTTTTTTAAAGATTTTATTTATTTATTTGACAGGGAGAGAGATCACAAGTAGGCAGAGAGGCAGGCAGAGAGAGAGGAGGAAGCAGGCTCCCTGCTGAGCAGAGAACCCGATGTGGGCCTCGATCCCAGGACCCTGAGATCATGACCTGAGCCAAAGGCAGAGGCTTTAACCCACTGAGCCACCCAGGCGCCCAGAATCTCCTTCTATAAGTAACTTCTCAAAGAACCACACTATCTAATCCTGAACTTCCCAATTATGTTTTAAGAGATGTTAACAAGGATTCCAGAAAAAAGAGTCCCATGGTCAACCTAATTCGGCAAATAAGTTAAATAAAATCAAATGTGCTTCTCTATTGCAGAAACTTCTTGGAATTACGCGAACACTACTATCTAAGAGGGGGATAGTGTATGCTGTGTTTCTTAAATGGATTCCGCTCAGACATTTGGAAGAATCCTTGACAGACAGTTACAGAAAAGCTGACCTAGATTAATGTCCCCATTTCTCAAATTGGGAAGGTGGCACTCATGTGACAGACTGGCTAATTAGTTACAGAACCAGGAGCTGAAGCTCGGTTTCCTGCTCTGGACTCCTTCCTCATTGCCTTTATTCTGTGACCTCAACCCCCCCCCCCACCCTCTACACCCTCCACACCCTCCAGTGTAGGACTCTGCTATGCACACAAGCTTCCATCTCCAGATCCTGGATGACAAGCTGAGCATGTTGGATCCCCATTTGCTAGATGACAAAACTCAGGCCTCAAGAGGCTTAGTGTCTTGGTCCCAGCCATGGCTGTGGTGGCAAAGCTGAGACCAGCAACCCAAGGCTCTTGACTCCATGTTAATCCACTGCTCTTTGTACATTTCTCTTTCTCTTCTCTGTAGCAGAAGAAATGACTTTTCGATAAAGCCTGGGTGTGGGGAGGTATAATCTACTGTCCCTTGGTGTTAAAACACATAGTAGTCTCATTATATTATTAAGTATTTCATTTCATGGGATACATACCTAATTAAAAAAATATATATATACATATATACATGCTACCTAGAATGACAGGATACTAGATCAAGGAGGGACTGGAAGTATCTGGTCCAACTTCCTTATTATACAGTCAAAGGAACTGACATGCTCAATGGAGACACAACAGAGTTAGTGGGAGTGCCAACACTTGACCAGAAGACTCCACATGCCAGCTGTGTGACTAGAGGCAAGTCACTTCACCTTGCTCAGATCTGTCCTTTCCTAAAAAGTGAGGCTATTCATATTCAGCTCTCAGTGTTAGGATTCAGAGAAACAAAGGAAACCATGGTCAGTGATAAGAGGAGAGATCACTATTACTGCTACTATTTTTAGCTTTATGCACATTCATGTTGAAATTCACAACTCAGGGGGTGCCTGGGTGGCTCAGTGGGTTAAAGCCTCTGCCTTTGGCTCAGGTCATGATCTCAGGGTCCTGGGATCGAGCCCCACATCAGGCTCTCTGCTCAGCAGGGAGCCTGCTTCCTCCTCTCTCTCTGCCTGCCTTTCTGCCTACTTGTGATCTCTCTCTGTCAGATAAATGAGTGAAATCTTAAAAAAAAAAAAGAAATTCATAACTCAGAATAACATCAACAGTCATCATCAGCGCCATTAACCTCCTGACAGAACATCCCTGGGCCCATGTTTATGGGGGATATGTTGTCCTTGTCTAGCATAGTTACTTTTTCTTTGGCCTTTTCAAAAACCTACCTTTTACCTTCTTGGCCGTGTGTAAAACCAGCCTGACCTTTATTTTTGTTTTGTTCTGCCAACATGCCAACACTGTATTTACTTCACACTGGGTGGGAACAAAACTCAAATGTCTTCATGGGCCCAACAACGGTGAGTGGTGATGCCTAGGATTGCAGCAGTATACACGTGTACCCAAAAATCTTTCAACGCAACATTCTCAAGGCAGTGGGATGGCCAACATACTTTGTGAGAGCCTGGTGCAGAGGCTGAAACTGAGATGCCCAATAATGCAGAACAAGTCATTTTTACCTTCCCCCTTGCTAAATGTACTTTTGCTCTCTCCCAATCCCTTCCTGGATTCTTCTTCCAGTCCCTAAACAACTGCTATTACGATACTGTCCTGGCCCCATCTGGGGGGTGGGGATGGGACATGGGGGTGGGGGTGTTATAATTCAGAAAATTCTACCTTTAGCAAATGAAAAATGCTTCCTCTGGTCACCCCAGCCCTTAATCTGAAACCTTTGGAAGCCCTCACTTTGGATTATTTGGAAGGCTTAGAAGGAGAAATGTGGATTGTAGGGAGACCACCATCCATGTCTGGATATTCTAGACTTGCAGGGAAAAAATGACTGGAAACTGAATTGCATAATCTCAAGTAATTCTCTTATTTGGGAGGTAAACTGATATCCAGGTAGGTTGAGTGAGCTGCACAAAGTTCCCACAGGAAATTACTTAAAGCGCTGAGGATTAGAGAGCCAGTCTTTACCAGTGAGGCAAGCTCTTCACTGGATAAAATTCAGGTTTCAGGTAATGATAAACCTTGTCTGCTCCTTCTCTTTGATATTCTTGCTAATATAAACTAGACCAGGGATATCACTTCAACTAGGTAACTATTCCTTGTTGACTTAAAGTTGAGGTTTCCTTTTTTTTTCATTTCTGTAATACACACACATCTTGTTCCCCAAAGAAGAGAATTAATTTAGAAAATCCCTCTTCACTGGAATACACCCAGCTGAGCTTTCCAAGCTGCTTCTTGAAGAGATGCTGTTAATCTCTTAAATCCTTTAATGATAAAATTGCGATGGAAATGGAGCCAGTCCATCCTTTGGACAGACTCCACAGGAACTTCCAAAGTCTGTACAAGTTTCCCTGTGATTATAGAACAGCCACTTCACTGGCCACTTTGTGGATGCTTGTCCTGACAGTAAAACCATAGAAGTGGATTCAGCAACTGCTCGCTCAGAGCATCAAAGACTATCTTTGGGTCCTGGTAGATAGGACAGACATCACCGATGATAAGGATCACTCGAGGACTTGCTGTGTGTGGAGTCATGAGACTGGCACTTGGCCTATCCTCTTACTTTTATTATCCCATTTAATCCTCACAACAAGCACATGTGTGAGGTATTACTATTATCTCTAGTTTGCAGAGAGGGATCCTGTGGCTCAAAGAGAGTCAGTGACTTGCCCAAAGGAAAGATGCCCAAACTCTACATGGATTAGACTCACAGCACATGTCCTCCACAATGGTGTGATACTGTCCGAAGTTTCCAGACAAGTACTGTAATTCAGGACTGCTGTTTTCCTGAACTTTTCAACGAAAAAGACCTTTAGTCACAAGATATTTAAGACTGGGTAGCACCTGGCAAGCATCTGTTGAATGAATGAATGGATTCTCTTGCATTCTTTCTTCATCTACATCAGTGCTTGTCAACAGGGACACCCGATTACCACGTATGTGTGTGTATGTGTGTGGTGTGACCTGCATCTACTGGGTAAAGGTCTGCGATTCTACAGTGTGCTGGACAGCTCCTTACAGGAAAGGATCTTCTGACTCAAAAGGTCAATTATGCTGAGGTTGAGAAATACTAGTCTGGGTGAAGCCAGCCAGGGTTCTTGCTAATACAAAAGCAGCTGGTTCTGTCTGGAGACATTTCTTAGAATCAGAACCTCCTTTGGATTCTGTATCTATGACCTGGCCTTGCCTTCATCTAGATTTCAGGTTTGGGTTCTACACCTTGGATATCTGCCTCTATTTTCCTGAATCCACATACCTAGGTCCCATGGTCCGCAGGTTCTACATTCCCAAGATGGAGGACTAGTACTCAGGTCTCCTGTTTGGGAATTCTTGCTCTGCAGTTGTCCCTGATTTGCTGTGATTCTCTGGACAATTCTTTCTTTTGAGTCAGTGCTTCGAGGCAGCCAAGCAGAAGTCATGAGGTGGGCTATTATGAAGGAGACGGCACAGACTAGAGGGTAAAGCTTGCTCTAAATTCAGAGTGTCTAAGTGGAGTGCTGGTTGTGTAGCTCATTAGCTTCAAGACAAGTTACTCCATCTGCCTGAGGCTTACTTACCTCACTGTTTTCTTACCTGTAATAGAGGGATAACAGTGCCAACTTCCACTGGATTGCTAGAAGCAATCCATGAATTAATATGTGTAATGCACATTACCTCACAGTATATGAAAGAGTACTTAACTTAATCTTTTCCAGAAAGCTGGTCGCACTTACACAAGCTGGTTCCAGAAAGTCAGGTCACACTCCTATAATGCAGATACATCATTCTGATAAACTCTTGGCATTTGGATGTAGCATTCAAAGGTGACTATGTTTAATATACCCATTGCAAACTAAATTACTTTGAAAGGCAAGCCAGTAATTGTAAACAGGAGAAATGGTTGGATTAGGGCAAAAAGAGGTAGCAGGGGCTACGTCAATCTCAGGATGGCATATCATGTTGAAAGGCATTTGAAAAATTAACATCTTCTGCTTCTTCCCCAAACACACACGTTTATATATACCCACCTATGTGTGCAGATACACACACACACACACAGTCCCTCCAAAGTGAACCTGTTGTCTCATAATTTGTTAACTCCTCCCCAAAATTTTAATACCTTATGGTCGATAAAGGTATCCTCTTTTCCACAGAAGCTACATCACTTACCCGAGGGAAAGCTGCTCAACTGTAAGTGGCCTAGACCCAGAGTAGTCTGACTCAGAACGTGTTCTAAACACATACTAAAGCCAAACAGAAGAGAAGTCTTCTTTCCAAACAGAATGGAATCCTCTGACCAGCTTAGCATATAGTGAATTCTCTCCCTTCCTCTCAACTCTTCCAACACCAACTATTTGGCAATCAGTCCTGGCACTTCTGTTAGTATCCTTCAGTGTGGCTTGTGTATAAAAGTTTTAAATATTCTGGGGGGATGGGGAGAATGTATGTTTTACATCACCAATTTGGCTGCAAATATATTGGGGAAGAGAGGGAGTGCTTGCACACAGTAGACATGCAAATAAACCTGGTTTCTGTCCCCTCCCCAAACTTTGCCGTTAATATTCCGTCTACTGTTATGACCAACCCATCATGAAATACACCATACTTTTTAAGTTCACCAGCCTTTGAAACCTTTGTCATTTCAATAAAGGCAAATGTTTGCAGTGATGATTAAAATCTATCACTTAACAAGTTTATAATGAACATTCAACAGATGCCTAGCATAATGCTAGTCACCTTTCAAGGAATAAAATACGGAGCCACTGTAGCACTACCTCATTCCTCAGAAACAGCACGCTATTGTAGAAAGAAATGTGACTTGAGGAACAGAGAGATCTGGTTTCAATTTCTGGTTTCCTCATTTGCCAAGTCTGTGACCTTTGGTGAGTTATTTAACTTCTCTAAGGCTTCATTTCCTTGTATGTAAAATGTGTATGTCCTGATTTTTACTTTGTACGATTGCTATAAAGTAGAAGATTAAATAGCATATGCAAGGTTACCAGAGTTCCTGACACACTTTAGGGGCTCCATAAATGGGAGATTTCATTTCCCTTCATTCTTGCAGTGCCTTCCTCCACTGCCCTCCATCCATGCTAAGGATTGAATTTATGATCTCAGCAAGACCAACACTTTTTTTTAAAAAAAGCATTCCAATAGAAATCCAAAAATCACAACTGATTCTTCTCTTTCTCTTCTCCCTGTGCTCCCAGGGGTTGTCTCAGCAGCTCTAGCCAACTGTAATTCCAAAATACTTCCATGTCTCTCTACTCCCTATCTTCTCTGCCACCATCCCAAGTCAGAGTTGCCATCACCTCCCTCTTGAACCACTGAGCAGGTCTCCCCCAATCTCCCTGCTCCCACTGGTGTTCCCTCCTGTGGTTCATTTTCAACATATCAGTCACAAAAAACAGCATACATCCTTTCCCAACTTTTAGAGGCACCTGGGTGGCTCAGTCAGTTGAATGTCTGACTCTTGATTTTTGGGTGGATCATGATCTTAGGGGTTGTGAGATCAAGCCCTGCCTTGGGCTCTGTGCTGGGCATGGAGCCTACTTAAGATTCTCCCTCTCTCTCCCTCTCTCTCTCTCTCTCTCTCTCTCTCTCTCCCCTCTTCTGAAAAAAAAAATCCTAAAAAATCCTCCTGTGACTCCCTAGCTCATTTAGGATAAAACCCCAGCCCATCAACATTACCTACACAGCTTAGCTCATAGTTGTCATAATCAACACATTGTACTCAGCTTGTACAAGTCCCACCTTTCCAACCACATTAGCTTTCTTTCTGCTCCTTGAGAATATCAAGTTTTTTGCTTTAGAACTGAGCATTCATATTTCTTTGGTCCAAAACACCCTCCTCCTTGCTCTTGCTACAGTTTGCGTCTTTGGGTCTCAGAAATATTCTGACAACATCATCTCAATTAGACCCTCTTCTGTCATCCGTCACCATCTCCTTATACTGTCTTCTTCGCAGCTCTTAAAAGCAACTGATACTTGTTTTTGTTGTTTATCCCTCCCAACTAGACTGTCAATGCCACAGAAACAAGAAAATGTTGATCTTTGGAAAAATTGTATTCCTGAGCTCATAGTCTCCCACCCAGCACCCCAGGAGTGCTCAAGACATCTCTGTGGAAAATGTGAATAACCGCCTGCCATCCAAACTATGTATGGCCAGCATGCTGGTGACAGGGCCACTGCGTAAATACATGCTTCAGCATGACTGCTTCTCTTGTGGAGGATGTGACCCATCAGGATTTGACCAGCACTTTGGTATGTGATGAGACCAAGCATTAGACTAGGATGCAAAGTAAGGAGCAATACTTTCTAAACTAATCAGGAGTTTAAGGTCTACCAAGACACAGAAGCAGTTATGGTCTAGAATTATTAAGTACATATTCAGGGAGGAATAGGAGTTCAGTGTCTCCTTAAGTCATGTGGCTTAAGGGTTTCTGGCTGGCTCAGTTGTAGAGCATGTGACTCTTAATCTTGGGATTAATCTCTTAATCTGCCCATGTTAGGCAGAGAGATTAAAAAAATTAAAGAAGAGTAAAATTATGTCATGCAGCTTGGCTAAGGTTATATATGCAAAAGGGAAGACCCATCTTGGAAGACAGACACAGGGCTGCCACAGACATAGGTGTGGAGGAAAAGCAGAGCCGAACAAAAAACATTTAGTGTACGAATTACGTCCCTCAGAGAAAATTTTGCAATTCTTACCTCTGCCTTAAAAAACCTACCATTAAATAGGGGGAGAAATCATAAATAAAATAAGTAAGAATTATAATAGCTTCCCATCATCTGAGGGCCAAGCATATGCTAAAGACTGTGTTCAGTGCTTTACATACATACATTACTTCTGCCTTATTTGTGGCCATACCAGGTGTGCGATGATGAAACAATATGATGTCATGGTCAAGGACATGAACTTTGGATCAGGGAGTCTAAGGTCAAAATCCTGTTTATAAAGCTTCGGGCAAATTAATAACCTCTCAGAACCTGTTAGTCATGTTTTGAAGGGGTGCTGTGTTATATAAAAGAGAAAATATATTACTCGCTTTATGTTCTACATGGTGCTTATATGATTCTTGACTCCATGAACTCTATTCACATTTTACAGTTGAGGAAAATGAAGCTTTGACAGGTTCAGCCATTTATCGGGGACCTATGGGGTCCCAAAGACTGTGGTTTTTCCAATATGCCTTGTTGCCCTTTAAATGAAATCTATCTTTTGACATGTATTAGATTAGGAACTTAGAAAAAGAGGGAGACTCAAGTGTGCCAAGTCCAGCAGGCCCATTTCCCTTTTCCTACAGCTCTCAGAAGCACCACTCAACACTAAAGGTCGGACACAAATATGGGCAGAGTAAGTGATGTCTTCTTTGCTATGATTTTAGAAGGACGGCGTAGAACTCTTTGTCGGGGTCTCTCCAAAGGCTCTGCTAAAGGACCAAAAATCACTACTTTTATTTTCGAGTCCCCTATAATCCTCTGTCATAATGCACATATCAACTGAGTTTAATATATGAGATTATTAGCTGTTACTTATAGCTTGGTTAGAATTAAATTCCAGTTAGGAATTACTTAGAAAAGAATTAAGAATGGAAGGGAGAAATTGAAAATGATGAAGGGATAGCAGAAACCTTGAAAATTTGGGCTAGAACAAGACACCACAGTAGAGGGCAGGTCTCTTTTCCACGTTCCTTCCTTCCTCCGTTCCTTCCCTCCCTTCTCCTTTCCTCTATCCATTTATTCAATAATAATTTATGAAGCACCTGCTCAGGGCCATAAAATGTACCCAAATGTTTAACACAAAGCTAAACAAACAGGAGCAGCTCAGAGACTTTTTTTTTTTAAGTATTACCTAAGAGCTGATGCAGGGCAAGAAGAAATGAAGGCGGCTTCATTCACATGAACTCCGCAAATGTGATTCACCTTCAGTCCACAAACACTTGCTAAATGCCTGTTCTGAATAAGAAACGGAGAACAGAATAAACACAGAGGTCTGAGAACAGAGATTAGAGATTGAAATGATAGGAAACTCACAGGTAGTATTTCCAATCAATCATGAAAGGGAAGTCTCTCGGTACAGGAAGTCAAAGTCATTCTGGACCCTCATCCTTGAATACTCCAAGATAATAGAGTCAGTCAGCCAAGTAAGGTATCAGAAAGAAGGTAACAGACAAAAGCAGGGCATGTTCAATGCCAAAGTCTGGTCATTTCTATTTGGAACATCACCTTTTTACTGCAATTTTTCTCATCTGCTCTTCAAATACTTGTTTTCCTTTACTTTTTTAAAAGATTTACTTATTCATTTGAGAGAGCGAGCAAGCGAGCATGAGCAGGGGAAGGGGCAGAGGGAGAGGAAGAGAGAAAATTCTAAGCAGACTCTCCACTGAGCAAGGAGCCCAACACATGGGGCTCAATCCCACAACCATGAGATCATGACCTGAGCCTAAATCAAGAGCTGGATACTTAACCAACTAGGTCACCCAGGCACGCCCGCCCCCCCTTCTCTAAGATTTTTTTTTTATTTGAGAGAGTGAGTGGGCATGCAAGCTTACTTTCTTCCTTTTAAAGAATGAAGTGAGGGACGCCTGGGTGTCTCGGTTGGTTGAGCATCTGCCTTTGGCTCAGGTCATGATCCCAGGGTCCTATCCCTGCTCTGTAGGGAGCGTGTTTCTCCCTCTCCCTCTGCCTGACATTCCCTCTGCTTGTGCGTGCTCTCGCTCTGTCAAATAAATAAATAAATTCTTCAAAAAATAAAAATAAAGTGAATTGCTCTAAATGACATCACTCTCACCTCTAGTGGAACCAACTTCAGCCATCCACTTAGCTTACCTTGTTCAAAGGTAGTTATGCCAAATGTATTATTCTAAAGTCCCTGGGGCTCTGAGAAAGCCAAGGAAAATTTATTAACCAAGATTCCTCCTGGAAGTACACCAAAACAGGCCCACAGAAGCTCAGTAGCAAGGGAAAACACATCATCTCTCCTTTATTTAGGTCTCACAAGAAGAAAGGTCAGTGTGCTGCTCCCGGCCTACAGCACGGAGGTGGCAAGGAAAGGCATGAAGGCAGAGATGCCTCTCCTCTGTCCACTGACATTATTGTTCCACTTTCTACGCACTTGGGCATCCCAAATGGATATAAACACTTTCTTCCTTCCATCATTTTGTCAAGAACCTACTTACAGGATAGAATAGAACTAGTCAAGGCAGCACTCCTACTCACTTAACCCTGAAAAATCAATTAAAGAAACTTTTTAGGAAGATATTAAAAATAATGTTTCATAAAAAATGGAAAATCTGAGTAAACCAGTTAGTAGAACCGAGATCGAATCTCCCAACAAACAAAAATCCAGGACCAGATGGCTTCACGTCATTGGTGAATTCTACTAAATATGCAAAGAAGATTTAATACCTAGCCTTCTCAAACTGTTCCAAAAAACGGAAGAGGGGGGAATTCTTCCAAACTCATCTTCTGAGGCCAGAATTACCCTGATACCAAAACCAGACAAGGATACCATTAAAAAAAAAAAAAAAAAGATTATAGGCCAATATCCCTGATGGACATAGATACAAAAATTATCAACAAAATATTAGCAAACCAAATTCAAAAATGCAATCCAACAATGAAAAGGATCTTTCACCACAAATGTGATTTATTCCAGGGATGCAAAGGTGGTTCAACATCCACAAATCAACCACTGGGATATACCACATTAGCAAAATGAAGGACAAAAACTATATAATCTTCTCAATAAAAGCAGAAAAAGCACTTGACAAAATTCAACAGTCACTATAAAAACTACCCAAAAAGTAGATACAGACAGGATGTACCTCAACATAATAAAGGCCATATATGACAAGCTCACAGTGAAGATCATATTTAGTGGTAAAGAGCTGAAAACTTGTAGATCAGGAAAGAGACAAGGATGCACACCAATGCCACTTTTATTCAACATAGTATTAGAAGTCCTAGCCATAGCTATCAACTAGACAGGAAAAAGACAAAAAAGGCATCCAAATTTAAAAGAAGTAAAGATGTCACTATTTGAGGATGACATGATTTGATATGTGAAACTGTAAGAAAACCACTGAAAAACTGTTAGAACTATTAAATAAATATGGTAAAGCTATAGGCTAAAAATCAATATACAAAACTTTGTGTGCCTTTATACACAGCGAACTATTAGAGAAGTTAGGAAACCAATTCCATTTTTACAAGAAAAGAAGTAAAATACCTAAGAATAAATTTAACCAAGGAGATGGAAGACCTGTATATTGAAAACTGTCAGACATTAATGAAAGTAACTGAAGACACAGATAGATGGAAAAATATTCTATGCTTGTTAATCGAAAGAATCAATATTATTAAAATGATTATATTAACCCAAAGGAATCTATAGATTCAATGCAATCCCTATCCAAAGTCTAATAGCTTTTTCTCACAAAATTAAACAAACAATCCTAAAAACCATCTACAGCCAAAAAGGTCCCAAATAGCCAAAGCAATGTAGAAAAAGATGAACAAATCTGGAGGCATCACACTCCCTGATTTCGAACTATACTACAAAGCTACAGTCATCAAAAAAGTATGGGATTGGCATAAATATATATATCAGTGAAATAGAATAGTGAGCCCAGAAATAAACCCATGCATATGTGGTCAATTAATTTATTAGGAACAAAGGAACCAAGAACATAAACTCAGAAGGACAGCATCTCCAATAAATGGTGTTGGGCAAACTAGACAGCTATGTGTAAAAGAATGAAATTGGACCACTGTCTTACACCATACACAACATGAACCCAAAGACCAATGTAAGACCTGAAATCTAGAAGAAAATATAATCAGTGAAGCTCCCTGATATTGGTCTTAGTGATGATTTTTTTGATCTGACTGCAAAGGCAAGGGCAACAGAAGCAAAAATAAACAAGTGGGACTACATCAGAGAGAAGGAAACCATCAACAAAATGAAAAGGCAAAGTACTGAACAGGAGAGGGTATTTCCAAATCATGTTTCTGATAAAGAGTTAATATCCCAAATGTATGAAAAACTCATACAACTCAGCAACAAAGAATAATTGGATTAAAAATGGCCAGATGATGGGAACGAACATTTTTCCCAAGAAGATACACAGATGGCCAAGGAGATACATGAAAAGGTGCTGAACACCACTAATCATTCAGGAAATGCAAATCAAAACCACAATGATATATCACCCGATACCTGTCAGAATAGCTATTTTCAATAAAGAAGTAACAAGTGTTGGTAAATGCGGAGCGAAGGGAACCCACGTGCACTGCTGGGGGGAATGTAAACTGGTGCAGCCACTATGGAGGTTCCTCAAGAAATTAAAAGGAGAAATATCATACGATCTGATTTCACTTATCTGTGCAATTTTAGAAACAAATAGGGGAAGGGACGGAAAAATAAAACAAGATGAAGTAAGAGAGGGAGACAAACCATAAGAGACTCTATTCTGTAAAGATTTTGCTTGTTTGTTTATTATTGAGAGAGAGAGAGGGAGATCACAAGTGAGAGTGCACCAGCTGGAGAGTGGCAGAGGGAGAGGGAGAAGCAGGCTCCCTGCTATTTATAAAAAAAAAAAAATGAAGACACTAATTCAAAAACATATATGCACCCCTATGTTCACTACGGCATCATTTATGCTAGCCAAGATAGGGAAGTAACCTAAGTATCCATTGATGCATGAAGAGATTTAGAAGATAAGGTGTACATTTAGAGTAAAAAACTATTCGTCCATAAAGAAGAACAAAGGCTTGCCATTTATGACAACATGGATGAACCTTGAGGACATTATGCTAAGTTACTAAGTCAGACAGAGAAAGACAAATACCATATGATTCACTTATATGTGGAATTTAGAAAACAAAACAAAAATCAGATACAGAGACAAGGGTGGTTGGGGGATAACCAAAGGGGATCAAGAGGTTTCAACTTTAGGTTATGAATATGTCATAGGGGTGTAACATAGTGCATGGTTACCACAGTCAATAATACTGTATTGTATATTTGGAAGTTGCTAAGAGTGTAAATCTTAGAAGTTCTCATCACAAGAAAAGAAGTTGTGACTTCATATGGTGACAAATGATACCCAGACTTACTGTGGTGATTATTTTGCAATGTACACAAATGTCAAATCCATATGGTGTACACCTGAAATCAATGTTGTATGTCAATTACACTTCAGCAAAAAAAAAAAAATAAGGTTTCAACCAGCATCAAGACATAATTGATGCAAGATTCCAAAATAAGATAACAGATCAAAATAAGCAGAATCGATGGAAGAAATATCCACGAACACCCTCACTGCTTTCAAGAAGATGCAAAGCTCAAGACACTGGAGGAGAGGGCATTTGCAAATAGATATTTTTGGAAGGGGCTGCTACTTTCCAATCTCACACCCAAGGATAAGAGGCTTGAATGAGTGTGATCTGAGATCTCGCTCTGTTTCCCATCAGCAGGGGAAGGTAGAGGATATTGGAGGTAGAAGAGAGCTGCTCTCAGAATCTGTCAGGGAAAGGGTGTAGGTTATTTTTCAGAAATAAGACGTGGGCCCAGTGGGATAGAAGGAGTTGTCCTGGTGATAGGAGAAGCCCTATCCAAGGGCACTTCCTGAGAGACAAGAGGTTTCTGTGTGGAATGGAAAGCGGGAGCATGAAGCACCCTGTCCAGGAATGGAATGCTTCGCCTGTTTTTGCTCATAGGAGTTATAAGAGATGCATTGTGTTTCCAGAACTGAGAAGCTTAAAAGAATCCAGAAAATGCCTCATGACGGAAGAAGTCAGCTGTACCATCTACTAGTCCTAAAGGGCACAAAGTCACTGGGACAAGTAACAACTCTCACCCTCTACCACCACCACTGCCCTAAGTAGGTTCTGAAACCAGAGCCGGCAGCTCTCGAATCAGGTGAGAGGAGACACAGATGAAAGAGCCCTGAGCCTCCTTCCCCTCAAAGTAGGAAGCCGCCAACAAAGACTAACTGGGGATGGGGGTGGGGGGGCGGTGGAACCCAAATATTTAATTCTGAATGAGGTTTACAGCACTGATAAATATCCTAGGTGAGATAATTAACATTTCCAAACGGTTCCTGTATTTATCCCTTAAAATACCTCATGCATACAATTTTTAAATGGGCAGAAAATCCAGTAGAAATTGCCCAAGTTTTCATAGGAGAGATAGAGGAGAAGCGCGCCCTTAACTTATGTTTCGAAGGAACAGTGCAGACAAAAATTAAATTGCATTTTAACAACCAGTTGTGCTTATTTAACACATCAGTTACATATATGTTCAACAAATATGTGTTGAGTGTCAAGTGCTGTGATAGACAAATGAATACCATGGTGACTAAATCCTACAAGAGTACTCCTTCCTGCTTACAGGGAGCTCACAAGGCAGTGGGACAGGATGGGTACTGTCTTGATACATTCTGTTCTCCAAAGCAGACTGATACCGGGATAGAAAACAGGCTTTGGGATTGTTCTTATCAGGATTTGAATTCCAACTGCTCAACATGACAGCTGGAGAGAATTAATTATTTTGCATTCTAGCTCTCACCTATAAAATGAAGATCAAATGATCTACCTTTAAAGACTGCCAAGAGGATTTAAGGAAAATGTACAGGAAGCACATGGCTAGTAATCCTTCAGAATCAAACAGACAAAACAATGAATATTGCTATGAAATATCCTCATCATCAAAGTTAAAATGCAAGAGTTAGCAGAAAGAATTAATTCTTCCTAAATAACTTGTGTCTCACTACTCGTCTTCCTTATACTCTATAAAAATTCCCATGCGACTGACTGTAATATTTTTATTTTCTGAACTTTTATTATATAAATAATCAGTACCATATAATCTAGGATTTAATCATCTCATTTCCTATGCTTTAATTGTCTTCTTGCACAAGGTCTTATCTCCCAAATTATATTGTAAGAACTCACTGAAGACAGAGGCAGGCAAAAACATTTTGGAATATTTGCTAAAATATTTTAGATCTTCAACAAATAAAATAGAAAGGACTTAAGCTTTGAAATTTGTCAATACGTGAAAATGCAGGCTCTTCTGAGCTCCCAGTGTAAGCATAAACACAAACAAGGCAGTCTCTCTAATCTCCTCTCAAATTGGAAAACACTCTCATGGCCAAAGCAGAAACATTTCTTGATACTTGAAAAACACCCTCTGACTGATGAGAAACTTCTCTTGGGATTGAGGTGGGTTCCATACACTACAAAGACAAGTAGGGAGAGAACAAACTTTCCCAAACAATTCTTCAAGTTGAATTTCAACATGGAATCTTAGTGAGTCTGCCGATGGCATTTTGAAAAGAATTTCATTAAATGTTGCTAACATGTCATAAGCTCCCTTAAATGGAAGGGTAATGGCTCATAACATTTGTAAGCTTTTTAATTTCATGGAATATGAGCAGCATAATCAGGACCTATTAAAGTCAATCAACTGTGCCAAGTGGGGCTACCTACCTTTGCTTTTGTTTCTATTTTTCCTCATGGGTACACTCCGTGAACCAGGACGCAACAGCCCCGGTATCATTCTTTAAGGCTAACATTGGTGTGTAATATTCTGAACAACCTCTGATGAAACCATCACAGCAGCATTTGCATGTATGAGTTGGACAGACACCTCTTAGTAAATGGCTTTGGGCTTCTGGGAAAGAGAGATTTCCCTTTGCATTTGCTTCAGCTCAGAGGGTGCAATTTTGGTAGGATTCAAAACCAGTCATCTGACCAATGTAAGTGGAATTAATAAATGGAGATGAATATAAGGAACTTTATTTATATTTTCAATGACACAGTGGTGCCCAAACTACCAATCCTTCAAGACCTGTCTCCGGGTTTTCTTCTACCATAAAGCTTTCAATTATAATAGTGCCTATCTACAGGGGCTAAGTGCCAGGCACTACTCTAGGCACCCTGTCTTCTCATTTAATTTTCCAGACAACTATATGATACTATAGTTACTCCACATTATGGAGAGACAAACTGAAGTTGGAGACATCAAGTAATATGGCCCAAGTTACAAAGAGTGAGTAGCAGAGCCAGGCTTCAAACCCAGTTTTAGTCTGACTCTAAATCACCTGCAGGTTGCTACTATGCTATACTGCCTTCACAGTCACCCTGTTTCACGTCTTCTAATGGGATGGAGACATCCAGAGAGTATTTCCACAGAGGCCCTAGAGGAGACCAGTGAGGGTGATAATCCAGGATGGCTGAAGGCTACAGAATCAAACAGGGAGAACTCACCCCATCACAGTCAAGGGAGAATGTATAAAGTTGGAGAAGCAGAACCGAGTGTAACAAACCAGCTTAGGGCAAGGCCACAACCAGAAGGATGATTTAGAGGTGAGGAAGGCCAAGAGCAGGTTCAGAAATGGAGTAGAGAACGGGCCAGGGCAAGCAGTGCGAGAAGAAAACTGAACACAGAGAAAGGTCAGATACACCAAGGCTGTGAACACATAGGGAAGTCAGAGTTCCACGTGTATACACTGCTTGTGTAGTGCAAGGCACACCAGATGGCTGGATGGAGGGGGGTAGGACCAGACAAGTTCATCATGTTAACTTTAACTGTAAAAAAAAAAAAAAACCCAGAATAATGAACATGTAGATGGTGTTCAAATACAGTGCCTACATTTACTTACAAATTATACAAATGATGAGGGAGACATTCAGTTATTCTCTGGGCTGTCATCAATGACTACTGGACCAAGAAAATATATAAATTAAAAGTGTTACACTGACGGCCATGCACACCCACCATGATACCTGAAGGAGATGAAAGAAAAGTGTTCATCTTACAAGAAGAAGAAAATTTTGTCCCCAAACACTTACAGCTCTGTAGGGGTATTATTGCAAATATGTCAGTTTGGGTTGGTGAAAAATGAAAAGACGGCTTAAGGAATAAGAATGTAGAGGGATCTTGTACTGATGATATTTGAAGAACTTGAAAGAGAAGTTGAATTTAGAATGAAGACGACAGAATCCTTTCTCCAAAGGGGGTTCCCAGAGGTAATTAAGTTCTAATGCCCTAAGACATCCATTATATATAATAAATGAACTTCTCTCCTATGAATCTAGGATGCTACAGGCTATTTGAAGAATTGCAAGAATTGATAAAACAGTCACTCATATTTTCTGTGTTTTGTAGTTTCAGATAAGGAACCAGAGTTAAGAAATGCCAGTTCTTGGGAAATTTGGAATTTCTATAGATCTTTACAGATTTATCTTTGTTCCATTTTGATAGGTTCAGAATGAGAAACCAGTAATTTGTAGTCTAAGGTTCCAGACAAAATCACAGCTACAGAACTTAAGATATTTGGACCATCACAGGCATTTTCCTAGAGTCAGACCTCATCGGCCCATGCATCCTCAGTTATTTCTAAATGGATACTGTAATACTGTTCTAACAGAAGGAATGGCCAGAGAAAAGTAATGAGGTAGGGGGAGTCTGGGAGTTTGAATGAGAAAAAAACAGTGGCAACCAAAGGAAGCTGTGATTATATGATGCAGACCTGTAGAACAGAGGCCATGTGAAGGGGTCTAAGGAATGGCCAGAGAGACAGCAACTGACAGAAAAAGGAAAATAACATACTCTCCTTTTCATGAAACTGGCAAGGGTCCTGCCTGTTTTTAAGTCTTGCGGGGAAAGAAGGTCCGGTAAACAACACAGACCATCTAAGTACTGTTTTCTATACCAAGGTAATACGCATCACAGTTGAGATCATGGGTGTTCATGACAACATGGGTTCGAACATTAGGGGCGTGTTCTCCCTTGACCCTTGTATTTGCTCATCTCTAAAGAGAAGATCAGAATGATAGGTTCCTTCTAAAGAACTACTGTAAGGAATAAATGAGGAAATTTTACATTAGAACTGTGGCCATTAGCTTTTAGAACACGATGGCCTAATCACGTATTATTTATATTCAAATTCAACACACATTTATGAGCAATTACTATGGGCAAGGATCTCTGCTAGGTGATTTTGCACTAGGAGTTCATTTAATCTCTGGAACAGCAGATTTTTTAATATGTATTAAAGTCACACAGCAAAACTCCGCAGCCACTCAGCAATGCTTTAAAATTTTCTAACCACTCCGTCTCCTTGTAGCAACTTGTTAGTACATGGACACAACAGTCAGGGCATCTGCAGGGTCTTATACTACTCCAATCAGCCTAACCTCAGTGTTTTCCTGGCCTTAAGCTTACTGTCCAAGGCTGGACACACAAAGCCATGGAAACCATACTGTGTGGTGATGTAAGGCCATTTCAGGGGTGACTTTTTTTTTTTTTTTTTTTTTTTTTGACACAGAGAGAGAGATTACAAGTAGGCAGAGAGGCAGGCAGAGAGAGAGGAGAGAAGGAAGGAGGCTCCCTGCTGAGCAGAGAGCCCGATGCGGGCCTCGATCCCAGGACGCTGAGATCATGACCTGAGCCGAAAGCAGAGGCTTTAACCCACTGAGCCACCCAGGCGCCCTCAGGGGTGACTTTTAAATAGACGTACTTTTTGATTTTATAAAAATCAGAACCATGTAGCCTTCCCAGATAATCAACACTGCTGGATCCCACAAGATCATGAGCGCCGTGGCCAGCTGTGGTGGTAGGAACCCCGGAGAGAAACAGTTCCCACTACCTTCACCCACGGAGAGTGGGAAATTGTCTTGCACAAACCACAACTGTGCTGCCTCTGGTCATCTTTTTTATAGTAACTCTGTTGTAATGTCATCAAATTTGGTTTTCTTTTCTTGAAACTTCTTCCAGTATCTCCCGAACCAGAGTGCTACTAAGACTTGATGAAAGAAACATCAGTGACTGAGTGAAGTCTTTGTGACAGCAGTCAACAGCAGGGGGGAGTGGGGGTGAGTTCCACCTTTCACCTTTCAGGAAGCTCGCAGGGTCAGACCAGCCAAGAGTTATAGAGAAGGCTAAGAAATGAAAAACTCTGGTTTGTTAACAGCTGAAGTAAGAAACAAACATGGAAACTCTATATCCATCCAATGATATGAGTGTGTATGCATGCATTTCTCATCTGTTAATGGGGTGCTACTTAAGGATAATTTATCTTCCCCTAACATTTCTCTCATATTTTTAACATAACTGCCTGAGCCTTAACCGAGCGCTAAAACCAATCTACACAGTTTGAAATTGGAAAACTGCAATTATCAGACCATCTGTACTTAATATTACTGTAGAGAGATGCCACTTTTTTTGTTTCCCCGACTCTTGATGTTCCAAAATGAAAGCTGTGGCTTTAGTAGGTAGAGCGATCTACCTTCACTGCATGTAGCAAGGGGATAAAGAGAGTAGTCTGCGGGTCCCATTCTTTCAACACGGTGGGTGTGATCAGTCTACCTCTTCCTCTTCCTCTCTCTCCAAAATGCAACAAGTACATCTGCAAAATATTTATTAGTCTCAAAAGCCTCGTTTACTTCGTGGACCATTTGGTATTTGTCTAGAGGAAGAATCACTGCTGATAAAAACAGAATCATTCATGGAAATGGAAAGTTCCACACTCCTAATTTAGGTAACTGCCCTTTAAAACATCACTGGTGCTAATTTACAGAGCACTGGGTCAAAAGGCTACACTCAACTGCTGATGGGGATCTGAAAATCAAAGCAAGAGTTAAGTATTTGCTGGGGCGCCTGGGTGGCTCAGTCGTTAAGCGTTTGCCTTCGGCTCAGGTCATGATCCCAAGGTCCTGGAGTCGAGTCCTGCATCAGGCTCCCTGCTCAGTGGGGAGTCTGCTTCTCTCTCTCCCACTCCCCCTGCTTGTGTTCTCCCTCTTGCTGTGTCTCTTTCTGTCAAATAAGTAAAATCTTAGAAAAAAAGGAGTTAAGTATTTGCTTATAATTTCCTATGGCGAAGAAGGGGTTCCTTTCAGCCCCTGAAATTACATCTCCTGAAAAAATTATCACTGTTTTTTGACAAATGAACAAGTTCTTAAAAATTAAGACTAGCACTGCAACACACCCACAGCAATTATAAATTCCTAGAGTTGATAAAAGTTGCCAGGAGAGGAGCATGTTTTGATTGAAGCAATTTTTTTTATTTAATTTTATTTTTATTCTTTGCCCAAGGGCTACAGGTCTGTGAATCATCAGGCTTACATCTTTCACAGCATTCACCAAAGCACAAACCCTCCCCAATGTCCATAACCCATCCACCCTATCCCTACCCTCCCACCCCCCAGGAACCCTCAGTTTGTTTTGTGAGATCAGGAGTCTCTTATGGTTTGTGTCCTTCCCCATCCCATCTCATTATTTTTCCCTCCCTACCCCCCACGACCCCCCACCCTGAAGCAATTTTCTTAAAGTGATATTTTCCCCAGCCCTTTAGGGGTGAAGAACAATACAACTTTTAAGAATGTATTAAAACATTCTCCTTCCTGAAAGTTGGCTTCTCTCTCCATCATACTCCCCAAATACTCAGCAGGTATCATCGACTGCGAGATGCCACCTCACTAAAGTAGGGTTCTTCCTACCATTAAAGGAACATAAGCCAAACCACAGCAGACTCTGGTGAGCACTTTTACCTCTTCAATGTTATTTAGGAGCTAAGCAAGGAGCAGGCTTGCACCAAAGTCATTACAGGCAGCTGGGATGTTCCTGAAACCGGGAGTTAGACAACGCTGATATTGCCACAGTGATGATGAAGAGAAGCTCACGGATATGAGGGGCTGGGAGTGCTCATTTTATTCTCTCACACTCTCCTGTCTGTAATACACAGCTCCACTCTTGGGAGCTTTCATTAGCCCGGGGATGGCATGAATCAAAACTTATACCTGAGCCAAACTGCAAAGTAGGGAAAGATGGGCTTTTAGTACCTTTCACACCACTTCTATTTCTTCTACTTAGTCTGTCCCACTTCCCCAAAGTCTCATGCCACATAGAGGTTCATGTCCTCTTTGACATAATAGGATTTGTGGTGTGTGGCTGGTACAGATTATCAATCTAGAAGGTCCTATAAAAGAGAACTTGTCTTTGTCTCTCTACCCGAGATGGGAAGCTTTTATAGAATCTTTGAACCAGAAGTATCCTAAGAGAACATTCATTCACTTATTTAAACACACACACACACACACACACACACACACTCACGAACAAATCTGCTTTACCAGTGACATGGACTAGTCTATAAACAGGGGCAGTGGTAAACAAAGCAAATAATAAATAGTTATGTCAAAATTTCACATAGTGTTCTACACTCGAGGCACTGTTCTATAAGCAGGGAAGTGTACATAATTATATAAAGTAAATTAACTCTTCTGATCCTATAATAAGCTTATGAGGTACTTCTATTATGATGCCCATTTTACAAATGAGGAAGTGAGGCATAGAAAAGGTCAAGAAATTTGCTTAAAAGTCAGGGTATTGGGGCGCCTGGGTGGCTCAGTCGTTTGGGTGGCTGTCTTTGTCTCAGGTCATGATCCCGGGGTCCTGGGATCAAGCCCCACATCAGGCTCCCTGCTTAGCGGAGAGCCTGCTTCTCCCTCTGGCTCTGCCTACCTGTGCTCTCTATTGCTCTAATAAATAAATAAATAAAATCTTTAAAGAAGTCAGGATATTATTCCAGGAAATTGGTGCTTCAGAGCCTGCTTTTTTTTTTTTTTTAAGATTTTATTTATTTATTTGACAGAGAGAGACCACAAGTAGGCAGAGAGGCAGGCAGAGAGAGGAGGAAGCAGGCCCCCTGCTGAGCAGGGAGCCCGATGCGGGCCTCGATCCCAGAACCCTGAGATCATGACCCAAGCTGAAGGCAGAGGCTTTAACCCACTGAGCCACCCAGGCACCCAGTAAGGGATTTATTTTTGATGGAGTGGTCAAGGCAGGCGTCTATGAGAAAGTGCCGTCGGAACAGAGACCTAGATGAAGCAGGACTAGGTTTTCATCGAGTCTGGCAGTTCTCAGACGGTGGTGTGGGAACCCCCCCGCGGCCCAGGCATCATGGGGCTGGTGACAGGGAGCCTGGGTGGGGAGGGAACAACAGGCTGCAACACTCCAGCCCCAGCCCAGACACAGCAGCTGAGCTTCCATCTTGTCTGGATTTGGGGTCACAGATAAATTTGGCTTAAAGAAGATCTCATGGTTAAAAAAAAAACAACAAAAAAACAACGAAGTTGTAGGAAACCAGTGATCATGTCCCACCTTTTTAGTTCAGAGGAAGAAACTGAGGAAGAGGAATGACTTGCTAAGGGTTCACCGTGGATCAGCAGGACAAGAAGAAGAAATTTCAGATTCCTTCACTTTGAAGCTAGTGTACTTCTAGAACACTGAGCCGCCAGCCTTACCCTTCCTCTCCACCCTGGATATTGTATCATCTCTGGAGGGTACACGTGGAAGGTTGCACCCAACGGGCTGTGCTTCTCTGTTGGGAAACTTCATAATAAACTCCAGGCTTATGAAGACCAACTACACTGATGTTCTAGCCTGTCTCCTATGTTCTATTACACTGTTCCCACCTCTGCCTTTTGTTATAACTTATATTTTTCCTGATCTGTTCCCACCTCTGCCTTTTGTTATAACTTATATTTTTCCTGATCTTAACCCATCATATATGTGGTTACTATATGACCGTAAATAGTTCTTATAAGCTACCTGAAATCCCTTTGGAAGTAGGTATGTGCATGGAGTATTTGTAGTAGGGGCCTTGCATGAATACCGAGTCCTTGAATAAATAATATCTGAATGGTGGACACACAGGGGCCACAACAGGCAAGAAGGAAAAACGTGGGGCCGCCTCCCTGACCAATGGCCCTCAAATCAGATAATCAGATGTCCATCCTCAGCCTCATGTGAAGTTTGGAAGGACTTCTACCAAAACTGGCTGTTACGTTCTCAGTGAGATCTGACCACAGCCCTCAGTAATTCTTGTATTTCCAGCATGACCCTCGTTTAAGAAAAGTACGCACAATTTCTCCCAAATTAAAGTAAAAACAAAAACCCTATCAGTCCATGTTAATTCTGCAGCAACCCAAAGCCTGTGAACCACTCTCTCTGTTTCCCAGAATCAACAAACAAACCAACCACAGTGTGAAGCGTTGATCTATTCAAGACTGTTCGTCTGCTTAAAAAAAAAAAAAAAATGAGTAGGCAGCTGGCTCACACTATTGTCCATGATAAATTACAATACACAAGAAGATAGATACATTTTGGGAATGGCGATCAGCTTTATAGGGCAGATGGGCTCATAGATGACCCTTCTATTTTTTAATAATCTCCATAATTTATGTGTAACCAAGAAATGCAAAGATGCCGTATGCACCCCTCCGACTTAGTACAAATCACTTTTATTTACTCGGGCAATACTTCATGGTCCAGTTAACTTCTTAATTAAAGACAGCAAGATGCTCATGTTCCATGCAAGCGGCATGGAACATACTGTTTTATGTGCAATATGTTCAGCTGAGAGTTGAAGCTGTTTTGCTTACTGAGAAGAAGCCACAGCAGCCTTCGCTGGGTTTCTAAACTAACCAGAGACACAGCTCCTCTCATCGCCACTAAATCGCCAACGGAGCCTCTTCAGCTGAAGCTTGCACTTGTCTGCCATCTCACACTACTTCTTATTTTCATTTTTTTGTCTCAGGCTGAGAATGCTGAATCTCAATTTTCAACCTTCTTTTCTCAATCTGCCTCCTCCCCAGTCATGCTCTGTAGTGGTGTGAGGAGTAAGATAAAAAGAAGGCATGTTCTAGAAAACTCAATCAGGGGGATGGCTGCTGTGCGCCAGAGCTTCAGCCTCCAGACGCTCTGACACTACTATTCCATGCCACCGAGCTTGCAAACAATTTTAAAACCCACAGGAGCCTGACCACTAGGAGAAACCCGGGCAAAAAAAGAAAGAAATCCAACGCAAAATGAAAAATAGTGAGTTGTGAGTGACTATGAATCTTTTTGTTTGAATGACTATGAATCTTAAGAGGCCACCCTAATTTTGGAACTCCTGTAGGACAAGACATACAAATTCTCAGTTTCATAAATCAGGGGTGACAGGAACCCATCATATTAATGGCTTAAGTTTGGGTAGGAGACAATAGTGCCTGGTGGAGACTGGCTCACTGGAGGACAAATGCCTATCTAAAGGAGGCAGCTTCTACTCAGCTCCAGCCCCTAGAAATATCAAACCACTCTCCAAATTTTGTGGGTTTTTCTTTTTTTTTTCTTTTTTGTTAGAGAGAGGGATCACAAGTAGGCAGAGAGAGGGGGATGCAGGCTCTCTGCTGAGCAGAGAGTCCGATGCGGGGCTCCATCCCAGGACCCTGAGATCACGACCCGAGCGGAAGGCAGAGGCTCAACCCACTGAGCCACCCAGGCACCATGTTTTTTCTTTTTTTAATGAGGATCAGAAAATGTAGATTTTTTTTAAATGTGAAATCTTCAGATACTTAAATATTAGAAAAAATTCTTATTAAAAGAAAAATACTGTATCAGGCAAATCAATTGTATCTGTGGGATGGATTTAGTTTGCAACTTGTGCCATAAGTTTTCATACCAAGAGCTCACTTAATAGTGTATAAAGTGGGTCACTGAAGTTACCTCACAATAAATTTCTGAAGTAGAGAATATCCTCTCAGTGACTAGATGAGGCATAATTAAGCTTGCTCTCGTTGCATTACCCACTGTGGTTTCCGGTTTCCTTTTATGATGCTTTTGAATTCCCTCAGGAACTTAACATACCTTCCAGGAAGTTAGTCCTCAGGAGAGGGAAATGGCCACACATAACTCAACTTTACTGTACTAAACAGTGTCATGAGAAAATCATTTACCATACAGTGTTGGTATGGAAGAAGACTAAAATTCTGGATTTTCATTCTTTTACCTGGTAGAACTTGGATACATCCTACCTCCTTTCTGAGCCTTTGGGGCCCTATCTGTTAAATGAGGTGATTGGTCTAACTGACTTCTAGGGGCTTTCAACTTCCAGCCTACATATGTCTTGGTAATTCAGGCTGGTGGAATAAATCTTAATTCATATAATACTAAAATAAAAAAATCAAATTTAAAAAACTGATCCTTCCATAAAACAAGAGAGGACATATCCAAATGTAAACATGCACAGTGAGGATGACCAGCTCAGATTTTCAAGGAGAATACGGGAGCTGCTTAACTTTCGTAACCTGGACACCCTCAAACCCCATTTTGTATGTGGAATTCAGACTTTCATATGAACCAATCCTTAGCCTGGTTTTTGTACAGTACTGGCAGGTGTGTGTGTTTTCATTTTGAAACATTTCATTACATTTGGTTCTTTCTTCATCAAAAATCTGTGGAAATGTCATTACTGTATCAAAGTACATAAGCATTTTTAATGTACTCGACATGTACTATAAAATTTTTTTTTCAGGAAGACTGGAAAAAGAAAAAAATAAAGTCTGTGCCACCAATAAAACATTTTAAGCAGAATAATGAGAAAAAAAGTGAGTTGAACATTGGAAGAGTGTAACTCAGTGAAAGAAAACTTTAAAGCTAAAAGCTGTTTAGTAAGAAATGGGTTCCCTGGAAGGGCCCCCAAGTCTGTCATTAAAATGACCTTCAAGAAAAAGAGGAAAGACAATCTGGTTCAGAGCAAGGTCAAAGATCAGGTGAAATGGGGGACACATGATGATTATGCTGACGGTGAAAATTTCTGTCGCTGTCACAGTCATTGTCACTGTCATCGTCCCATCGGAAGGGAGTGAGAACAGGAGTTACCATTTTGGGAACACTCACATCATGTCAAGTTGTGTATTAAGCACTTCACAAACATGATCTTACCGACAACCACCATGATGTAGGTATTAATATCAGTGTTAAAGGCAAGGAAACAAGGATTTGCCAAATTAAGAAACTGCTCAGGGATCACTCATCAGTCAAATGGTAGCACTTGCTGTTGTCTGAGTTCAACAATACATCATGTGGCTTTACCCATGATGCAGTCCTGTCTCTTGACACAGGCAACTTTTTAATACCCCACTTAGATATAATACCATAATGGTAACACAGGTTTTAGTGAGTGAGGACATCTTAAATTATGTGCGTCTTTACAGGATAAGGAAATTTAAGAGACACAGAAATCCCAAGTCTTATACAATAATTTCCTACTTGTTTCTTTCAAAGTAACTTCATTTTTTTTTTACCCCTCCTCCAACTTCTTTTTCTATTCCTCCTCTCCTAGACTTGTAAATTCCATATAGCAATGGGATCCACCCCAAGTATAGTGTGAAGTGAGTATAGAAATAAACTCACTGTGTAGCTTTCCTGCTGCTGTAGGCCTGGCCCAGCATACCCAGAGTAGCTGCCCACAGGAGCTGCCCAAGAAATGCTAGTTGCCCTTCCCTTGGCACTTCATATTAAGTCACATAAAAATACCATCTAGTTGCAGCACCATGGAAAGGAAGATAAGCAGTTTCTCCAAAGTAGGGATTCACCACTTTTGTTCAAAATGAACAAAACTCTGTGGTTAATGGCTCCTTAGTTTTCATTCATTCAACCTATCTACTTGTAGCTCTTGCCAAAATTTTGTAGTTGTATTTGGCAATTAAAAAGATGCCTATCACACTGAAATGGGGATTTAAACACAGACTTTTTTTGGCAATAAATCCCCTAATTTTAGAACATTCTGTGCTAAATGCATTCAAGTAGTATTTCTAGAGACAGGCTGGTCTTTGGATGTCACGGTAGAATAGTTAATTTAGTGCGTGTCCTTTTCAATCTATTTTTTAAGCCACATGATACTTACAGAAGCTACACATCCATGTGGCTAAAGCCAGCACGTCCTGGGACTTTCATTCAATTCCCAGATGGAAGTTTTTGTAATGATGATCGCTGTCTCATTAACTTATCTTCCAAAGTGATTGCTATCGCACTAATCAATTTGTAGTGACTTTACAGGATTGCAACCTTCGGTAATGAAATCCAATACAGTACTGAACACTGTGTGGATTGCTTAACCAATCCCAATTCCTCTCAGATCAGTGAAACACAAAAGCAGAATGAAGTATTGCTTCACTAGTTACCCTAGCTCAGAGGTGCTGAGTAATCTTGTTCACCTGGGCACTGATCTCTTTTTGATGGGAACAAGAAATAAAGGCAGCTGTGATCTACAGGGAAATGATACTGCAAATACTTCTTCTGAGAGGAGCCTCGCAGAGATGGTCTGTAAGCAATGGTCAGGTGCATCAGAAAAAAAACCAATAAGCTGTAAGTGCCAGAAGGGAGAGGAGAAGCCACTACACGTGAGGGTCACATGAGCATCCGGGGAGGTTATGAATCACCAATATGGCAAATTCTATTGGTTGCCTGCCCAACAATCCTTCCCCACCTTCTTTGCTACCAGAACCCCAGTTCTGTTCAGCTAGCAATTACCGTTGTGCTTTGAGGGAAGGGAAGTCCTATAGACTAAGTTACCAGGTTCTGATCTCGTTCTTCCGCCTTTTTGATCCAGCATATTTGTTTTCGCTTTTTGTGAAAATCCAAAGAGACTAATTCTACTTTGGCTGTTTATGCCTAGTGTGCTATTCTCTAGTCCCTTCTCAGTGCTCTGATGTCATCTAAAAGGGAAATATTCAAGGTCTGTGCCCTGAGCCCCTTCTGCTATCTCTCCCCGGGAAAGCCAAGATAGCCCAACTGCAGGCACAATTCTTCTTTAAGTTGGATATTAAATAAGTGGTTAAGAGATCTTGATAAAGCCATGTAGATAATGCATTCTTACAATTATTCAGATATGCAAATTATATGATTCCATTTATGTGAAGCTCTAAGAAATGCAAAGTAATGTGCAGGACAGAAAGCATGTGACAGAAAGTTGGCTGGGGACAGGGTGGAGGGACTAAAAAGGGATATGGGAGAAACTCTTCAGGGTAATATGTTCATTATCTCAATTGTGGTGATGGTTTCATGTGTAAATACCTATGAAAAACATATCATTGTATACACTTTAAATAGGTAAAATTTATTTTACGTCAAGTATGCCTCATGAATGCTCTTAAACTGTTAAAATATTATTTAGATACAGAAAATTTACTGTTAATATATTATTTGGAGGGAAAAAAGGTACAGAAGAGTATGCAAAATATGGTTTTATTTAAAAAATATACTTGTGGGGGGGCGCCTGGGTGGCTCAGTGGATTAAAGCCTCTGCCTTCAGCTCAGGTCATGATCTCAGGGTCCTGGGATCGAGTCCCGCATTGGGCTCCCTGCTCAGTGGGGAGTCTGCTTCTTCCTCTCTCTCTGCCTGCCTCTCTGCCTACTTGTGATCTCTCTGTGTCAAATAAATAAATAAAATCTTTTATATATATATATACACACACACACACACACTTGTGGGGAATGCCTAAAAAAGTGCACTGACCTGTTAACCGTGCTTAACCCTGCAAGACAGATTTAAGTGATACTTTATTTTTAATGATTTATTTTTCAATTTCACAGGTATCTACTGAGCACATCGTGTATGCTAGATACAGCAGCTGGGCTCGGGAATATACTAGGGAAAATACATGAGGAAAATATACTAGGGGATATACTAGTATAATCTCCTGCTCTGCCAATTTATATTTTTGAGCAAACAAGAACATCAAATGATGACACTTACAAGGGGAAAAAAAGGGGGGATGATTTTTTATATATGGCTGTTGTGCTAAATGAGGAAGGTCTTTCTAGAATGGCAACATTTAAACTGAGAACAGGATGACCACAAGGAGCCCTCCATGAAAAACATCTAGGAGAGACCTGTAGAGGCCTTAGCGAGGAGGTAGGAGTTTATTCCAGGTGCAATGGGAAGCTAACAGAGAAGCCTTGGTAAAGGGTGGAGACACCTGACATTTCAAAGAGCCCACTTTGGCTATGATTTGGATTATGAGGCTATGAGAGAAAGGTAGTGGAGAGGGAGGAGGCTCTTACCATAGTGCAGGTGGGACAGGATGCTGGCTGGAGCTGGCAGGTGGCATGTGATGGAGGAGAGAGGAGGAGGGGACAGAGATGGGCACTGTTTCGGTGAGAGCCCATGGGACGTAGGGGTGGATTTTACTGTACATACACTTGTGTACGTATCTTTTTTTCCCTTCAGTGAGAACATGCTTATTTTGTTGTTAGAAACATTTAAGCTAAAAGAGCTTTATTTACTATTTATTGTTTGGAAGGAAAACACTTCTTAAGAACAATGAAAAACTGAATTCTGACACTTTATTTTCCTTAAATGGTGATGTGAAAGCACTGCATTTAACTCACTGATTTTTCAAGGTTAAAACAAGCTTTTCTTAAAATTTGAGAGAGAGAGAGAAAGAGAGAGAGAGAGAGAGAGAGCATGTGAACTCATGGGTTGGGGGAGAGGCAGAGGGAGAAGCAGACCGCCCACGTGAGCAGCAAGCACAACAAAGTGTTTGATCCCAGGATCCTGAGATCATGACCTGAGATGAAGGCAGACGCTTAACCAACTGAGACCCCCAGGTGCCCCCCTCTACTCCTTTTTTAAAATAAAAAAATTTCTATGTATGTATTTATGTAGTTCAATTTCTTTAAGGACTCTAACTCTACACCAAAGAAACTTCTCTCAGGGTATTTTATATAACATAATCAATTATTCTACCCAAAACTTTAAAATCTACTCCTTTGTACCACATGGAGTTTAGCCAGATCATCTATATATTTATAGAAATATCCCTAATATAGGTTAGAAGCTTGCCAAACTATACCCTGCAGCCTATTTGGTGGCCCTCAAGATAACATTTTTTACATTTTTAAGGAGTTGTCAAAAGGAAAACAGAAGTCTAAAATATTTGCTATTTGGCCCTTTATAAAAACAAGGAGGGACCAACACCAGTAGAAGGAAATCATCAGTCCAAACTTGTGACTTAAATAAGTTTACTACAGAACAGGAAGATGTGTTGTGTGTACACACACACACACACACACACACACACACACAGAGGAATATTATGCACATGAGATTGTGCCATTTGTGACAACATGGATGGACTTAGAGGATTTTATGCTAAGTGAACTAAGCCAGATGAGAAAGACAAAGACCATATGATTTCACTCACATGTGGAATGTGAAAAAACAAGGGAATAAACAACAAACAAAAAGCTGAACTGGACCTATAAATCCAGAGAACAAACTCTGTTTGCCAGAGGGGAGGGGAGTTAGGGATCAGAAGATGAGAAAAAGGGAGAGGGTGGTACAGGCTTCTAGTTGTGCAATGAATAAATCACAGGAATAAAAGGCACAGCCTAAGTAATATAGCCAATGATATTATAATAATGTTGAATGGTGACTAAGATTAGCTACGTTTGTGTTGAGAATAGCATAATGTATCAACTTGTTGAATCACTACCTTGTACACCTGAAACTAATACAACATTGTGTCAACAATACTCAGAAAAAAAGTTTAACACAGATAAGATCAATCGAAAGTACGACTAATAACTCAAAAGATAATTTAACTAGCCAACTTGCCGGGTTGGGAGAGATATAAATTGCAGCAGTGCTTATAAAGAGTGATTTCTTGGGGTGCCTGGGTGGTCCAGTCAGTTAAGCTGTCTGCCTTCAGCTCAGGTCATGATCCCAGGGTCCTGGGACTGAGCCCCGCATCAGGCTTCCTACTCAGCGGGAAGCCTGCTTCTCCCTCTCCCACTCCCCCTGCTTATATTCCCTCTCTTGCTCCCTCTCTCTCTCTCTCTCTCTCTCTCTGTGTGTGTCAAGATAAATAATAAATAAGTATTTATTTATTTGTGTAAATAAATAAAATCTTAAAAAAAAAGAGTGATTTCTTAAATGCTTGGAATTAACTATCTCCATTCTGCTCAACACAGACTCATCACTTGACTCTCCTTATTTTAGCTTTATCCCATGATTCCTTCTAGGATATGATTTCTTCAAGGCGGTGGATATATTCATAGTACTCTTGGTACTTTAGTACCTAACCCAGTGTGTGATGAGTTCCAGTTAAATTTTATAATCACTAATAGGATGGCTGAACTGATTTACTCTTTTTGATAATTTTAACATCATGGCTCCCTCCCTTTAACTAGGCACACAAGGAAGTAAACATATGGGCAATTCAGTAATTATACGCAGTTTAATAGAATTCAGTAGTTAAGACAGCATTCAGATAAAACTACCCACTGTATCAAGTTGCTGAATTTCATTAATTATGCTCATCAGTGCACACTTATGCAAATAATGTTTTAGGGACCTTTCACATTACTTTTTGCTTGCATGTGGACCTGAACCAATCCCAGAAGAGCAAACACATTCATAATCCTTTTAAGCCAGCAAATCCCACCATTCCACCAACAAACAAAAGGCCAAACGAAGTCAAAGAAACAACTGAAAAAAAAAACATTCAAAACCAAAAATTATTTTTGATAATATTGGTTAATAAAAGCAAAATATCTAGAAATCACTTATCTCGTGACAAAAACAAAGAATGAGAATAGAAGGTTAGGTAGTGGACTCTGGTTAGCAGAAAAGCTTTGGAACTGGACTTCCTGCATTGAAGTTCTTGCTCTACTACTTCATAAGTATGTGGCTCTGAACACAGCACTTCTCTAAGGCTCAATTTTTCAAACTGTAAAATGGAGACGACAATAATTGCCAACCCTGTGGACCGATGCGTGGATTAAATTAGGTAATGATAATGCACACAAAACAACAGAATGCACGGAGCAGAGCGGATACACTAGTGATTCTTTAAATACCACTGTAAAGCATAGTTGTTGATATATTGAGTGATTCTAACCAACTGTGGCTACACTGTCCAAATTCTTTTTTTTTTTTTAAGATTTTATTTATTTATTTGACAGAGAAACACAGTGAGAGAGGGAACACAAGCAGGGGGAGTAAGAGAGGGAGAAGCAGGCTTCCTGCTGAGCAGAGAGCCTGATGTGGGGCTCAACGCAGGACCCCGGGATCAAGACCTGAGCCAAAGGCAGACGCTTAACGACTGAGCCACACAGGCGCCCCTACCCTTTCCAAATTCTTAATGAAAAGCAACATTCTAGTTCTTTTGTTCTATGTTTTCAAAGGCAGCATTTAGAGCACTTGACAATTAAAAAAAGAGCGATACTTTCTTCAATTTGTATAGTCCTTAAAGCACTTCCACGTTTACTTTCTCGGCGTATTTGCAGCATAATCTAGGATAGTTTATTAACAGAGGTTATTACCCCCCTTTGGCAGGAATAAAGGCTCAGAGAGGTCATCAGTTGTGTACAGTGTACTACAGCAGGGATTATGTCAAGACTTCTTATTTGATCAAATCCTACAACCTATGTTATCATTCCTTCCCATGATGCTCTATACTCAGCTGATGGCTGATGATAAATTTCCCCAGATTTAGATGCCAGAGAAACCACCATTCCTTTTCTCTCATGGCAGTACTTACTGGTCGGGACTGGATTTCTTTGGCGTAGAGAGGTTGCAAGAATTCTGAGTCTCCTTCTAGTTTTAGACCTTTGTCTGTGATTCTCAAGTTCCCCATTCCATCCTGAAATAGAAGCACAAAGATAACAGAGAAAATGCAATTAGCGAGTATTTCAAAAAACCTCAGGCTTTCAAAAATTAAAACAAAGTTACTGTTGTTTTTTTTTTTTTTAAGATGGAATGAGAGGGGATCCAATAAAATACTAGGAGGTATTGTTCAATGCAATTATGCATATTACCCTCTTTGCTCACTTATTCTGAGAAAATTCTTTTCCAAGCAATCTGTAATGCCCCCTACTCATTCAGCAGCACAGATATAGAGGGCCCTTTTGCTAGCTATTGCAGACAGAACAGAGGCAGGAGGTTTGTGGGAAAAGAGAGAGAGATAATTCCCCAGGTTAAAGTACATGGTCAAGTTTACAAAACTTTGTGCAAAAATTGTAAAGTGGCAGTCTGTTGGTTGAATCCAGTTTCTGGACACATTGTGTTTTGCTCACAAAATATTCAAGAGGTCAAATTAATTGCTGACATTTTCACAGATACTCTTATGGAAATAGTAAAATATATACAAAAATAGAAAGGATCAAAAGCAAACACCTGTGTACTATCATTCACCTTCAACAATGATCCATTTATGGTTCTTGTTATCTAGTATACCCACCATACCCATGTCATTTGGTTAAATATAACCATAATACCATCACTTCCACCACAAAAAAAACACAATATCATCTAATACCCTAATAATATCATCTAACATCTAATATCATGTAATACCCTAATACAGTTAATATCATCTAAAAACAATAAAATAATAGCATCAGTATTCAGATTTCACTCAATTATATTTTATTTCATTAGATTTGCTTCCTTGAATCAAGTTCCCTACAATTGGTTGATAAATGAAATAGTAGGTCATCTCCTAAAAATCTCCTCAGTTTGGTTCTCTCTCAAAGATCCACATACATGGGTGCCTGGGTGGCTCAGTGGGTTGGGGTCTCTGCCTTCGGCTCAGGTCATGATCCCAGGGTCCTGGGATCAAGGCCCGCATCGGGCTCCCTGCTCAGCAAGGAGCCTGCTTCCTCCTCTCTCCTCTCTCTGCCTACTTGTGATCTCTCTCTCTGTGTCAAATGAATAAATAAAATCTTTAAAAAAAAAAAAGATCCACATACATATCATTCTTTATTTGATGAACAGAACATGTCATTTTTCTAATAGCACTGCCCAGCATTTACATGTGGCTGAACACTCCCGTAACTTCACACAGTGTGTTCTTCTGTCCCCTATGCTTCTTGTAAGTTGGTAGTTAGATCAAGAGGCTTGATGAGACTTAAGCTCCGTTTCCTAGGAAAAACACATTCTAGGAAATGGAATATATTACTATTCTATTGCTTCCATCAAAAATAACCACAAACTCCATGGCTTAACACAACACAAATGTATTATGTCACAATTCTATATAAGTCTGACCCAGGACATAAAGGGCTAAAATCAAGGTGCCATCAGGGCTCCGGCACTCCTTTCTGGAGGTTCAAAGGGAGAACCCATTTCTTGACTTTTTCTAACTTCTTGAGCCTGCTCATGGTCCTGGGCTTGTAGCCTCTTTCATCTTCAAAGTCCATAATGACTGGTGGAATCTACTTCATGTCTAAATCCCTCCGACAATGAGTCTTCCACCTTCCTCTTCCACTTTTGAAGATCCTGGTAATTCCCTCGGGCACACCTGGATAATCCAGGACAATCTCTCCATTTTAAAGTCACCTCATAAGCAACAACAAATACTATCCATAATGTTAATTCTCCTTTGCCATGCAATGTAACATTTTTAGGGGTTCTGAGATGAGGACATCAACATCTTTGAAGTGGACAGCATTTTTCTATCTACTACATACTTTATCAAGAGGCATACAATGTCTTCTTCTGTGATGTCTTCAGCCATTGGTGATCTTTGCCTAGAGGATCTATTATTTCACTAGGGATTTTAAATTGTTGAAAAAAATAATTATATTATTTCTTAATTGATTAGTTGTGATATTCTACCGAGAGAAGTCACATTTCATCAACTGTTCACCCTAAATTATAGTTTATAAAAACCTGAAGAGGTATGTGATTTTTTTCCTCCTTTATTTATTGGTTCTCAAAATATTGGTTACCTAGTAATCTCCAAAGATAACTGATTAGGTTTCTTTTTTTTATGTATCATTACAGACATTTTTAATTTGTTTCATTCCAGTGCAATTTTTATTGCTACTTAAGTTCTAACTTTCCTACCCTTGTTCAGTAGGAACCTCTTCAAGTTGACCCCTAAGTCCTTTGATACGATCCAATAGTCTTTGATGGCCCTTTCGCTTCTGGTATGACAACATGATCCAGGGTTACTGCACACATGTCCTGTCCCAGGCCTGAAACCAGCCATTTCTAGTAAAAATGTCTGGTTCATTTTTGTGGCAACTAGTGTTTAGAGAGCACAGACTGAAAGCTTTGGGTGCTCAATGCTACTGGATTGACTTTTTTTTTCTATGGACAGAGCAAGAAAGTAAGTTCTGTATTTTAAAAATAGACTATACCATGAATTCCCATTAGACTTTTAAAAAAAAGATTTTATTTCTTTGAGAGACAGATAAAGAACAAGAGAGCACAGAGGGAGGATGAGAGGGAGAAGCAGACTCCCCACAGAGAGTCCAATGCAGGGTTCGATCCCAGGACCCTGAAATCATGACCTGAACCGAAGGCAGATGCTTAACCAACTAAGCTACCCAGGTGCCCCATCCCATTATCTTCAATTCAAATTGAGGACATGAATGTTTTCATTTAATCTCATGGATCTTACTACCTTTCTTGCATACCAAAAATCTGTGTTCTCAACACAAAAATTATTATTCATTTGATTTAACCCACAATACATAGAGCCACTACTATTCTAACATTATGATCAAGAAAAACAATTTAAAATTTGTCTTGAAAAAGCTTTAGAGTACATCATTCTAGACAGGTGCAGGCAAATGACCAGATCTCAAAGCCATTTGAACTAATTCCATTCTGTACGGTTATGCCACCAACCTGCTGTCAAGTCAAGAATACTTGTTTCATTCCTCCCCATCTCCTTTTTCATGACAGATTTTTTAATCTTTAATTTGATGCTATAGTTTTGTGGACTATTTAGAAGGCACCAAAGTCAAATTTACAAAACAAGATACATTCAAAGGGGTCTGGCTTCTATCCTTGTCCCTTCACCATGTTTCCTCTTCTCCACATAAATGTGGGCACGTATCTGTATCAGTCAGGGTTCTCCAGGGAAACAGAACAGGATGTGTGTATGTGCACACATGTGTGTATGGACACACACAAACACACACATGCTCATTTTGAGGTGTGGAGCACCTCAAAGTTGCACCTTCAGCAACTGTGGAGGCTGGTAAGTTTTAAGATCTGCAGTTAACAAGCTATAGGTCCATCTTAATAAAACAAATCATACACACACACACACACACATGCACACACAATTTTTACCAATTTATTCCTACGTTTTCCCAAGTGCATTGCCAGGTAAAACAACAACAACAACAACAACAACCAAAAAACAAAAACAAAAACAAATCCCCCAAAAACAAAAAACCCAACATACACACAAAGACAAAATTCCTTAAAAGGTGTCATTGACCACCGGATGGAGAAAGAGTTGCAAAGTTGTTTTGCAACGTGTCCCTGTCCACAGAGACATGGTTCTGGTATGCAATTTTATGCACTGCCTACCTTTTTTGGCGGGCTCTTGAAGAAATGGGTTTGAGGTATGGGCTTTGGGGTGAATCCCAAGAAGGAAAATGTTACTGTAATTATTTAAATATTAAAATATCCTAAAGAGCTAACTTTAAAGTGCTTTAAATGTGTCTTTCTTTTCTATACAGTAACTTTATTCATCATATTAAGCACCTGAAACGGACATAACACTATAATGTTAACTAATAGATTTAAATAAAAACTGTAAAAAAGATAAATAAAAATCTCTTGTCAAAAAAAAAATGAAAACTTAAAGATTTAAATGAAAATTCCAGCTTTTCAGCTTCTTGTAAAATGGGAAGCCCTGGGAAACTGGAACCTGCCTTCTCCCACAGCCACCCCTGGCTGGAGGCGAACAGCTGCTCCCCTCGGCGACTCTATGAACCATATGCTCTCCACTACGCCAGTACCCGCTCAGCCTGTTTCAGAAAGTTACGTTTTCGCAGACTCCTGAAGTCTCTCACTGGTGTCTCCCATTTCCTCTCTTTGGCACTGCCACATGCTCCGTACGTCAGTGCATGCGGGACAGACACCACAGTGGGGGTTACTGAATGACCAAGTGGGAAATGGGCACGTTCCCCCCTTCCCTCCTCCGTCACAGCGCTTCAGCCTGTGCATGAGAACCGATTTTTCAGGTCAATATTCTCCTTTCAGAGATAGCATGCCATCTGTATATTTCTATTTTTGGTCCTTGTGGGGACAGTGCTGCCAAAAGGGCCCCAGACTGGGCATTCAGACCCAGCATGAGAGGCATCGGGCTGGAGGGGATGTTCATACAACACTAGCGGCAGGAAGACTCCACAACAAAAAGGAAAAAAGAAAAAGCAAATATCCACCCCACCCTCCCCCCACTGCCTCCGTCCCACAAAGGATATGTCAATTATCTTGTTTTGGATTATTCTTAATGATTCTTGCTAGTTGGAGCAGAACTTTTCATAGAAACACATACTTAACCTTTTCATAGAAACCTCAATAAACTGATGGATCTGGTTTGTGTGATATGGGTTTATAAAACAAATAAGAACTGCTAAACATTCTTACATAGAAGATTATATCTGGAGTCATTAGCAAAGCCTATTTCAAATAAAATCTATCTCCTTTCCCTCCTATAATATACAGATCTGCTATCCTTAACGTTTACTGACGGCTTACTAGGTGCTCATTACTATACTCTGCTTTTCATGCTTCATCTTCTTAATTGTGACTGAAAAACTACTGTGTTACTTCTTGAATGTAATCATAACAAAATAATCCTACAAATGTGAAATCGTTTGACTAGAGAGTTGTTCATCACCATGCCAGTTATGAGAAAAAAAATTAAAACTTAAAAACTACCTGAAAGTTTCATGTTAAAATAACTGAGCATGATAGAATAGAACATAATATGGATCCTGTAGAGGAATATTTAAGAACATAGGCAAATGTGCATAATTGATTATTAATGAAATCATCAATAAAGAAAAATATATGTTTTATGCCATTTTAAAAAAGATGTTATTTATTTACTTATTTATTGAGCATGTGAGGGGAGGGGCAGAGGGACAGGGAGAGAGAGAATCTCAAGCCGACTCCACACTGAGTACGGAAGCGGACTCTGGGCTCAATCCCACAATCCCAAGATCATTACTCCAGCCCAAATCAAGAGTCAGACGCCAAACGGACTGAGCCACCCAAGCACCTGTTTTTTTTAATATATATATATTTTTTAAGATTTTATTTATTTATTTCACAGAGGGAGAGAGATCACAAGGAGGCAGAGAGGCGGGCAGAGAGAGAGAGGGGGAAGCAGGCTCCCCGCTGAGCAGGGAGCCCGATGCGGGCCTCGATCCCAGGACCCTGAGATCATGACCTGAGCCGAAAGCAGAGGCATTAACCCACTGAGCCACCCAGGCGCCCAAGCACCTGTTTTTTATGCCATCTTTATTTAAGTACAAATAAATATTCATACACATGCAAATAAGTAAAATTCTAGAACAAATTTCTTAGGAGAAAATTCTAGAAAGAAATATACTTAAATCTTAATATTGAAAATCTTCACTGACTCATTTTAAAAAGCAACACTTGTCAAATATATGTCATATACTAAATGCTATACACATATTGTCTCATGCCATCTTCTCAATGATCCTATGAGATAGTCCTGATGTTCCCTATTTCCCAAGTGAGAAAATTTATTGGTAAGTAACTTGCTCACAATTGCACTGCTAGTTAATGACAGGATCAGGAATCTGAACTCAAGTCTTTACAATTCAGACTATATGTTCTTCCTCATTTTTTTAACCTAATGTAATGTATGCAAAAGTCATCTATGTGAGGTATCTGAGGGGCTTCATAGGGCTACTTCGATTTTCACTTGCTTGGGGAGGCCATTCAGCAATGGTAGAGAGGGTCCTCTCCAACCAAGAGAATAACACCCTCTGTTCTTATGGTCAAACACCTCTAGTCCAACTTTCCAGGGTCCAAAAGTGCTTTATTACAACCCAACCGCTTTCCGTGCCACGGAACATAAGAAAAATGAATCCTCTGCTGTTTCTGGAAAGAGTACTATGTATGTAATCACATGCTGCAAGCCAGGGGGAGTCAGGAAAAAAAGAAGGCCCTCCCATCCTGTCCTTTGAGACGGTTTATAACACAGGGGGCACACAGCCAGAGAATAGTGAAGGAGAAACCAGAAGGATCGATGTTTGAGAAATGCTCCTGTAACCCAACAGGCAATGGATGCCTTTACTTAAATACCTCTTTTGGTAGGAAACATATCCCGAACTTGCCAAATCTCTAACATTTCATTCAGTTATAGCTTCTCCCGATGCTTGAGAACCATCGCCTCATTTTTCCCATCTCCTTCCCACTCCCAAAGTCTGCCTAATGGGGAAGGTGGGAAAGGTCTATCCAACAGTATGAATTTATGTTAGTGGCCTCTATTTCCTAAATATAATACAAAGCAGACTAGAATGGCCAACTACATATGTTTCCAGAGTCTCCTTTCTGGCTCTGGAAAAATCAGACTGGATTAGATACACATCAAAACAACTTGAGAATTGCCTTATTTAAAACCATTTCAACCTTTAGTTGCAGATATAAGAAGCTATCAGTATTATAAAGATAGGAGTTTTAGGTCAGTTTTAAAGCAAAATTACCCTCCCAGTAAGAGGCAAAAGAGACATTTAGAAGATTCACAGTCATTCCCAAAGTAATTAGGAGGAAAGAGACCTTTTTTTTTTTTTCCCCTTCCCTGTTCAAATGGTACAACTTCAATATTCTTAAAGGTAAGCATAAAAATTCTAACAGCCAGAACGCTGGGCTTAAGGGAGCCAGTTCTGTCCAGTCAGTGGTCCTAAAGTCTATAAAGTACACTTGGAAGTGGGACGTCAGGATCCCACTGTCCCCCAGGGAGGGGAAGCTCTCCTACACACGGCAGTACACCAAGGCTGACCCATCAGCCTGGCTCATGGGAGTTTTCACAAATACGTGAGGGGATCTCAGTATTTTCCCAGTCCAATTTAGAGTGGACTCCCTGTAAGATCTTTTGAGAGAGGGAGGGTCTGGGGGTTGGGATGCAGGATGAGACCAGAGGTAGGTAGAGTTTGGAGGATCTCCCTTTGGGCCAGTCCAGGGATGATGGCATTCGCCCTTTATTTTTTATCTGGTCCACGTTGGTTGACTGTTTCGAATGGACAGTTTTCTACAAAATGAGTACAGAATAAATAAAGAGCTTTCAGACTGGCAGGACAATGGATTGAAATATTAATTTGTTTCTTTCTTCCTATCTCCCACACTGACCCCTGGCCCCATTTCACCACCATTCCAAATAGGTTCCTAGGCTTTGTAATTATGAGGCTTAGAGATTTTGAGAGCAAAAGCAGCAGAGGCAGCTAAAAGCAGTGGGGTCTCTTTTCTAAAAGGTAACTCTCACTGAATGGACAGTGCTGGGTGAGTTAGGAAGGGGGGCAAGAAGGAGAGGAGAGGTTTTCCAACTGGGGGCTGGGGGCGATAGACAAGAGACTTGTGAATCCGGTGAATTCCAGAGGCCACTGTACTGCAAGTGTCCCCGGGGGGGGGGGGGGGGGGGGGGTCAGAACTTCAGAAGGAAATGGCTGCGGGGCTCCACCTTCCCCAGTTTCCTCACCACAGGAATGGCAGAAGGGTCCCTTTCCCAGACCCAAATGGACCACGTGGTTGGGACTCCGATTATCCTGGCTACCGCCAATGAAAGGTAGTAACCGGCGCCCCCAGAGCTCTTCCCACTGGTGCTGGCAAGACTCCAGGATGTCCAAGAAATCCTGAGATGTCAAATGCCCCGCTAGCCTTTGTGGGAGGGGAGCTGGGAACTAGTATTGTGCCAATTTAAGGGAAGTATTTTTTCTTGCTCCTCTGACTTTGCTTCACGTTAGCGTCAAACAGGTTTTTAATCCCTGCAGCTTATCTTCAAGCTGGACGTAATGCCGAGTCCTATTTTAGGATGCAAGCTGCAAGCCTACCTCTTGATGGGAGATTTCATGGCAGCCATTATTTAGTTTTGATCAGAGAGAGAACCAAATTTATCTGTGCAGATTGCTTTAGAATGTGAGCTTCGTGAGGGGTGGGAGTTTTGCTCACTGTAGTCTCGATTCTTAGAACACTGCTTGGCCCAAAGTAGGTACTCAGCAAGTACTTGTTAAATGACAGAATGGCTTCGTTCTAAATGCTGTGTTTGGAAAGGTACTGAGGGGATTATAAAATGTGAGAGCAGATCACAGTGTACCAGGACAGGCATTGGCATGTGGGGTGGTAAGGCCCCAATGGGTGAAAACTGGTGAGTGGGGGGAGTTGGGGAAAAGCTTACTCTTTTATATATAAAGCAAAAATAACACGTAGCTATAGAGTGTGTTCACAGAGTGTCTGTAGTATTAAAATTTCATGAGGGGGTGAACAATTAGGAAAAAACTCTGTCTAAAAACTGTTCTTGGGGAAGGGGAGGCAATAAAAAAAAAAAGGGTGAGAAACACTGCATCAGAGTGTGAGAGATTTTGAGACGCCTCTAGTTTTGCTCCCTTTAATCTATACATGGTCATACCTGCCAGTCATGCATTGACCATCTCTGGAGCTCCTTAGCCTGTACAGTGTGACAGAACAGAGCAGCACAGGTAATGAGCAAACTCCTTAATGTAATATTTAACCCCATCTTCACGTGATACCTGCACACTTCTCCAGACTCGCCTCCTTCACGCCAGCACAAAACATGCTAGCGATTTCTCCAAGCTCTCTCCCTTACCACGTCTTTGCAAATGTCCTTCCCTTGGCCGGTCACGCTTTTTCTAACCCTTCCATCTGTTTCTCCAGTCCTCTGGTTGTGGTTAGATGTCTTTTCTGGGTCTGGGGCCCCTGTCTGAGGTCTCCTTATCCCCTGTGTGCATCTCTAGAAGGACATTTGTCACACGGCACAGCAGGGATTCACTTACATTTGTGTCCTTCCTTGCTACACTTCTCATTCTTTGAGATGAGGAATAGCATGTCACTCATGATTCAGTCCTCATGGCCCAGTATACTGTATCTTTTTTTTTTTTTTTTAGGGTGAGGGGTGATGGGGGAGAAGGAGAGGGAGAGAGAGACTCTTAAGCAGGCATGCCCAGTGCAGAGCCCGACACGGGGCTCCATCTCACTACCCCGAGATCATGATCTGAGCCACAAACAAGAGTCGGATGCTTAACTGACTGAGCCACCCAGACGCCCCACACTATATCTAAATACATGACTGCAAGAGCCAAAAAGAAATAGGCTAAACTAGAGACGGTTCAGCGAGCATGCCTTCATACAAATATAAAACAATGATATCCTAGCTCCTGTTTTCATACGCATTAAACAAAGCACTTCACTGACATTATGGCCATTAATCCGCACCATCAGCCCATTTCACAGTTGAGAAAATTATTGCTCCAACATCCCAACACATTAACTCCTAGACAAAAGTCCTTCGCCATCATGCTCCCTGCGGCACCACTAAGCTCTAAGCGTGCACCCAGCCCTGTGCTAAATGCCAAGCAAGGAGGCATGAAGACAGTCTCCCTTCTAGGAGCCCCTAGGCTAATGGGGACAAAAATGTGAGTCACACACATACAGGAACTCTCACACCCCACTAGTGGGAACACAGCGTACGGCAGAATGTTGCAAGAAGGTTTGACCATTAAAAAGTGAAACCCAGAGTTACCACGTGACCCAGAAATTCCGCTTTTAGCTACTTGCCAAAGATAAAAACAAACAAACAAACAAACAAACAAAAAAACACACGTTCACCCAAAGACTGGCATGTAAATGTTCACTGGAGTAAAATTTGCAGTAACCAAAGAGTGGAAATAAATCGAATGTCTGTTAACTGACGAACAGATATATAAAATATTCTATATTTGTGCAATGGAATACTATTCAGCAATAAAAAGGAATAAATGCTGGCACATGCTATAATTTGGATAAACCTCAAAAACATGATGCCAGACACAAAAGACCACACATGGTATGACTGCGTTTCTATGTAACATCTGGTGGAGCAGACTGGTGCAGAATGTAGATGAATGGTTGTCTGGGACCAGCAGTGAAGAGGGACTGGAAAGAGGCTCAAAGAATCTACTGAGGGGACAGAAATGCTCCAACACTGAGCTGTGGTCAAAGCTGCATAACTCATTAAATTTACTAAAAATCACTGAAATGTATAATTAAAGAGTGAACTTTATATAAATTTGACAAGTATGTTTAAAAAAAATAAAGGAGTAACAGATGTGTAATAATGTTCATGGAAACGAGGAATCCAGTTCTGGAGACACATGGTATTACGTGCTTTGGAATTCCCCAAATCAGCAGAGAAGCCCTTTAGCGATCTATGCTAGGAGAAAGAGCTAGCAGGTTCGAGAGAGTGCCAATCACAGAGAACCCTATTATTTGTCTACACCTGATACAGAGTTACTAAAGATCAGGTTGGCAAGTGTTGGTCATCCAGGACCAAGCACAGGGAAGGAAGAGGAGCCCAAAGGAAGACAGAGCTGAATTAAACACAGAACCTGTTTCTGTGGTCAAGGCAATTACACTGTGGGCTGGGCTGTCGTGCTTGCCAGTGATCTTCTTTATTAGGGAGCATTAAAATTCAGACCATCATCAGTGCTGCGTGATTAACACAGCAGCAAGAGAGAGGACCAGATGACCCCTCAGTGTCTAGGTCACAGCTTCTGAACATTTGGGTCAGAAGTTATATGATCTCAACTTCATCCATGTTCCTCTTCTTTTACCACGGATACCGATTTATCGTGTAGTTTTTTCCTTCTTCTCTTATTACTGCCAAGTTACCATAAAACTAGAAGTTCATGGATTGGTTAGAACAGAGAGAGAGAGAGAGAGAGTGTGTATGAGAGAGCAAGCAAGAGAAGGGGAGGAGAAGAAGGGAAGAAGGGGGAGAAGAGAGAGGGAGAGGGAGGGAGCGAGAGGGGGCGAGAGGAAAGAGGAAGAGAGAGACAGAGATGGAGAGACATAGAGGGAGGGAGAGAAGGAGGAGGAACAGGAGGGAAGAACAGAGAGGAGACAGGGAGAGAGAAGGGGGATATAAGACATACGTAGCTGTCAATTTGCTTTGCTGCCTCAGTGGGTGAGAACTGTGATTTCTCACATTTTATTACATCTCATAAAGTTTCTTTTAATGGTTTGCAGATCCAAGGCCATGGTATTTCCTGGTTGCCAGTAGTGATATACAGATGGACATTCTTGGCTGTATACTTCTCCTGGGGGTTCAGGAGCCAAACATGGGGGTTCCTCCCACACACATACGCATGGGGGATAAGAGGCTAATTCTCCTTCTTTTCCAATTACTTTATTCCTACTTGTCCTTTAGGGCATACCTACCAGCTTCTTTGGGAAACCTTCATTGATTCTCTCCAATGCTTTAGAAGCAAGCTTTCCTCACTCAATGGAACACACAGACACAGACTCACAGGGCATTTCATTATAGGGCTAAGAGTATGGGTTTTGCAATCAGAGCACACGGGTTAATTGCTGGTTCCACCACTTAACTTATTAGTGGCCTTTCTACTTCTCACTCTTCTTTACGTAGCCACGATAATGAGGTCTTCTAAATCGAGGATTAAATCAGACAGTCCACGTGTCTAGGTCGGGAGAGGTTAGGCTATACCATGGTGAAGACAACGAAATTAGCAGGCTTCAAACCACAAAGATTTACTTCTCACCCAAGCTATGAGTCCACGGAGGCCTAACAGCAAAGTCAACTAGGGAAATGAGATGATTGAGCAGCCACGATTTTAAAACTGTGCTTCTCTGTCTTTGGGCACATGCAGCACTGTGTTTCCCCGCCCACTTTCGATGGTCTGAGCTGTGAGATTTGTTGTAGTTTCTGAAACGTGAGCATAAGTCAATTCTTGGAGCAGACGCTAGAATGGCCGGGGCCTGCTTGACCACACTATTTTTCCCCCCCTCTCTCTCTAGATTGAAAGCTTCTCGCAGGCAAGGGCAGTATTTTAGCTGCCTTTTTATCCTAGTCACCTGTCATACCCCATACACAGAGTGGAAAGACAGTAAATTTTGACAGACTGGATGAAAAGTCTTCTATCAGCCACAAAGAACTGTGACTAGAGCTCCCAAAGGAAGTCAGGACTGGCTAAAATGTCAAAGAGCCCTCTTCCAGCTCCCCAGACCCGTACCGCGCTTGCTGGCCATCCGGGAAAACAGCTAGATCACCTTGGGGATCACTGTATACCTCTAGATGTTAATTAAAGAGTATCCTTCAAGAATGTGTGTAAGATAACGTAAACACATCTCAAGGAATCGTAAGGTTGGAGCACTTGGCCGCTGGCCTGGACCCTTCTGGAAGCTTTAAGGCAAACTCGGATAAGCCCAGCCAGTCTGAATCTGTATCCTCCTACCTCGTGATGGGTAGCTGGACAGCATAAATATTACAATCACCTCCACTTAAAAGGTATTATGATGCTCCAGACAAGAAGAAATCACAGCTGTCCCTGGGCACTGGGGCCCTCAACTCCCGGCAGCCACCACGAGGGCATCTCGTGTGACTTGAAGTTCTGCCCAGGCAGTGCTTGCGAAACCTCTTACAAATTCCTCCAAACGCATGCCCAGATTTGGGGAGGATGTAGGCATGAAAACGACTGCCAGCACATTGTTCTGAAACAGCAACTTGTAAGCAACCTTTAAAAAGAGACCTCGGCGGCGAATTTATCGATTGTTTGAAGGGAAGAAAATGGGAGATGGATAATAAAGTACAAGTTGCTACAGCCCCTGTCCCAGGTGAAATATGTGAGCTTATGAATCCTGAGCTATTGTTGATAAAGGAGGGGGACTCATTTATCTCAGGCAGACACACAAAAGGAAATAAGTGAAATACGATGAGGCCTACGCCAAGCGTTCCGACCAAACGCCTGCCGTGGCAATCCCTGCTGCTCGCGGAGCACTTCCCACCAGCAAAGCCCGATTAAGACGCTGGCCTGAGCGATATTAAAAATGCATGCTGCGAAAATCCCTCCCAAAATAGATTCTTCCACCAGGGCATCGACCACGAGGGAGCTGCCTGTCCTGCCTTCTCTCTATTTCATTAGGAAAAGTTGTCGGTTGTACATGACAGTGTCTTTTATGAGACTTCAAGTTACGGCTTCAAAGGGCCCAGGGCCTTTTTGATACTTGTGAGAAAGGTTCTGAGGAGAAGTTCAGAAAAAAGAAGGCTATTGCGTGCACTCCCAGCACTAGAGCTGTCTCACCTATTAATTTGGCCCTTCTGTTCATGATTTGATGTCCAAATTGGCCTTCCGAAGGGTGGTACCACATACGCCCTACGTCGTTCAGATGGGTGACCAATTTCCACAGTTACCTTCAGCCTTAAACTGATGAGAACAAGGAGGCATCCAGAGGCGATGCCTGTTGCTGCTTCCCTCATGTACTGTACTCCTGAGGCCTGACTGCTTCCCATATTTCACACATGTATTCTCGAAAGAGTGGCACAACTCAACACAGCACAGGGGATCACTGAAGCCTTGGGAAATCCCGTTTGCTCAGAGAACAAAGGCACGCATTGGTCTCTTTTTCCTGGAGCATTACCCAGCCAGAGCCATGAAGTACTGGGAAGGAGGAGGCAGGGCAGGAATGGGGGAGGCAGGGGAGGGAGGGTAGGGTGTACTTTAGACAGGAGGTTCCAGAAGTTGTCTCTGCGGGGAAACCCAGATGAAGTGAGGGAGCCAGTCATGGGAAGATCCAAGGCAAGGGGGACCAATAGGGCCCATTTGCGGAATACAGAGAAGGCCAATGGGACTGCAGTGGTGTGACATTTAGCTCTCCAGAAGACAGAGCAGCAGCAGCAGGTGAATTCAGACAGGTGGGAAGGGACCAGATCAATGGAGCATTTTGGAGAAGATGCTATTCAAGAGTCTGATTTTTATTTTATATCCTGTCTACGTCAATGGGATGCAGTAAGGAAGGGAATGATGGGAAGTGACTTAAATTTTAATTTAGATAAATTCCAATAAGACTTTCACAAAAGGTCTGAACCCAACTTTGATAAATTCATGCCCTCAGAATTAATTTCCAAAATCATTTTCTAGTAAAGGACTTGCTTATAATAGATTCTGTGATTTTGTTAAACTGAAATAATGTTTTGGAATGCATTCCCTGCTCCCTTTGTCTGTCTAAATTCCGAGAGCACAATGAACATGACCGTGGGTTTTGGAACCAAAAAGTCCTATTTTTGGGTTCAGATCCCACCACTTACTAGTCATCTGACTTTCCTTGAGCCTTTTACATCTGTGAAATGGGGACCAGGGTAGCCCTTTCTGAGGACTGAGGGTGTGTGCACGTGCATTTGGTCTGCTCAGCATGGTGCCTGGCACACTGTAAATCCTCAACAGCGCCCTACGTGGAAACGTCCACCAGTTCAACCCTCAGCTCCTGCGTCCATCTCCTCCTTCCTTTCCTGACTGCCTTCTCTGATCTGTGGCAGTCACACTCTGCCACACACAATTTAGCACTCCGTTGATGTGATATGTTCTGAGAGGTTATGTAAGAAGGAGGAGAAAGAGTGTCAGTGGTGGAGCTGCCATTGTCAAGAGGTTAGAGAACAGGGAGGTAAGGGGCAGGATGAAGAGGCAAAATGTTTGCCCCTGAATGTGAAGTAAGAGATTAGCATTCAGCCAGTGTCTTCCAGCTAGCAATGAGGGAGAAGGAAGGAGAAGGGGCATTCTTGGACTTGCCAGGATTGAGAGTGCCTCTCTCTCTGGACAAGACAGTACTTGAATAATTTTAACTGCAAATAATCAAATCATCAAATAATAAGAGAATGAAATTGGTTGAGGGAGTTCCTTTTACCTTACTCCCTTTGAATCACCATGCTGGCTATCACCCACATCCCTCCAACCACCTCTGAAGAAGGGAATCTTTAAAGTCTGAATATCTTCAGAGACCAAGAATGAGGATAATTCTCTGGGCAAGAAGAGCAGGCAGCAGAGATTAAAAATCCATAGCAAACCGAATCACGACCATTCCTTAAAACTTATTTAGGAGAGTAGCTGTGACAGTGAATTTTATATGTCAATTTGACTGGGCTGTGGGGTGACCAGATATTTAGTCCACCATTATTCTAGTGCGCCTGGGAGAGGGCTTCTGGATGCAATCAACATTTGAACTTGGAGACCAAGTAAAGCAGAGTGTTCTCCCTCACGTGGACTGGCCTCATCCAATCAGTTGACGGCCTGAAAAGAACAAAATAGCTCACCGTCTCTTAAAGAAGGGGAATTTTTTCAAATTCAAACGGAAACATTGGCTCCTCCTGGGTCTCCCGTCTGCTGGCCTTTAGACTAGAACTGAAACATCAGCTCTCCTGGTTCTCAAGCCTCAGGACTCAGATGGGAACTACATCATCCGATCCCCTGGGGCTCCAGCCTGCTAAGTGCAACTCTTGGGACTGGTCAGTCTCTGTTACTGTGTGAGCCAATTTCTTATAATAAATTTCCTTCTATATATACACGCATAGATGGACATGTGCACACACAGCCTATTTATTTCTGTTTATCTGCAGAACACTAATACGGAAGTAGAGAAGTTTATCCCTAAATTCAGATTATTGAACTGTCACAACAAAGCAAGTGAGCATGACTCAGAATTAAAAGAAACCTTCAAAAAGAATTCACCCAGGTTATATGATCTCTACCTGCACCACTCAGCTCTTAAAGATGTGAGCCACTCTCTCGTAGAGAATATCAGACTTTCCTAGCCCTCGCTTGGGGACAATAGCTACCACTGTCCCTTCTGCTTCCCGTGAGAGGGAAACCCCATTACGTGATGGTATCAGGAGCTGGCAAGCACCAAGTGAGAACTTTTGCACGGATCTCTCCCAGAATTGGATGCCAGGCTCAAGATGACAACGTAGTCAGGTAAGAATGAGCAGTGTTGCAATTACAAAGACCTTGGGGTGACCTTGACCTTGGGATTACTACAGCTTGCTGAGAAATAAACTACTTAATACAATGTTTGCTGGCCACTGTTTGGTCTGAGTTTATGTTTATGACAATCATCTAGAAGTTGAAAGAGAGGAGCTCCTCCTTGATGCGTGGGGATTCCACATGCTTATACAAGGGTCTTGAGAGATTTGCCTGTAGTTATTAATGGCTCTCTAAATGCTTTGATTGTAAGGGCAACATAGTAAGATGCACTTTTTCCTACATTCTCTTTAACACAAGTGTGTCTGAGAGGTTAGCAAGGAAACTCCCTCTCTTGTGCTCAAAACACAGGAAGCAAGAGATGCATAACATGAGTAGAAAGAATACAGCATCCCTGGGGTGACACTTGAAAGGTGCAATGGAGGAGATCTAAAGTTAACTGGAAACAGTCATCTGAGGTACACTTCCAGGAACCTCAGATACAAGCAATATGGTAAGGACTTCTTATACTTGGAAAACTCCTTATATTAAACAAACAAACAAACAAACAAACAAAAAGGAAGGAAAGGAAAGAAAAGAAAAAGAACTTGTTCCCAAAGGTTATATGGTAGCTATTCCTCATTTACTTTACTAGCACTTTCAATTTTGGCTCAAATCCTATTATTCAGGAGATATGAATTGGCCAGTGGGAACATTTCCAGCAACAATATTTCAGAATTAAAATCTAATTTAACCAAGATGACCCTGGAAATTACCAAGCTCAGGTAAAAGGAAACCTTTTAACAAACGGCCATGCGTTATTCATGCCATCCAGAGGGTACTGGGAAAACTCGCCAATCATTTTTATTTTATTTATTTTTTATCATCTAAGCCACCTTTCTCATCATACAATGCCTTGTAATGGGCAAGTTTAAAAAAAAAAAAAAAAGAATATGTCACCATCACTGATGTATGCGTAAGAATGAGACCAGGTCTGGGAAACACAAAAAAGCCATTTCAGAGCAGCTGAATAAGGGGGGAGTATGAATAGTTTGAAAAAATTCAGAGTCTAACAAGTAATTGTACAATGAAATGTTAGCTTAGGGAGTAACTCAATGCTTTCTTAACTTCAGATTTAAAATTTTTTTTTTTTTTAATAAGAAAAGTACAATAGCAGTTGGAGTAGCAATAGACCCTTATTCGTAGGCCAGTTCTAGTCTTTGTCACCTATGTGACCTTGGGCAGGTCACTTGCCATTGTGTCCACAGTTTCCTTTTCTGTAAAATATGACTACGCTGCCTAGGTGGATGGCTGTGAACATTCAACATTTAAGTTGCTTGATAAAGTGGAAAGCTGTGGGTGCTTTGTAAATGTTACTTCTCATCTTTCAGTTAAAAGCGGAAAGGAGCTTGGCCTTAATATGCTCTGTCTTTTTAGGGAAAAAAATAAAAGCCTTCTGTTAAGGGCAGAGATTTTTAAGGGTAGGATTATTTCAGGTTTTCCCTTTCTCTCATAATAACGTCATGCAATAGAGAATGAGTTCTTTAGTGGATCCAGGCTAAAGCCCATGGAATTATTTTCCTTAGGGCCAGGTCTGACATGTGGGGCCCACTGGAGTTAGCTTCTGTACCCTTGGAAAGACCTGGCTTCTGGGATGTCAGCTTCAGCCTCGTGGAAGCGCTCACAAAATTTCTTTCTGCTGCCTTAGAATTAAGCTTCAAATCCTGAAACACATAAAATCCAGGCCTAGATGGCCATTCTAACTGGCATCAGGTTATTCCCTCTCTCACCTGGATTTAGCTCCAAAGTCTGGGTTATGGTGCGATGACACTCTAAACTCTGTCCCCAAGTAGATAAGGATGTTAGCGGAGGTGCCCCAAAGCTCACTGTAATCTCCTGGAGGATGCTAATTTTGCAATCTTGAAATAGAGAAACACTATAACGAACAGTAGGGCTTTACTGAAATGCAGTACCTAGAAATGTGCTTGCTGCATCAGTTATTTCAAAAAACAAAAGTAACATCGAAACGGGACATGTGAAACAAAGCAGTTGGCCTGATAGGTAGAGAAGCAGCCTCTCAGTTCAAATGGATGAAGTGGCATCTGGCTTCTGTTTTGAGGGTCACAACACACTTTACTCACCAAGCAGCACGTGCAAGGTGCCAGGCTAGTTACAGAGGTTACTACTCTCAAGACAGAAGTTAAGAAATACCGAAGAAAAGAACCTGAATTCCCCCTGAGGTTGACTCCATATATAAATGAAGCCGTGGGACTCTGGAATGTCCCTCTCCTTTTGGCTGGGCATGTGCAAGGACATAAGACGGGTAACCTGTGGACAACCCTCGTGAGCGTCAGGAGACAGTAAGCATGTAAGATGGCATCCTGTGTCAACTGCAATTTGTATCCGTTCCTTCTCCTCAACCTCAGGGTGACTCCCAATAGCCAGACACTGAAGATTTGTTGTCTTCTAAAAATGTCACAGTCAGGTTCCTGCTAAATATCAAGTACGCCTAAAAGAAAAGAAAGGCTTTCATCGGAGACAAGCCCAGGATCTTGGGGGCTCCAAGCAAAGTCAGAAGAACCTAAGTTTACTGCAGCCACATTGGCCTTCCTGCTTGTCCTCTGAATACAACAAATAGTTCCAACCACAGGGCCTTTATACTTGCTGTTCCCTCTGTCTGGAATGCTCTTCCCCAAGTTCTCTGCACAGCTGGCTTCTTCCCTTACTTTGGGTCTCTGCTCAAACATTACCTCCCTCACAAGGCCTTCCCTGACCAGGCTATCTAAAATAAGCATCCTTGCTCCATCTATGCCAGTCCACTGCTTAATACCTAACATTCCTTTTGTTCACGTGAGGAGGGTTGGTACCCTAATCCAGATCACAGCTCCATGGAGGGAAAGACATTGCTTCGCTTACTGCTGGAACAATACCTAACATATAGTAGGTGGTCAATAAATAATTTTTCCGAGTAAATGTGCTATCCTTAACAAATCACAGAAGGCATTTTTTTCTCCTTTGTAAACCTAAATAATGATATCTAACATCATAGAGTTTTGCAGAGGAATTAATACACTTTGAGAAACTACTCAAGAAACCTTAAAATGCATTGAAATGTTAGTCATTTCTATTATCCTCATTACCGTGAACTAGCTCTTCTATCAAAGCACCAGGTAGTGATGGATTTTGAAGCTGTGGCTTGATTTATAAACTTGTCCAAGAGTGGGTGAGCTCCTTGAAAGTAGTCATCATATTTCATTGTTTTTTTTCTTTAGGCCTGACTTAAAGTAGACACAATAAATTCTTGTTGGATAAATGGAGGGAGGGAGTAAATAAAATGCCTTAGCAAAAGAAAGGAGATGGGACCAAAAGTCCAATTATGACTCATTCAACAGGGAATGAAGATCACACACTGGATATGGTGATAGACCAGCATCCTAAGGAGTGTCAGGGCCAGACCCTAGTCCAGAGGTCCAAGCTGAATCATGGTCCCAAATCAATAAAACTGTCACGATTAATCAAATATTCATACACAGGAGGTCACACCTGAGCCGTGAATCCACTCTGTTAAATGACAACAGAGATAAGGCCCAAGGGAGAGACAGAAATTTTTGAACCTATGGGTATGGTCAGCCCAAGGCTGGAAGCTATCAGCAGGGACATTTCACTAGGATGGAGAGATACAAGCTGCTAAACTGGGATTACCAATGTGTGGTCAGAAATGGCAGTGGGTTCAGCCACCGGTGGGTCTGGGTGCCATAGAACTCATGCAGTAAAATGTACATCTCTCTGCTCACATGTCATGAAATCCACGATAAATATGGGAGACCCAATCAGGCAAACAACTTATAGTTGGTGATTCTGTTTCATATCAGGTCAGATCAGAAATGAACTCAATGGATATCTAGACATAAAATTAAAACATTTCAGAGCAAGAAGAAACCTTGGAGGTCATGGAACCCAAACTTGCCATTTAACAGAAAAAGAAATTGGAGCTCAGGGTCTACGATGATTTGCTCAAAGTCATACAAGTAGTAAGTGGCAGGACTGGAACCAGGACTTAAGTCTCCTGACTCCTCAACCAGTGCTCTTTCCACTTTACCATTCTGTTAGTGCTGAACCATGATTAAGTCAGTCAGACCCTTTGGAAGTGACCATGGAACAAAATGACGCAAAATGTCAAGTAATGAATTAAAATAGGGCCTTTCCCTCACTCCAGAGTTGTGTTTGCAGAAACCCAGACATTTAAGTCATCAGGAAGAACATCCCAGACATATAAAAATCTCAATATTCCTCCATTAATTTAAGACTTATTTTAGAGTCAGAAGGCCCCTTAGCAATCATTCAGTACAATTCCCTAATTTTACAGATGATGGGCGATGCCTTCGAGAGGTTAGTTTCTCAGTAGCATACATCTGGTTAAAATGTCCCGAAGCTTAGGCTATTCTATATAGGTAGTTTCAACTGTCTGGGAATGGGTCCCAGGGATGCTTTGAAAAAAAGTCCTTTTCATTCTCATCAAGCCAAATGGACATGCTTGCATAAAATGGAACAGTGGAAGCAAGGGCACTTAGCATCTAGAAAAACACTCTAGAGGTGATGCCGTCTGCTGGGTGACAACTAAAAAACAATTATATTTTTTTTGTCTGACATGTGAAACGCACCTAAGTCAAATATAATTCCCCAAACCAGTATTTAATATGGGGCTCAAGCCACTGGGGGAACTTTCCCAGGGCCTGACCTAGAGCACACAGAGTAATACATTCTTGTTGGATGGATGGGTGGGTGGATGGATGGATAAGTGGGTGAACAGAGTCAGTAAAAGGCCTATGGAAGAGATAGAAAAGAAAAGGAAATAGGGCCAAGTGCATAGTTTTGATTCATGAAGCTTGGAATTAAAACACTGGGGGTGGAGGGAGAAACATACTAGTTAAGATAACAGACAAAAACCCCCAATGAGACACCTCGAACAGTGCCCCCAATGAGGGGTTCAAGCTGAACCCTTAGGTCTGTAATATAACAATTGATATGGTACATGGGAGAGAAAGAGAACAGAGAAAAAACCCTGCTGGGGTAAATCTAACCCCTGCATTTAGTAAGTGAATGAATAGACTGTGAAAGTCACTTTGGACCAGCTTTTCTGAAATCACTTTAACTGGTCTTGGGCTGTAGAATTTTGGACAAATAAGCAAAATGCTCTGATACATTTTTTTCTGATATTTGAATATATCAATTGCACCTGGTAACCATAAGACCAAGATTTTTGGGACAAAAACCATTCGGTGGGGGTAAATGATTGTGGACTGTTTAGAAGGGCCCAAGCAGGCCAACTGGATGGTGATGAGAAGCACGGATGCTTGGACAGACTAAGACGATTCTGGAGGAGCTGGTTCCCATCAAAATTTGAGAGGCCCCCCCCATAACAAATATGGGTACAAATATTAGTTAGACTCCAGGTGAAACTAGTACCTATTATACAAATTTAGTTGTCACTGAAGGCTTGTAAAACATTACTCAAGATACAAACACCTCTGGCCCAAGTTTTTAACAGAAATGCATTTATCCCTTTGCTTAGTGGCATTAGCTTTCCCCTATTGATCCTCCTTTCTGGGAGATTCTCCTTCCATTCCTCTGCATATCCCTTCTGCTACTTGACCACGCCCAAATCTCAGTACTCTTTCTGCCTTTTTTTTATAAAGATTTTATTTATTTATTTGACCCAGAGAAAGAGAGAGACAGTGAGAGAGGCCACACAAGCAGGGGGAGTTCGAGAGGGAGAAGCACGCTTTCTGCTGAGTAGGGAGCCTCATGTGGGACTCAACCCCAGGACCCTGGGATCATGACTTGAGCTGAAGGCAGACACTGAAAGGCTGAGCCACCTGGGTGTCCTTCTTTCTGCCTTTTTTGTCCCACCCTATTTTACTCCTATGAACATCAAAGGAAGGAGAGCAAACTTCTAGGCCAAGCTCTTCTGCTCACTATGGTCTGGCCCTATATGAATGGTTCTCAACTAGGGGTGATTTTGCTCCCCAAGTGGAAATTTGGTAAAATCTGGAAACATTTTTGATCGCCACAATTGGGGAGGGGGGTCCCTACAGAGAGATAATGGTATCTAGTGGATAGAGGCCAGAGTTGCCACTGAACATCCTGAGACGCATAGGACAGCCCCACCCCACCAATAAATAATTATTTGGTTCAAAGATGTCCAAAGTGCTGAGGCTGAGAAACCCTGCCCGAGATGATTCAAATACTGCTAAGCTTCAGTTTTCTAAGTGGCCAAAAAGATAATACTTACCTGCTCCTCCTAACTTACTCCCTTGCATGGAAGACAGATTGGTAATGTGCACATAACCGTTTTGGAAAGTACTTTATAAATGTTACTTTTCTTTTTAGCTTTTGATACTTTCTCAGATTACCCAAGGAGGCTTAAAAAGTGCTTATAATCTTACTCATTTACAATACAATTTTTGTACTCTGACTTTAGAGAGGATCTTTATTCTAAAGAGGACACAGAGCAGAGCTTTTTATTTACCAAAGACTACCAAGCACACATTACCACCCCTGTTCTTGAGATAAAAGAATTGGCAGAACCCTTTCTGCAGGAAATAACAACAGAAGTTAGAGTTACTTTGTTCATTAATTCAATAATTGTTTGATGTCAATATGTGTAAAACAGTAACAATAATATAATGAAAAATATTACTATCAATCCCTTACGATATCCCGGACAATGAGCTAAATGCTTCACACACACTGACTGCTTACAACAACCCCCAAGGTAGGTCCTATTATTATCCACATACGTAAAAGATAAAATTGAGTCTTGGAAGCAAACTATTTGCCCAAGGGCAAATAACCAGTAAGTGATGAGGCTTGGATTGAAATCAAGCCCCATCTAACTCAAACGGCTGTGCTAGGAAACACTACGTCATACTGTGCTTGGCACCGAATGTGCCTCCTAGGGGTTAGGAGGGAAAGAATAAAAATGTGAATCAGACATGGATGCTGCCCTCATTAGCTAGCAGTCTCCTAGAGGAGATCAGAGTGAACACAAAGGGAGACAGTAATAAGTGAAAAAGATGTACCAAGGACCTTCCAGAATGGGATTCTAAAATTTAGAGCTTGAGGCATATGGATTCAGAGTACTGAAATCAGAATTAGGGAGAGAATAAAGCAATGGAAAGGAGGTGCCCAGGCAAGGTGGGTTCCTCAAGTGGACAGTAATCCTTCACGACGTTTAGTGCTTATAGAACTGCTCTAAACTCTGAGATGCCAGCCTATACTGATTAGACCGCAAGGATGATGAGATCGGAGTCTCTGGGTCACCCTCCCAGCGGTTAAATTTCTTGTGCCACAATTCAAGGCCACTCAGTTAAGGATGGCAAATGCGGTCATGTGTGATGCTACCCCTCTGCTGAAATGCAGATCAAATGTCATCAACAAGCCACAGGCCCTTTTCCTATGCTGTTGGAAAAAGCTTCCGAGTCCTTCCTAATGCTCTGCCCCAGTCCTTAATGTAGCTAAACAGCCCCTGAAAGAAACTGGTATCACTTTCTAGGGTTTTTCTATCTGGATGCTATACCTCACTTAAAAACATATCTGTAGGTGGGTTTTGTATAACATCAAGTAAAGCAAGACTCTGAGCAATTGAACTTTTCTTTTTACATGGAGTCCCTGCAACAGGACAGTTACAATTAAGGTCAAAAAAGATCCAAATGTTAAAGAAGCTGTAACACACACACACACACACACACACACACACACACACACACACACACACACACACACACACAGGAATATGACTTAGCCGCCATTTGCAACAACATGGATGGATCTAGAGAGTATGTACTAAGATAGGTGAAATAAGTCAGCCAGAGAGAGAAATACCGTATGATTTCACTCATCCATGGAATTTAAGAAGCGAAACAAATGAACAAAGGAAAAAAAGGGAGACAGACAAAAAACAGACTCTCAACTCAAGAGAATGAACCGTCACCAGAGGGGAGGTGGGAGGAGGATGGGTGAAATATGTGATGAGCACTGAGTAATATATTGCTGAATTACCCTAAAAATATAAAAAAAAATGTAGCCTCATTCTATACAAGGTATTTATAAAATAATATTTGATGTATGTTAGTTTTTCTGATGCACAGTACAATAAACTCTGCATATAATTAAAGAAAAAAAAAACCACCCAAATCTTTTATCAGAGGATGATTTCCTATTAAACCTAAGAGTTCACTATAACTAAGGACTGGCTTTATCTCTGAGTTTCCTGGCAGCCATGGCAAAAAGAGAAATACTACTATGGGATAACACTGCCATTTTCTGAAAAAAGAAAGGCTTATAATTAGTTATAATTTTTTTTCCTTTTAGATAGCACTGAATCACACAAGAATGCTGCTGCATGTTTCCTTATTTAAAGAAAACTCAGTAACTATTAATAAGGGGCATGTATTTTAGGAAAAAAGAATTTGAGGTCACTTGACAAACAAGAGACAGACTCAGGGCAGTTGCACCGTGACACGTGCTTTTTGCCATGAGGAGGCCATCTTTCACAGTGTGCATATGGCTCACCTCAAACTCATCCCTAATAGTGGAAAAAAAACAGCTACAGAACATGCTTTTGGAAGGTAGACCTGTAGGTCAAGGAATATTCTTACACACTTAACACCTGATACAATGCTCTTTCTAATGGACAAGAGTGATGTTAAATTCTAAGGTCAATGCATAAAGTGGGATTAAGTCAAAAAATAAAAATGACTCTTAAAAATCTCCTTAGTTGCCAGGCATCCAGGAGGCTCAGTTGGTTAAGCGTCTGACTCTTGGTTTCAGTTCAGATTGTAATCTCGATCCTGGGTTCTGAGATCAAGTCCTGCTCCAGGCTCGGGGCTCAGTGGGGAGTCTGCTTGTTTTTCTCTCCCTCTGTCCCTCTCCCCACACTCTCTAAAATAAATAAATAAACCCTTTTTTTAAAAAGAGAAAATCTCCTTATTTCCTCATAAAGTCAAAACATGGAATACACAGTATTTGTTTATGACACTCTGCAGTATGTGCATATAAATACAGGATGCTTACTGTAATGTATAGTATACAATAAAGATTACATAAAATATTTAGATCGTTCTTAATTACATAAGAGTCTGAATAATTAAAGTAATGTGAGTTAAAAGTGCATCTGAAATAACTTCTGTGTATAGACAGGTCGAAAGCAGTGTCGTCCAAAAGAAATATAATACGAGCCATATATGTAATTATTTAAAATTTTTGAATAGCTACATTAAAAAAGTAAAAAGAAACTGGTGAAATGAAATAGAACATTTTATTTAACCCAGTATAGCCACACTATTCTTCTTTCATCAGGTAACCAAACTAAAAAAATATAAATGAGATATCTGGGGTTTGTTTTTGTTTTGCTTTTTTTGTATTAAGACCTCAAAATCTGGTGTCTATTTTACAGTTATAGCACATGCAGATGTGGACAAGCCCCAACTCTGGCACTCCAGAGCTTCACATGTGGCCAGTGGCTCCCATATTTACTGTATCAATGCAGATTTAAGCCTTTTCTACCCTTTGGCATTTTTTTTTTTGGAGATTTTCACGAAGGGAAACTTCCAGCTAGGACCCAAGTCACTGTGATCGGTTGGGCTGCAGTAGTCTGCACTCCCTCCTCCTTTACCCAGGGTCCTGGAGTCTAAGAAATAATCCCCTGGAGTTGATCTTGTCTCAAAGACTGATACTCAGTCCCAACAGCTGTTCTGATAGCCCCAATTTGACACATCATTAAGGGGACTCGAGAGTGAGACTGTGGCGGCCAGGCTTGGAAGTGGGAAGGAGGAAGGGTCTCCTGTGAGAGGCCCGGGACCAGATGGCCCGCTTTGTGGGTTCCACTGGTTCTTGAGTCACCAGATGCAGCGGGTCCAGCTGGAGGCCTAAGCAGGTGGCCTGTGATAAGTCAGGGCTAATGAGGCAACAGAATGCCTAGGCCTCTTCACAGACTTGCTAGTAGAGGCCAAGGGCAGCAGAGAAAGCTGATCTTGGGGTCCCACCCTGGCTTCCGTACCCAGGTGTGCTGCTGACCCCAAGTACTCTTAAAGCAGACACGCTCTTTAGCAGAGTCTGCTTCTGATTTGCCTTTGCAAGACATTTGAGACTCACTGCAGAAACGCTGCCACTCTTCTTCTGCCCTAAATTCCTATGGGGGAAGGTACTATTATTATCTCCCTCTTCTGACAGATGCAGATAAGAAAACCCCAGGTTTGTGGACAGCAAGGGAGATAAAATAGCCAACCTTTAAAAGTAGGTGCCTGTGGGGTATTTTGGGCCAGCAGATGTAGTTCTTTTGAATGTACCTAGAGTTTTAGATTAAAAAAATTAAAAAAAATGAAACAAAACCTAAGGCATTTGGATTGTGGTTTCCTTTTGCAAATCATAAGATTTAGCAATAAGGCTCCAAATTCCTAAATGATTACAAGTGACCGAACCTGAGTAAGCCCTTTCCTCTTCACGCAGGGACCCCAGGTCCAGAGCATCCCAGCCCCCTGACCCTTGTAACAGTCTTACCATGTGTCTCTGTTTATTCATTGCTTGCCAGGCCTGGTAGATTTGTGAATTTTAGGCCTTAGCTTAGTGCACTAGACTTTAAGGGTATGTGCATTTTTTTTAAATGGAGGAAACTTTAATCTCTTCTCGGCCTTTTGGCTAAGATCAAGTGTAAATGGAGGAAACTTTAAGCTGTAGAAATAAAGGTCCATAGTGGGATTTCAAACACCAATACTCTAGAGGAAAGAAAAATACTTATTTTTAGTATGGACCTTCCCTAGGCTTTGATAGCATGGGCATTATCTCAATCTTCTTCCCAACACTATGGAATCCATCCTGGCATGTTCTCAATTTATCAGATGACAAAACCAGTGCCCAGAGAGATTGAGAACTGGGTTCAAAACCATGATCACACCAACTGTTAGTGGGTAGGGTGGATTTAGCTCCCTGAGTCATCTTTCTATTACTTTATAGTGTTCCTCTCACTCAATTATTAGGCAATAGTGTGAAATTTTACCTACGTAGTGTTCTGTACGTATGGTCTTTGAAAGCAATACAGTCTGAGCATTAATACCTAATGGGCCTCTTAAAACCTTATGCAAGTTCTTTAATCTCTTGAGAATCTGAATTTTCTAAAATGCACAACGCATTTTCAGCAGCAGAAATGGCCAAGTAAGTGAAGTACCCAGCATTATTCCTGGGGGAGAGGTGAGTTTCAGAAAAATGTTGATCTCCCTCCCCCTAAAATCTAGTTACCTAAATAGGCTATTAGAGCAGCTACTGCAATTGGCCGCCTACCCATGTGTGTTAGGAGCCAAGCAGTATGAACAGATGTGACTCCTTTCCCAGTTCCAAGAGAAGACCCTGATGGACTCGATCCCATCAGGGTCATCTGATCCCCCCTGCACAGTGTTCGGCTCAGGTTAGGCATGAGAAATGCGTTGGTCCAATCAGAGTGAAGCCCCAGGTTTTGTTCGAGGTGAGCGGGTGCGGGAGAAAGAGGAGCTCTTTTATGCTCTGGATGTGTAGTACACAATTGGAACGGCTGCTGCCATTTTGCTACCATGAGTGAAACCATTTGAAGAGAAGCCAACTTCGTGTTCCTACAAAACTGAGGGAATCCTAGAAAAAAAAGGAACCCAAACTTTCATCAAAGCCTCACTCTCTTTGGACTTTCACATTATCTACCAGCCAAGAGCATTCTCTCTAATCCGGGCACAGCTGTCATGTATAGTTGAAAGTCCTTTCACGGTGCTTTCAATTTAAGCCCAAAATGATGACTAGCAGACAACCCTTGGGATCAAGGGAGCATGCTCACCAGAGGATTCTCCTACTACTGACCAGCTAGCATATTTGACAGCAACTTGTCTAGCTGGTGCTTCAGCCATCCCAGTGGGGAAGTGTGGGGCAGGGCAGCTGGAGGGCTGGCTGTTCCACCCAGAGGGCCTCCTCCTGAGCTACCGCACTCATCAAGACAGCAGCTTGGTGGTGTCAGCTTTGAAGTTAGAGCGACTTCATATATTTGGGCCAAAGCAGGGCCTTCTTCGTGCAAAGTGTTGGGAGAACCAGGAAACCAGGATCTGGGACTTGCTCTAATAGCAGACAGTGACCTATGAGTGGGTGGTTTGTGTCACCTGTGCCTTCCACCTTCTCTAGAATGACACGATTATATGAAGAAAAAAATGAGTGAACCATGCCTTTCAGAAAAGACAGGACTGTTTCCCAAGTACCTTTTCTATATTCTCTATTCTTACACCATTGTATTGGGGTGAAAAGGGAGCCGTAGGGGCTCTTGGAGCTGTGAGCACAGTTAAGGCACCACAATGGGTAGGAGCAAAAGGAATGAATCCTCCTCAGGTCTTAGTGTTTTAAAGTATAAGGCAGGGGTCCCAAACTCAAATGCCTACAGAGGCTGGCAGGTGACTTTAATGAATGGACAACCAAGTAGAAGTCTGGAGACTGCAGGTCCTGTCAGGGACAGGTCGGCCAGCTCTAGTCAAACATTTCTGACAAGAAATTTGAAATATTTTTTTTAACGTAAAATATACTTAACTTTAATTTTTCATTCTTTTTTTTTTCTCTCTCAACACTGAGAAGATCAAATAAAACACTTGGGTGGGTGGATCTGGCTCTCAGGCTAAAGACAGCTGAGGGCGCTGGCTGGATTAACAGAAAGGAATAATTGGTGTTAGCTTTTTGGTTCGAAGGAATCCAAGTGCAGAGTGACTAAGCAAGGTGGGGAAAGTGGATGGAGGGCTATGGTTCTCCCATGTGGGTTGAACACATATACCCCAGGGGGTGGGGTTTCTGATGGGATGGCTACATAGATTCCTGTCAAGACTGAAGCTAACCTCAGTAATTTCAAGAGTTTCCACGAAGATTCCTATGGCGGAGAGCAGCAGGAAGGGAACAGAGTGGCTGGCACAGTTACTTGGGTCTCAAAAGGACCTCATGGGTGGTTGATAGCAACAGTGACCACTGTCAGGGTTTGTAGCCGAGGCTGTCTCCCAGCTTGGGGAAGGGGGCCTGCGCAAACTGCTGATATGTGCTTCTCATCAATCTCAGTGAAGTAATCTTAGAAATTAAAGAAAGGTCACAAAAATGGAGAAATCTGACATAACACAGAGTAGTCATAACTGCTGTGGTAGGAACTACCATTTTTACGTGAGAAATAAGGTCAGAAGTGTTCTCACACTCAAGGTTCACATAGCCGGTCAAGGGCATCCTTTGCACTCAAACCCGAGACTCTAGTCCCCAAACCTCCCTGCTTGGATCCAGGCTGCTTCTCCAGGTGTTCCTCCTGTACTGAGCGCCCCTCCCTTTATTTCACTGTCCTTTATATTTTGTATACTACCTAGATGAGAGTGGCAGTTTGATCCAGAGATTTCAAGAGTATGTGACTCAAACATTTTTCTCTACTGTCTGTGAACTGTCTATGGAATGAATATTCCAGAGAACACACTTTGAGAAATGCTGCATTATGCACCTAATGACATAGGAAATAAATGATCTCAAGGTAAATTTCCACTGCCCATTTTACCTTCATCACTATTAGTTCAGTTCATTAAAACAAAATTTAGATGAAGTGTCTATGGCCATGACATCACACTTTTTGGTTACTCCTGAATATTTTTAAACTCTTTGTTGTGAGATTCCAAGTCCAGTTGCTACACAATCAAACCCAGTCTCCAACAGAAGCAGTCTCAAATTGTGCAATACCATGCCCTCTAAAATTTGTACCCATGGGATGTTAATTTATGGAGGTGATGGACTGATGACATGCAGAGGCCAATGCCATGTCCTGAGACTGAGGGGCATACGCCATGCTGTGTGGGGCCATGTGGAGAAGCACCAGGTTTGATCCGGTAGGAGGGGGAGTGGGGTGGGGGCTGGACAAAAGCCTTCAGTGGGTTTTCCCCAGGAAAGGAAAGGCCAGGCAGGGTCAACAATTTAGGACTAGCCAGTTTGAATGATTCTGATGATCTCTGGGCTACAGGGGCCATCTCCAGTTGTCTGGGGCCTGGCTGTTGGAGGGTTTAGGGCAGGGGACACTGGACTGGTGTGATGAGGCAGTTAGGTAAGGAGGTGGCAAGGACCTGACTTAGGATTGGTTGATTTGCCTCTGACAGGTGTGCTCCGAGGCAAGGTGCTACTATCTTTAGGAATTAGCTAGCTCTGGGAGGAGTCATCTCTCTCTGAGTCTATAAAGTCCCCAAATGCAGAGCATCCAGAAAAGTGAAAACAAGAAAATGTGGTTAATACGACTGGCCTTGCTTTCAAATGGACACCAAGGAGACAAGTACAAAATCTAAACAATCACACTCTTAGAAGTTCATGGCAATCAGGAAGATGCAGTTGTCAGTATCAACTAGCTAGTGAGAGGTCCCCAGGAGGTCCTCAGGAAAGAAAGTCCTATTAACAGAGGCCAAGGGCAGAGAACACTGGCGCCAACTACAATAGTCATAATCGAGAGAGACTTTTCTGCCCTTTTTTCTTCTTCTCCTTGGAGTTACCAAAATGAGATTATTTTCATGACCCAAATTATTGCAATGACTCTTCATTATCTGACTGTGACCAGAAAAGTCATGGGGCCTGCCCTACATTTATTCAAGGACAGGAGAAACACTGGGTGGACCGAGTGGGTTCTAACAGGTTTTATTGTGTTTGAGAGAATCATCTTGGTGTCTGACTGCATCCTACAAGTCCTAGTTGTTCAATGGACTGGTCCCACTACAGTATTACACAAAAACGTACACATAACAAATACCATATTTTGTTGGTTCCATTCTACTCAATGGGGCTCAACAATACCAAAGAATTCCTTAAAAGTAAAAACAGAATATAGAAAGCAGTGAGTCTGAAATGTTCTTTCAAACTACTTTTCAGTTCATTTAACACCAACAATTGTATGGGTTTTCTTTTTCTTTTTTTTTTTTTCATTTTTCCTTCTAAGTTCACTGAATTAACAGTCAATGTCTAAAAGAGTTGTTGCTTGCAGTTCAAGGATATTGTGAGTTCCAACAAAGCTTCCTGTTGCCCATTAAACATCTTTCTCTTATAAAAGGAAGGAAAAAAGGAACGGAGGGAGGGAGGGAAAGAAAAGAAAGAATCCCTCCTGAGATTACAGTGTTAAGATCTATTTTGGGACTAACCTGTTACTTAAATTGGCAATTTCATCTAGTCTGGGTGTGTATTTTTAAAACAAAAGGATTTAGTTTACCTATCAGATGGTACTTGATTAGGATTCCCAGAGTCATCCTTATAACTGAAGCAGCCAGGATGGGTTTCTCCCTGGGGTGGCAATTTTCCTCTACAACGATCCCGCTGAAGAAGTTCGGGATTTACCATTCACTGCATTCCAGTTCCCCTGTGTGCAACATTTAGCCTCACAAGTATTACACTACACCCTATTTTCTCCAAGGCATTTTTCTTTTCTTCTGTTCCAGATATGGTTCTTCTATGCCCCCATCTCAAAATTAATTCCAAAGGCCTCTCTTCAAAAGCTTTAAACTTCAGATCTCCTTATGGCCCCGTTCGAAGAGAATGACTACACTAGAAGTTGGTCTTTCTGGATGTTGGGGGTGAAAACAGATGATCACAGAGTGTTTTATTGCTTCTCATCCACTCCCTTCTTTAGCTACTCTATCACAGTCATTCTGCTGCTACTTTGGCTGCTCCTGCCTATGCACATTCAATTCATATCTAGAATGGTTCTCCCCCCCCCAGCTTATTTACAGATTTTTACTAATTTTCAAAGACTAACTCTAAACTGTTTTCACTGGGTTCAAGTGTAAACCAAGAAGAAATAGATAGGCCTGCAGATCCCTACAGATCCCCAGGCTATCCTCCTCCCACACCTCAAGTTCAAGAACCGGTCATGCAGGAGACTTCTTGAAAGTGATCCAGTTCTTGGCTTGGTTTGATGATAAATCATGGGGAGACCAGGGCTAGTCCAGCCTGCTCGGACATTAACGATGAGGAAGAGGCCACAGCTGACTGTTGCCTGCAGGCGAGGCAAATCACAACTAAGCAGATGGACTGCTTCTCTCCTCTGATTTCTCTCTGCAGCCCCAGGGAACTTAACCTTCAGGCCACTGCACATCCTACTCTAAGAAACACGCTGCTTCACCTGCATGTCTTTCTTTTCTCCTTTCTGCCTTTCTCAGGTTTGGCCCCCTCCTTCCCCAAGGACTTCCTGCCTCAATCCTCTAGGATTCTAGCAGGCTTCCTCATAATTTTAGCATGCTGCATTGGGGGTCGGAAGCTGCCAGGGAAAAATCCGCCACTCTAGAAGATGTTTGCAGCTGTTTGCATGTCTGCGAGTACTTGCCTGGTTGCAATGGGACCAGCTCCCAGTACTGGCTTGCAGAAGGAGCTGGAAGACAGGGGAGTCATAGAGTATCTTTTTCTTTTGGTTGGATTGAAGTCTTTTGAATGGATTGAAGTCCCTTTGGAGAGAGAGGCTAGAGGAATAAGCTGGTAGAACAAGTAAGCACACATTTCTAAATAAGACAGAGGCTGCTTTGTGGCCCATAAGGAACAAAAAAGATAAAGAGTTGCAAGGACATTTTTCTTCTTCTTTTGCACAGAGCTCAGATGTGCTCTGACCTCTTCCATCACCAGGCAGCCTGGGGAGAAGCCACAGCCTGAACCACCAATATCAGCTTTGACATCTGAAGACATGCCACGACAGAGGAGGGGGACGTCTCCAGACAGGTTCGTGGGTAGGGGAGGTCTGCTCACGTGAGAAAGCTCAGAGTTCGGTGGCTGCTGCTGAAAGGCTGATTTGTGCGGACAGGGAGGGACTCCTTCGTAGATGATTAAATTAATGGATGGGGGTACCCTGAGGACAGTCTATACCTTGATTCATTAGGGCAGGAAGGACATGTGCCAACACACTGTTGGTATGAAAAGTAAGGGGTGGGGAGAAGATGTTCTCCATCACCAGAGGCTGGTGGAGCCTGGCATATTTTGCAAGTTAATGGTGCAGCATAATAATAGCTAAGAGCTATCGTTTGGTGAGTGCTGACTGCATGCTAGTCACTGTGCTGCAGTCTTTCTTTGTATGCATTAGCTTATTTACTCTTGATAACAACCCTATAGCCTTGGCACGGTTCCTATCACCATCTTGTAGCTGGGGAGACTAAAGCTTAGAGCAGTTTAGTAAATTCCTGAGATCACACAGCTAGTAAGTGCTGAACCCCCGAGACCCAAGGCACATATGGCAAGTTAATGTTACCCTAATCGCACAGCAACACAGGCCCAGCATCCATCCTTCCTTGTATCCTGAGTTAGGAGGTTTACGTTCTACCTGTTACCCCAATTATCCTTTTAAGAATCCCAGACGAGAGATGTTACATCTCTAAACTGGTTTCCGCTTCAACCAGGACCCGAATGAAATCTGTTTCCTTTCAAACCCGGCTGGCTGCTGTGCCCGTGACCGGCCGGAGCAGTCCCTAGCTCACCAGAGAGAGCTGTGAGTAGGGCTGCAGTGGCCCAGAGTCAGGGCTCCCTGGCCCGCTGCTGGAAGATGCCGTGACAGAGACACGAGACCAGTTCCCATGGAAGGGGGAGGGCGTCAGGCTGAGCTGCCTCTAGGAAAGGAACGGCTGCAGCCAGGCCTCAGGTTTAGAACCAGACGAGTGTGTGAAAGCATAGCGTGTGGCCTCCAGAGCATCTGCGGGAGACCCTGACACGTGGTGCTTACCCAACCAAGACCGAGTCACGCTGAAGACCACTGATCTGGAACTACATCTCCACCATGACTACCCCATAGATTGTCCACCTTGCACTGTTGCCACTTGGGGAGGTGGCTCACAGTTCTTGGTTGTGGGGCTGTCCTATACACTGGGGGGGGGGGCACCAAGAAGCACTGTTGGTCTCTGAGCACTCAGTGGTAGCCACCACACCCCGTCCCCCAATTTATGATGCCCCAGAATATGCTCAGACACTGAATGTCCCTTAGGGGACACAATCACCCCCATGTGAAAACCACGTCACTTTCCCATCTTGACAAAGCAGTGGTTGGATAGGGGGAACTGGATGAGGTTAGGAGTCAGGAGAAAGGAGTTCCCCTCTCGCTAAATGGCCTTGAGAAACCCTCTATTGTTCTCTGGGCCTCAGCTTCCACGCATGTAAAGTGAAAGGGTAGGGAAAAATGATCTTTTAATTTAGGATACCTTCTTCTTTCACTGCTATCCAAAAGTTCTAAGTGTCACACAAAGCAGATGAACCAAAACAACTAGCCACAGTTCAAAACTGGCATCAGAGGGAGTCATTCAAACTCATCTAGTTTATTAAACAGTGTATTTCTTGGCAAACAGAACTTAAGGTTTGTGGATACTGCAGAAATGATTCAAATATGAACACAGATCAGTGAAAGAACCATCTCAACTAATACCCTCCCCTCTAAAAGTCCTCTCGTTTTCCTTTCAATCAATGTCTATATCCTACAGACAAACATTGTTTTGATTTCTATCACAGATTCATTTTGTCTGGTCTTGAAATTTATATAAATGGATTCACATGGGATGTCCTTTCATATGTCTTTCCCTCAGTGTGTTTTTTTCTTTTTTGGGGATTCATTTGTGTTGTTACATCAGTACTTCTGCACCCCTTAATTGCTGAGTGTACACATACAACAACTTATCCATTCTTTTGTTGATGAATATTTCCATTTTCAGTTATTTTTAAAAGCTGCTATAAACGTTCTCTTAAAAAGTCTCCTTGTGGGCATATATTTTCATTTCTCTTAGCTGTTTAGAAGGGGAATTGCTGGGTCATAGAAGTGGTATATGTTTAAGTTCATAGAAAAATAAGAAACAGTTTTTCTTTTCTTTCTTTTTTTTTTTAATTTAATTTTTTCTATGAGTGTTTACATTCACAGCAACACCATAGGAGAGTCCCAGCTACCCCAGACCCTTAACATTTGATGATTCTGATATGTGTAGGATACTATTTCATTGGTGTTTTAATTTGGATATCACTAATGACTATGATGTTGAAGACCTTTTCACATGCTTAATGGCCACTCACAAATCTTCTTTTGGGCAATGTTTAAGTTTTTTGCCCATTTTTTGAGTTGTCTTTTATTACTGATCACAGCAATTCATGTATTGATATAAATCATTTCAAATATATACACATATTGCAAATATTTTCTGTTTCTTGCTTGCCTTTTCTTTTTCTTAATGTTATCTTTTGATGAGAAGTTTCTATTTTGATGAAGTCTAATTAATTATATATTCTTTTATGTTTATGTGTTTTCTTATGTCCTAAGAAGTCCTTGCTGGACATACTCATGAAGATAATCTTGTATGCTTTCTTCTAGAAATTTAACAGTTTTAGTCCATGACCCATTTCCAATTAATTTTGCCGTGCAGGGTGAGACAGGGGCTGAATTTCCTCTGTTTAAAAACTAAGTTTGTTTTTGCCAACACCATTTATAGAAAAGACTTTGACCTCCCCCTGCCTATCAAATGGCCTTGGAACCCTTGTCAAGAATCAATTCACTGCATAGGTGTTGACTATATACACTTGAGTCAATTTCTGACTTTGTCTTCTGTCCTATCACCGAATTTGTCAGTTCTTTAGCTAATATCATCCTCTGTTGGCTCTGCTTTAAACTAAAGTTGGTAGGATGAGGTCTTTAGCTTTCTTCTTTTTCAAGACTGTTTTGTCTATTCCTACTCCTCTCCACATCCATATAAATTTAGAAATAATGTCAGTATCATAAAAAAAAGTCTCAGGTGTTTTGATTGTGATCACATTAGAATTATAAATCAATTTGAGAGGAAATGGAGAAATGGCATTAAAATACAGTCCTATGCAGTTTTCCAGTCCATGGGTATGGTATATCTAATTAATTTCTCTTCTAAAGAGTATCTTTCTTCTCTCCCAGCCAGGTCCTGCTGTGTTTGTCTATCGTAATGACGCTCACAGCTTAAAGAAGGGTAAGAAGTCTCCCAGCTAACATCATTCAATTAACTCCCTCTTTTAGGAATTTGAATTTGAGGAGGTGAACTCTTCAGATTCAACATCCAAAAAATAAGATTTATGGCTTTTTAAATGAGCTCCCCAGAGATGATCAAGGTCATGTATTTCTTTTTTTTTTTTTTTTTATTTATTCATTTGACACAGAGAGAGAGATTACAAGTAGGCAGAGAGGCAGGCAGAGAGAGAGGAGAGAGGAGGAAGCAGGCTCCCTGCTGAGCAGAGAGCCCGACACGGGCCTCGATCCCAGGACCCTGGGATCATGACCTGAGCTGAAGGCAGCGGCTTTAACCCACTGAGCCACCCAGGCGCCCAAGGTCATGTATTTCTATAGACTTCAGCTGTGCAGTTTTTCTTTAAGTGAGTGATTCAATATCCTTTCAAACATTTCCTTCAGGAAAGGTAAACTGTTGCTTGTGACCAAAAAACTCTAATGCAACATTTAACATTATTGGAGATGAACATAATTTGAATCAAATTAACCCTTATTATGGTGCATTTTGAGATATTCTATGTTGGTTCATGTTCGAATGTTTAGATAGAATACTAATTTGTATCTAGGTCAAATGACTTTTTGAGAAAATTCAGAGCAATAGAAACCATAGAAAAAAATCTTAAAACATCAGCCACTTCATGAATTTTATAGTAATCAGACTTAATTAGAAGCATAGCCTATGGAATAATTCTTCTATTTTAGCATTCTTCTCAAATCATATCCCAGAAGTAAGCTGAGAAGATGATAGTGAACATATACCTACTTTATTTCTTCTAATGTGCTCAAGAAATAAATGAATTTGAATTTAAAAAGAGCTTGATCACATCCAGAAAGAGGGTATTTCCCTATAGAAGCCAACTTCTTTTGTCAAAGCCCTTGGCTCCCTTGCCTGGCTTCAAAGTCATACACACGACTTAGAGGTATTCCCTGGTAGAAGCTGATTACTTCAGAAAATGTGCCTCCCCTTATGACCCATCATACTTCCTGGATTTATTAAACCATATGAACTTGGGAGACGCCAGACCTAGCAGCATTAGAGACCTCCACTTGACCTGCCATGTCTGTACTTCTCTGGATGGGTTTTTTTCCGTATCTCAGGCCCTTTGAGCACCTCTCTCCTTAGAGCAAGCTGAGTCTAGTCATCATTACTAACAACAGCTGATGGAGTCACTTCTGTTTTTGGCAGCTGCTTTCCTGGTCCCGTGAAATGGATGTCTAATGCCACTTGATACCAACCCACAAAAGGACCAATTTCAATCAATAAACCAGGCATAATCGTGAATTATCCTGGGGCTGTGACAAGGACCAAATGGCATAGTACATACAAGTTACTTTTCAGAGAATCCCCTGGAAAATGGTAAACACATATTAGCTATTGGATTTTATGTTTTTACCATAGTGATAATTACCCAGATCAGTGAGGAATGAGTTATTTCACTTACACTGATTTTCCAAAGCACTGAAATTCACATCTCTAGATGAAAATTGGTTCTTTAGTATCTGGAAATCTCACTAAAATATATCACTATATATCCTTGGGCATCTTCTTAAATACGGCATACTACTTTAAGAAAACAAATTCTTGGTAACTAGGATCATCATCATAAGCAGTTATGATACAAGCTACACCAGAGGCCCTCAAAGCACACAGACTGTGTGTATTATGACAAGATTTGAAATGTCTTTTGGGTTGTGAATCCCTCTAAGAAGTGGATGAAAACTTGAGCATGTATGCCAGGAAAATGCACACATGGACAAAGAAAAAAATTTAAAAAAATAAAACAAGCTCTACTATACACAAGTTTTAAGAGGATTCCTGTGCTCTTGAAGGGTCTCAAGGGGACCCCCCCAAAAAAAATCTCATGCCACACACTAAGCAATGAGAAAGAAGAGGAGGTGAAGGAAGGAGATAAAACTTTACGATATGCCAGCATTTTGCACTATACCAGGCTTTACGTGCATTTTCATACTTAATACTCCCAACAGCCTCATGAGGGATATTTTATTTATACCCATTCATACTAACTTAGCAGATAAGGAAACTCAGGATCAGAAGAATGTGCAGTATAGGGGAGCCTGGGTGGCTTAGTCCATTAAGCATCTGACTCTTGATTTAGGCTTAGGTCATGATCTCACAGTAGTGAGATCGAGCCCCATGTCTGGCTCCAGGCTCAGTGGTGAGCCTGCTTGAAGATTCTCTCCCTCTGCTCCTCCCCCTACTTGTGCTCTAATAAATAAATAAACCTTAAAAAAATAAAGTGCAATATAATATAGCTAGTAACTGGACAGAGGGGAGATTCAAATTCTAGGGCCCAAAGTTTTAGCACTGCTGTTTTCTAGACTGTCCCTTCCCTGCTGTCTTTTTTCCCAACAGTGATTAAGTGCAACCATTCACTGAGCATCTATTTCAAGTCAATCAATCAATAGGGGGCCTTTACAGCAAAATTTCAGTTAACCCTCTCAGTTGCCATGCATGATGTATAAATACACATTCTTAATGCCAGCTGATAATTACAAAAACTGAGTCTTACTCTGCCTAACACCAGAGTAAGTGGCAGACTCTGGATTCGAGTTCAAATTTACTCCTAAAAGACTATGTCCTTTCCCCTTCCAGTTCCTTCTAAAAGCCATCACTATTTCATATACACTGCCAACAAATGTAGCCATTTGTTTTTTAGGCCCAAACTGACGTGAAGTAAGGTTCTGGCTTCAAGAGGCTGGATGGGGGCTTTTTACTACATTCAAGTACGTATCTTTAATGTGTGGAGTCTTGCCCACTGCTAGTCTTTGGGAAGATCTTCCTGCTCTTCCTACGTAAATATTAAACAATCCCTGTCTTTAAACAACTACCAGATCTGCCAAAGGAATCACAGGGAGAGGGGCTTCAAATTACCATGGAGAGTTGCAGAGCATAACCGGATATGTTGTCATATAACACTTGTGTTTATGGATCTGTATACATACACACATTGCTCCCCCATAGAGACTGTTTGCTTTATGAGTGTTTTTATTTTTCCCTACAAAGCGGTCTCTGGGAACACCGAGGTGTGACCATAGATTTTACCTTATGCTTGACTTCTTTCTTTAGTATAGTGAAGGAAAATGTGATGGCCTGTTTTAGTTACAGGAATCCTGAATAACTGAGACTTTAATAGGGTTCTTCTATTTGGCTGTCTCGAATACCCCAAGGTTATCACTTATTTCTTTCCCCCCTCAGCTCATATTCTCCACAGGATAGTTCAGAGACAATTGAATGAACAAAATAAAAATTCATTTAAATAATGCCAATAATTATTAGGTCAGGAGTCAGCAAACTAAGGCCTAAGAACCGCAACCAGACTGCTGCCCCTTATAAATAAAGTTTTATTGGAACATAGCCACTCCCACTAGTTCATATATTATCAAGGGGGGGCTTTTGTATGATAGTCACAGGGCTAAGTAGATACAACACAACAGAGACTGTCTGGCCTGCAAAGCCAAACATGTTTACTATCTGGCCCTATGCAGAAAACATCTGCCAACTCCCAACATGTCTCCCATGTGATGGTTACTGTGCTATGGGATTTATCAACAATTAGGGCCCGATCATGACTTTTTGGGAGGTTTCCAGGCATTTTTGCCTTTGTGTTCCTTCTTCCATAAAAAACCAAAATATATTTTGTGACTACATTGATATGAAGATAAATACAATGCATATGAAGAGATTTTCTTTTATTTTTAAAGTTCATTTTCTTCTGATTTTAAAAGAAATTAAAATATTTTTGTGGTGTTCCAGAAATATTGTGGGCACTCCGCTCCCTGTGCCTAAAGAAGTCAGCCCCATCTACGTGATCGGATTTATACTTCTCAGCAGCCCCCATCAGAGAGATGAGGAAACCAAATGTGAGAGCACATGATGTCTTCTGTGCTGCGCAAGCCCACACAGCTAGCAAGAATTCAGACCCAGGTCTAAACCAACCCAGGAGGGATGAACTCTTAATCCCTTTGTCATACATTTTCACTGCTTTGCCTTGCTCTGCTGACCATGGGGAGAGTTAGGTAAATGACTCCAGAACCACCAGAAATAGAGAAAAGCTTTTCCATTATGCCTGGTGGTCCTCATTATTCTTAAAGGTAGTAGGCAGTTTAATTAGTGTCTGTAAAATGTTGTGAAAAGAAATAGTTGGGGACAAGGGTTATATATGTTTATGTCTTGGAATGTTTTCACTCCCTAGAGTCTTTACAAGGAGCAGAAATGAGATGGCTTTCCCTTGTCATCTAGTACCTCCCCTATAGTTCTCCAGTTAAGGAAGCACTGAATTTTTATAGTTGTATCTGTTCGCTAAAATATATGACTTGGCGTTTTCACTCTCAGAATATATTGAAAAATAATTTAAACTGCCTTCCGGTGTTATCTACAACTTGTATAGGACATTGCTGGCTGCAGAGAAAGCTCAAGAGACTACACAGAAATGAGAGATTTGAAAGATATTGTCCCAAAGGGGAAGGAAGGAGTATATTACTTTCTTTTTCTTTACAAACATGGACCAACGAAGAACTTCTGAAACAAAAAGAAAATCTCAGCATGGAAGCCTGAGAGTCTAGAGCAGCAGGTACAAGGGACTGTCCACTGAGCAGAGAGAGCAATGCTTCAGTGAGCCCCACCGCTGCGTTCCATAACCAGCAGCATCGTGCCATCATCTCCGCGATGCTGGGAATTTCTTATGCTCCCAAATCCCTCTCCATCCGATTGCTTCCAATCATTTGTTTTTGGATAAAGGCTTTGGATTGGTTAGATTGGCACCGCATGAGGGTAAGGCTGTAAGAGTATGGAGCAGGCCACAGTTAACTTTTGACATGGGCTAAGAAAGAGAAAAAGGGAGAAGTCTTAGAAATATGGGACCATATGGAAAAGGAAGAGAGATGTTCTCAGAGGCCTCTGGGGGAGAACAGCTTGAACAGTTAATGACTTGGGGAGTAAGAGTTACAAAAGAGAGGGCGCCTGGGTTGCTCAGTGGGTTAAAGCCTCTGCTTTCGGCTCAGGTCATGATCTCAGGGTCCTGGGATCGAGGCCCGCATCGGGCTCCCTGCTCAGCGGGGAGCCTGCTTCCCCCTCTCTCTCTCTGCCTGCCTCTCTGCCTCCTTGTGATCTCTCTCCCTCTGTGAAATAAATAAATAAAATCTTTAACAAACAAAAAAAAAAGTTACAAAAGAGAGAGAGAGAGAGAGAGAGAGAGAGAGAGAGAGAGAGAGAGAGAGAAATGACCTCGTGGAGTATGTTTGTATTTCAGGAGGTATCTACCATAATTTTTTGCCAATTTCCTAATATTCCTGTGAACCTTACTACAACTAGCTGTAGTAAGTTTTAAGTAACTAGTTGTCCAAGGATTCTGTTTTTCTCAAGTTGACATGCTACATCAGTTCCTTTTACTAGGATATAGAAGGGTCCTTCAACTATCTTGATTCTCAAAATACAGTGGGTAGACCAGCAGTATCAGCTTCACCTGACTCCAGCCCAGACCCACTCAATTTGAATCTGCATTTCACTGGCTCTCAGTGACTGATGCACACGTTACTGTTTGGGGAGAATTGTCTAAGGACACAACTGAAGCATTATGAGGCAGTAGGTGGGCCATTCCCCTGGAAGGATTAACCCTGACGCCCCCCCACCTTAAACATATGCCTCTATAAATTTCCTGCACTATGGTTAAGCCTCCAGTAACATCCAATTCATACTCACATTGCAGCTTAGGCACTGGAGACTGCTTCAAACAGAGCTCAACAAATCTAAAATGTGCAGAATAACCTTATACTACGTAGCATTTCGGTTCAACTGCAGAAAAATGCTGTAATTAATGTTAGATCCAGGGAACTGCTCGAGTTTTGACTTTAAAAAAAAATCAATAGCAATACAAAGCCTTTCAAGTATTTGGGGGCCCAAACACCTCTGCTACACTCTGCCCACTCCTAAATGTCATTACATTATTTGACAAACATAACATGGAACATTTGTGAACCGTAGTGTGTTGTACAAGCCATATTTGCTCAGGGGAAGGATAGCTGGAGGAGGAAGTAAGAGCAAGTGACGAATCTGTAATCAGGTTCTAGGACAATTAGGTTTCCAGGCACAATTTTTCCATTACTTCCAGTTTGCCTCCAAAAGAGATCGGGTCAATCAAGTACATTTCTTGCCACTACCTTGATTTCAACAAGAGTACTTGAGAGTGTTGCGAAGAGGAATTCCCTGCATTTCTGTGTGTATCTGTTCTTGAAATGCTTTCATATACACCATGGTGGTTATGAGCATAGATTCAAATCTGGGTCTTCTACTTCCTAGCAGGATGATTTGGATGCAAACAATATCATTTTTCTTAGATTCAACTCCCTCATCTGTGAAATGAATATCCTAGTAGTAGCTACTTCACAGATCTGTTTTGAGTTTTAAATATTTTATTTATTTATTTATTTATTTATTTATTTATTTATTTAGAGAAAGCTTGCACACATAGGCCCATGTACGGGGTGGGGATCAAGAGGGACAGGGAGAGGGAGGGAGGTGAGAGAGAGAGAGAATCTCAAGCTGACTCCATGCTGAGCCTGAAGCCTGAGGCAGGCTCAAACTCATCACCCTGAGATCATGACCTGAGCTGAAACCAAGAGCATGACACTTAACCAACTGTACCATTCTGGCGTCCCTTGTAGTGAGTTTTAGGTGAGATAGTGTGCATAAGTGATGAGCACAGTACCTGGCACATAATAAATGTAGCTTAAATTTGTCATCATCACTGTCATCAGCTAAGCAATTTTTATTACCCTCACTTTGAGTAGAGAAAAATGAAACAGAGAGAAACTCAGGGACTCATGAAAGGTCCTATGCTTCTAGGAAGGGCGGGGGGACAAAGATCTCAATTTTTCCTTGTCATTCCCTCTAATAAACACCACACTGACCTCAACACAGACTATCATCTCTATGTAAACTCATCCAAAGAGATATGCAGTTCGGGTAAAAAACTGTGCCTCCAAGCCTATCATAGAACCTTATTACAAACTGGTCATTTGCTTGGGGACCAAGAACTGTATGTCTGCTCCCTGAAAAGGACTTCTCTGGGAAAAGTCAACACATTTTCTTTGCCACTGTTAATACACATTTTACTCTGATGTTTCCCAGGGCTGGTCACTCTCTTCGAACATAACCATACCATCCTTCCAAGTGAAGGTAAGCATTTGAAAGAAGAGAGAGATGGACTTAATACTTCAGAGCTAACTTTTTTCAAAAATAATAAACTCTTGATGAATCAGAATATAAGAAAGTATATTACTCTTTATTTTCTATTACTCACAATTCTGACCTTCAGCTGACAGCCTAAAAATTACATTATAGCCTTCTTTTCTTTAGGAACATTTCTGTGAAAATAAAGTGTATATATTCTAAATACTTGTGCTTTATTCATAAGAGAATACATTCCTTACTCCTACCTTGGCAGCTACCTCTACCCCAGACACTCAAAGTCCACCTGACATTCCTTTATACAAAAGTCTAACAAGCATGGTATCTGATTTTTAAACAGAGAAGATACTACATTAGAATTAGAAAGTCAACAATTCTATCTACCTTCCTCAGATGCAGTGAAACTTATTAAGCCATTTCCTCCATGTGTGGGTCTTGATTTTCCCAACAGTGAATGAGGATAGTTATGTTCAATAAGCTCTTGAATTTCCTTCAGTTCTATGATTATGCAATCCCATAAATTTCAGTAGTGACATCTCAAGGAGGGAAAGGTATCAGAAGTGAACAGATAAGATGAAAAGAAAAAAATATATACACATATGGAATCTAAGGTAACTCTGAAATTTTCTTAAATTTCCTCTTAAAGCCAGAAGCTGGATGTTTAGGAACATAGAAGTTCAGAATTAGCTTTTTTCACTTTTATTTGTATTTTGGATGTGGATTCCTAGTCTGTGGAACTACAAATGTCAAAGTCTCGCTTGAACAGGGGGAGGAACACAGACTCTGTTTCCTTCTTCTTACCTACTCCCCCAACCCTGTCTCACTCTTCCTATGTCAGCATTATATAGTCAAACTTGGCTATATAAAATTTGAGTATGATGCTATTCTACTGTATAGTTTTTCACATATTTCTTCCTTCACCTGCAGTGCTATCCATGGCCCAAATCTGTAATATTTGTTAACAACTGTATAGATGGGTAGCTCAAGGTCTCAAAGTACAGTTAGGGCCCAAACTTTCTTGACTGAATATAGAGCTCTAAGGACAATGAAAAATGGATCTGTCCAGGAAGGAAGGAAACAGGAAGTGCACTTGGTCAATCACAAAGGATATTTTCAGGAGAAGAAAGTCAACTAAAAATGGGATTTCCACTTTGTGACTCCTTTCCTCTTAAGTGGAACTGAAAGGCCCAAAGTGTATTACAATAAAGGTGACTTGAGATATAATTATTTGAAATATGATTGTGAAAATCATATTTTCACAAACTCTTGAGTAAACTCCTGAGTACAGTCCCTGTCTGTCCTAGAAGTGAGAGGGCAAAGGAACAAGAAAAATAGAGTGAAAAATCTAGGGCAAAAACGGATTTCCTAACAGTATCTCATACATGAAAAGTAATTTGTAAGATGGAAGTTCCCCCCCCAAGGAAATTTAATTTCATTACAGCTGTCATTAGTCAAAAATTAAAATTATTTTATCTTAGCTGATTTTTGTCATATTGAAGCTCATTCTCATTTGATAGTAATAGAAAGGTTTCATTTTCTCTCTTCCAGAATTTCTGATAATGCTATGCTGTTATAGAAACTCCAATGAAAATAGGCTGTTTATTTTGACATGTGTTGGGTTAACTAGACAAGAAAGTCCAGAACATTGTATTGCCTAAGTATACACGATTGTTTTACCATTAAAAAAACAGTATGTTTTTGTGAATGCAATGCACATCGTATGCCACAGATTCTCATATTTTCAGAGGCTTCTTAGAATTGACACAATGAAGGGGAAGATCCATCATAAGAAATGAAAAATCTGGACTAGGAGAAAGCTCATGCTGAAAAGTACTTGGAGATTTAGTAACAGCCTAGGGAAAGAAGACAGCACTTCTCAAAGTATTCTCTAGAAATACTTTCCCTAGGAGATGACCTGGAAAAATGAAATCTGTACTCTATCTATCTACCCATCTATTGGTATATGTGTGTATAAACACAAATATATAATTAATTTCTTTCTTTCTTGGCAAAATCATGTTGGGAAATGCTCTATTAGCTTCTTAGGAAACGACAAGGCATAAAAGTCTGTTCAAAGTTCTCAGAGGGCTAAAATAAAAGTCCTCTGTTTAACTTTATCCCAGTACTTCGAAAATGTATTTGGCTAAAGAACTTCTTTTCATGAAATATCTTTATTATCCTACAGAGTATATCACAGAAAATGCTATTATGACATCCCTCATCATTTAGAAATTTGAGGTTATAGTGTTCTAGAGTGAACAATCTCTTAGCTCAACCATTTTAGACCATGGAATGAATGATTCCCAGAATAGCTCACATTCCTTCCTTCATTCATTCACTCACTCACTCAATGAAACTGAGACTGTACCTCTGACCCTTCTCATTCTTCAAAGTCCTGGTCAAATCCTATTTCTTCAGTGAATTCCATTGCACTGCCTATTAGATAAGGGAATCTTTCTCTTCTTTGAACTCCAAAGTATTTAGCATATCCACGATTATGAAAATGATTTCTACATCTTTTAATATTTTTAGGTCTTGATTTTATATCTAAATTTTTTAAGCCCTTCAAAGGCAGGGTCTATATTTCCATATACTTCAGACTTATAGACCTACTCTGGTCCTGTCTTAATAAATCATCGTTCACTTGACATACACAGAACACTGAACTCTCTACCCTTATAGATGACATCATCTTGGATATCCACAGTTGAGGACAGCTGTCCCCCTCCTTGAAATGCAGCCATCAATAGTGCATTTCCTAGTCTCTGTTTATAAACAGGAAATTAACTGCCTTCCATCATTGTTCTAATTGACCTTCAGCTCAGGTTTGAAAGGAAAGACCTCAGCCAAAAAAGAGGTTTTATGGATGGTATCAATCCATTAGTGGTGCCTTTGGTTTCATTACAATGGTGCCATATGCAATAAAGAAACGCATTTCAGTAGTGTGGCTTGAGGGGAGGGTGGTGCCTCTTAAACAGGTTTCCCTCTAAAGGAGTCAGGAACCTTTCAGACCAAAGTTTATTTCTTGCTTGAATTCAAACCTCCAGGGGACACAGAAAGGAAATCCTAGCTAAGCTACAGAAGGAAACAGAAGTAGGTAAACACATGCTACCCAACTGAACTTAGCCCTTTCCAAATCAGTGTAGTTAATCCTTACTTTAAAAAAATCCTCAGGGTTTACTAAACTATACTAAAGTAGTTAATCCTCACTTTAAAAAAAAGTCAAGATGTTAACTGGCCTATGTTAAGTTTCAATACAGTCATGGTGCATTAAATGCATTTTATTTCCTTCTTTAAATCACCAAGTAGTTATCAAAGAGCTAATATGTATTTGCCAACAGCTCTTGAGAGCACAGACATAGCCGGGAAAAGATGAGGGAAATAGAGAATCTTTAAAGACACACAGAAACCTCCTAGTATCTTCCCGTGTAAAATGTAGCCGCTGAGTTAGTTTCTGAGGCCCAGAGAAGACAAATCCTCCAAGGACACATAGACACAATGGGAAATGCCTGCCACATCTCTTGATTCTTTGTCTAATGTCTCTTAAATTAAGAGACATTATTTTTTAAACAAATCTTCCAAGAGATTCTCATATGCACCAAACTTTGAGAAGCATTATTTTAAGGAATCCGAATGACTGAGAGGGGAAAATGGAATATAAACTCTTCACTTAGACTGTAATCTTTCTTCTAGAAAACAGGACATTTGAAAGCAGGGAATTGTCTATCTTATGCCTACATGTCTAACCATTCAGAAGAGTGTGAACTCTAACACATAATTATATACCTATGAAATGGTGAATAGGAGGAAGGAAGAACAGGAAGTCAGAAGCAGTAAGGGAGGGTATAAAGGATGATTTCAGCTAGGGTGCTTGGACAGGGTTGATTTTTTTTTCTTGAGTTTGGCACCCAATCAAGAGCTCCCCTCCCACCTCTTCTATGCTATCTGTTGAATGTAAAATAAGATAATCTCAATGTTTTCTGAAAAGGTTTTCTTCATGCTTCAGGTTAAATCCTTTAAAAACGCGTGCGCGCGCGCACACACACACACACACCTTAGCGTCTAATAACCCCCTGCTAAAATGGGCATCTTCCTAAACAGTTTTAAGTTCTGAGAGAAAGAAAGAAAATGTACTGAAAGCCTATCATGTGCCAGTTATCGGGTTCAACACTTTACGAAGGTTCTCCCCTGTGGTAACCATTATACCGCTGAGGGTAAATCACCACTGTCTCTGTTTTACACATGATGGTGATGATGACAAGTGTGTTCCTCTAAGACAGCTGTGTCTATCCCTTATATAAATCATCTCATCTAATTTGTACAACATCTACATGCATACACACACACTCTGTTTTACAAACAGAAATCTGAGGCTAGAGATGTTTATCAAGGTGCCAAAGCCACCGGCTAGGTTGTAGGAAAGCCTGGTGCAGACTGCACATCTAAGTTCATTGCTTGCGCACACATACCCCAAATGAGGAAACAAGGTGAGAAGGGGTCAGCAGTCTCGCAGCTCCTAAGCTCCCAAATAGGACATGCATGTCTCCCAACCAACCGTGAAGTAGTCTTTTCTATCAACCTAAGAGACTTACAGGGCAAGGATTCTGTTTTTGAATCTTCTGAGGTTACTCTGTGTGTCACAGCCTCAGATACCACAGGGCAAGGGACTTTGAGGCAAAGACAGATATGACAGTGGGCTTAAAATAGAAAGAGTTTTATTTTATATCCCATCCAGGGATGTGATATTTGATACCTTTTTGGATCAATGTGTCAAATATTTACTGTTTTGTGCTTTTTATTGGAATGGTTTCTTGTTTACTTAACTTTTTGAGATTGTAAAATTAATTAAAATTCCCCTGAATACTACTCTATATTTAATCAGTAAATGTCAAGTCAGCTTTTTATATATGCCAGAAATTATTTTAGGGGACTAAAAGTATAGCAGTGGTGGCTAACTTGAAGAAAGCAAGCAGGTTAAAAAAAAAAACAAGGATCATCACAGAACTATTTGTATTATTAAAGAAAAACAAGGTGTCCACACTGAAGTCTTTACTATTTAGAATAAATAAAGCTTCTAAGTGGGGTATAATCATTAAATACAAACTGTCACACATGAGAAAGCAAATAAGAAAGTTAACAAATGTACTTTTGGTCTGTGTTCCAGTAAATTGTAGATAAATGAGCAATGCAAAAACCTAGGAACTGAAAATAACTGAAAATATTTCCCGAGGCAGTGGCTCCAATCAAGACATATTCGCTAGGACCAAATTATTTTTGGACTGATGTAGTTTTTTATTACAATATATAAAATGCAATTTTGTCTATATTCTAACAAAGCAAATGTAATTACTAAATGTTCTTTAATTCAAAATTTGCACTGATGAATGAAACTTGCCATGTATATTCGTTTCCTAGGGCTGTCAGAAAAAGTAACTACTGAAGAGGCTGCCTTAAAACAACAGAAATGGGTCATCTCACAGTTTGGAGGGTTTAAGTCCAAAATGAAGGTGTTAGCCTAAAGACCATGCTCCTTCTGAAACGTATAGTGGGGAAGCTTCCCTGCCTCTTCTAGCTTCCACTTACCCCAGGAGTTCCCTTTTGCTTCATGGTTCCTTCCTCAGCTTATTTGCTTTTGCATTTTATTTTTTTTTAAAGATTTTATTTATTTATTTGAGAGAGAGAGAGAGAGAGAGAGAGAGAGAGCATGAGCAGGAGGAGAGTCAGAGGGAGAAGCAGACTCCTTGCTGAGCAGGGAACCTGACACAAGACTCGAACCCAGGACCCTGAGATCATGACCTGAGCTGAAGGCAGATGCTTAACCAACTGAGCCACCCAGGTGCCCCTTCTTCTGCATTTCAGTAGAAGCATCAAGAAGAAACCATGCTGCACCTTTCATACTTGCTTGGAAATCTCTGCCTATATATCCAAGCTCACTGCTTTTAAGTTCTACTTTCCTTCCAATAGCAGAACATAATTCAGCTGAGTTCCCCATCACTTTATGGCAAGAATCACCCTCCCTGTAGTGTCTAATGGCATGTCTCTCATTTCTGAGCTCTCACAGGAAGCACCTATAACATTCGTATTTCCGGCAACACTCTCTTCATGACAACACAGGCATTTTCTAAGACAGTAAAAGATTTCTCCACAGCGCTCCTTTCTTCTGAGCACTCACTGGGTTCATCTTTAACATCTATATTTCTACCAACGTTCTCTTCGGAGCAATCTAGATTTTTTATATCAAGAGCCTCAAACTTCTTCCAGCCTCCAACTATTACCCAAATTCAAAGCCATTTTTGCAGTTTTAGATACTCATTACAGCAGTACCCCCACTTACTGGTACCAAAATCATATTGCTTTTCCTGGGTTGGTGTAACAAAGTAACACGAACTGGGCAGCTCAAAACAACAGAAACTTATTTCTATTGTTTTGGAGACTAGAAGTCCAAATTCAGTGTCAGCAAAATCATTTCTCCTCTGAGACTCTGGGTAGAATCTTCCATTGTCCCGGTGATGGGCCTCCATCCCTGGCATGCGTCGAATCCCTGCCTCTGTTGACCCATGGCAGTCCAATCCCTGACTGTCTTCACAGAGCAATTTTATCTCCTTATAAGGATACCAGTCATATTGGATTAGGCCCCACCCTAAAGACCTCAGCTAAACGTAATTACATTCTCCTATTTCCTATTTCCAAATAAGGACACAATCACAGGGATTGGGAGTTAAGACTTCAACTTAACTTTTTGGAGGGGCGCAACTCAACCCATAACAATGAATGTGCAAGTGTCAATTAAGTCTCTTGACCCCAAATCCATTCGTTGGTACATTTTTAATAATGGCTGCAATTTCTTTAGGCAGCCCTTCTTTACAGTGAAGATGTTCTTGAGGTTTTTGCTGGAGGGATCATGAGGGAGGAAGGTCTTTGGCTCTTTTTGTCTATCTTATAGTGGATAGGCACTGTGGGTATGAGGACTTTGAGCAGAGCTCTGATCCAGTCACATTCCCAGAGTACCTCATCCCCTGGCAACACTGCAGCCTCTCCCTGGCCTGACAATAACCCATCAGTGGCTCTTTTGATGGAGACACTCTATGCTCCATCTCTCCTGCCCTCACCAAGCCCTGGTTCTCTCTGTTGGCCCACAGTCAGCTTTCTTGCCATCAGTTAGGTCCCCACTCTTAGCCCTGTACCATCATTCCTTCTGGAGGTCCATGTTTGGCTCCCCAGTACCCTGAGACCTTGTCTCTGTGCATACTCATACCACCAGCTATTGACTGACTCCACCCCATCTGCATTCCAGAAGGTTGCCTGAAGCTTGACCAGTGACTACAGACCAGTTTTGATCTGGACCAACAGGCAAACGTCTCTGATATCCAGTGATTGGAACTCCACCTTATCTTACAAAGACTGACCCTAACCTTGGAGAGGGGGTTCCCTTCCAAGTTTGGCTCTCCTTAGGTGCTCTCCCTCAGTCCTAGGGTACCATGTGGAGTTTCCTTAGGTCTTTGAGTTTCTCTTTCATCGGCATTTAATAACCCTTTACATTAAACTTATCCACTTTAACTTCCCGCATGGTCTTTAGCTCATGATTGGACCCATACTGACATAGTAAGTTTTTATACAGATTTCCTATATGTCCACTAGATGCACAACACAATGAATCTGAACAATAAAATAATAGCATCTTGGAGTTGGGAAGCAAAATAAGAGATCTTGAGTTCAGTCCCTCCCAATGTAACTTACCCTTTTTTTAAAAATTAATTTTATTCAAGTATGATTTAAATTAATTCAAATGCATCTTTTTTAAAGTACACAATGCAGTGAGTTTAGTCAACTCTATATACCTGTGAAAACACTGCCACAATCAAGATGCAGAAGATGTTGATCCCAACAGATTCTTCATGACCCTTTGCCATCTATTCCCTCCCACTACCCTCATCCCCAGGCAACCATTGATGTGCTGTCATTATATATTAGTTTTCATTTTCTAGCATTTTGTGCAAATGGAATCATGCCATATGTCTTTATTCTTTTGTGTCTGGCAGCTTTGGCACAGTGTATGATTTGGGGATTCTCCCATGTTGTTGATATATCAGCAGTTTGTTACTTTTTACTGCCGAGCAACTCTGCTGTACGGATGCACCATCTTTTGTTTATCCCAGGATCTTTCACCCTTGGCCCTTCTGCAACGTGGGCCAGATAATTCTCATCCTCTGTGTCATAGGATAGTTAGCAGTCTCCCCAGTCTCAAGCCAATGGACACCAATAGTACTCCCTTTCCCCCCTGGGACAAACAGAAATGTTTCCAATGGCCAAATGTCTTCCCAGAGAGCAAAACTATCCTTGGTTGGGAATACTGACTTATCCACCCACCTGAACGATGGACATCTTGGTGGTCTCCAGTTTTCAGCCACTGTGAACATTCACGTTCAAGTGTAACACTTCTTTTTATAGCACTCATGATACACAATGTTCTGGTCCCTAAATGAATACTTTTGATGGTGGGGTCCTCACTACTTTGCAAAACAGCTAGTTGCATAACTGGATACTGCAATGTGGTTCCCATGATGGGCAAATCTATCTATTTGCTCTATACTAGCGGCTTCTATGGATGATTCTGTTTCTTCTTCTTTGTGGCATTGCTTTCCACAGTAGGCTATCTTATTTCTCCTCTGATTTTTATTTATTCTCTTCAGGATAAAAAGTTTTAGTTTCTTCAGCCTCCCTTCATATACCACAGTGCTACTCCGTTTGCCTTCTCCAGGACACAATTTCAACTCGGCAAGGATACTTTCAGTATGCAATTCTTCAAAATGAAGTAAAAAACTCTAACTACTATTTAACATGATAACTAAAAGGAGGAATGTTCACAGTCATTAGTAAAATTATCGTACTTACTGTAATTCAGGATTGAGTTGCTTCATAATAATCTATGGTTCAATCAGCCTATCTTTTTCTACATAAAGTACTGTTAATTAGGGTCTCCTTCAACCCATTCTTGTACGACTATTCTGGAGACAGCATAAATACAAGATTTCACATTTCCCTAAATTACCTTTCACCTTGTTCATATGAACCCTCATTTCAACAAGTCATTGTTCATCTGAATTTTGATTGTGTCATTCAGGGCAGTATCTTGGCTTTGCAGCCCTCAGACATTATTTAAAATAATTTCTAACAAGATGGGATGGGGAAGGAGACAAACCATAAGAGACTTCTAATCTCATAAAACAAACTGAGGGTTACTGGGGGGTGGGAGGGTAAGGATAGGGTGGATGGGTTATGGACATTGGGGAGGGTTTGTGCTTTGGTGAATGCTGTGAAAGATGTAAGCCTGATGATTCACAGACCTGTACCCCTTGGGCAAATAATAAAAATAAAAAAAAAATAAAAAATAAAATAAAATAAAATAAAATAATTTCTAACTATTCTAAAATTCAAGATAAATGTTGAAATGAAGAGCCTATGGCCCTGTTGGCTTCCGCTGATCTGCTGTGTTTTCTGAGAACCATGGTGGCTATAGAAAGAAGAGGCTGTTGTCAGGGTCACTTAGAAAGTATCACAGAACATTTGGTTCCTGCAGAATTAGGGAGCCGTGTTCCATGTATAAGAAGGGACTTTGTTTCTTCCTGTGAAAAAGCTAGTGGCTTAAAAAGTCTGTTAACTGTGTAGTACAATCTGAAAAACAGGTAGAAAGCAAGCTGATAGTGTGGGCAGAGAGGAATACAGAGACTCGTAGCTTGTGTTACGCCAACAGCAAGCATCCTGTGAGAAGGAAATGCCAGAAAAACTTAATGAGAGGCCGTACCTCGAGCCTGGCTTCTGAAGGACTGCAGGGACCATGAGCTTTCTGTGATGAGAATGAAAAATTGTGAAGCCAAGAAGCAGACCCTGGACCCAAGATGAGCGTGTGACTAGCCTCCAGCAGTGGGAACACAGGTGAAGAAGAGTGAGTAAGGCAGTGTGAGGCAGTAAAGGGAAGGTACTGTGCCTGTATGTGGTGACCTACACCTGGATTCAAATCCATACCATACCCTGTACCATTTGTGTGACCTCTGGCAACAGAAGCAGCCTCTCTCTGCCCTAGTTCTCTCATCTATAAATCCAGAATACCTGTCCTACAGGGTTTTGGGGAAAATAAATAAGTCTTTAAAATCTTCAGCAGTGCCCGGTACAGATTAAAAGCTCAATAAAGGTCAAGTGTTTTATTATCCATGAAGGAACAAGGTCAGACATTCTTGGTAGCCATACTTAGTTGGGTATGTCAATGATTTCTCTGTGCAGATAAAATCGAGTGAAAATAATCACCATGTACCATGTTGTAGTTTGATGTTCTAGTTCACAGTCAGGTTAGCTATTTATTCAACTTGGTACTACACTCAGTACTGATTCAACTAACTTCTCAGTCCTTGGTCTTATTAGTAGAATCCTTTGTTCTAAAAACACCTCCAGATTTTATACCAAGGCACAGCCAAGTCCACAGCAGTTGTGCCTGTGACTATGTCCACAGCAATTCCAAACCCACCAGCTCCACTCTGATGACTCCATTCTTAGAAGATTGCTCCGTCATGGGCTCATGGACTTCCACTGAACACGGCTGTTAAGATTTTGAGATTCAGAGTGGACAGATGCAACATTTCTCAAAAGTCCCTTAAGGAGGTGTATTCCTGTGTAGTGACTGAGCATATTATCTGCTACACATACTTGTACTAACATCACTGGGACCTCCCTGTTGGTTGACATCCATGCATTAATCAAGCCCCTTAGGGTACAACTGTTCAGCCAACTGTGAAGTCACCTAACTGTCCTGCCATCTAGACCATATTTCTCCATCTTATCCACAAGTATATAATAAGAGACTTTGGTCAAATGCCTCACTAGGCCTAGACCCAAAACATCTATGGCATTAAACTGATCTACTGATCAAACCCATCAATTCTTAGCTGAAAAATGTTGGCAAATAGTAATGACCTCAACTTAAAAAAAAAGGAAAAGAGGAAAAAGTAGATTGTACCAATCTGTCTGCCTATCTCTGGAAAGATAGGGAAAAAAGAGGTTAATCTCAGGAATGATGAAATTCTGAGTAAATTTTTATTTATGTTTTGCTCATTTGTTGTTCAAAAATTTCTACAGTGTGTCTGAATTACGTTAATATAAAAAGAAAGTTTCCTCCCAATTCTAAATATAAAGAGATAGAATTTGCTTCTACCATTAAGTTCCAGCTACACTCTTTAATGGATTTCATTTAAAAACTGAAATTCCACAAAATATCTCACCTGTATGACTTGAAAATAAATGCTAGTGCTTTGTGAGCAAGGAGATTCTCCTAGCCACAAAATAATAACAGAAAATAATATAAATGTTGTTTTTTTCTAATCTCTCTTTTTCTTTTTTCTAATCTCTTAATCTGGAACACAAAAATTCTTTCCAAAGAGGAGTCACAGTTAATCCAAGTGATGTTTTGGTGAATGTCTCAGCTTGCTGTGTATGGTCTTTGTTACCTGACTTATTTGCATTTGTAGGGAAAGTGGAGAGCAAGTGTTGGATGACTTCTTAACACAGGATTGAGAACTTTATGAATCAAATACCCTGCCTTAACTGCTTTATTCTCATCAAGCCCTCCCACCCAGCGTCCACAGCACACCATGTTAGAGCCCCCCCCCCAGTCTTTAAACACCTGTCCACATTTCCTTGCTCTGCACCTGGATTCCCACTGATGGTGTGGAAATGAAAAATGGACTGTTTCAGGTAATCAGAACAGCCAAGCTGCCAGAAAAGGAGGCAAATCCAATCTCCAGGAAAAAAAGAAAAAGGGGCAATCAAAGTTGCAGGCCACCTAAATTTTCTGAGAGGAATAACAACGGTATTGAAATATGGTATCAAGCGTTTACAGGGCTGATCTGACCAGCTGCCGGGGTGTGAAGGGTAGTGAAAAGAGTGAGCTCACAATAAGTTGGCTCCCAAATGTTCTCACCCTCCCTCCCATCTGGAGAGCACACCATTTCAGGCTTTTAGAACCTAAAAATAAATATAACCATCCATCTTAACGAATCTAAATAACCCCAGCCTTGTACACACAGAATCTGGAGTAGGCCTAGCTTTGGACTTGGAATTTGGAGATAGTACCAAGTTAGTCAAGTTTCTTTTTTATTCTCTTCATCTTCCTATTTCTTTCCTCCTGATGGATTATTAAGCCTCCTCCTTATCCTTTCTCACCTAACTCCCTTTTCTTCATTCCTTCATTCCTTCCTTCATTCATTCATCCATCCAATTTTCAAACACATATTGACTGTGCCAGGAGCTCTATCAGTTACTAGAGAGTCACTGATGAGGAAATTCAGACTTAGTTCTGCCCTTATAAAGCTTAGTCTAGTTTGAAACAAATATGACCCAAATAATCTGACAAATAAAGATAAATTAGAAATTAAGAAGTAAAGAAACCAGATTAGTTTAGTCTACTTATCTGATCATCCCACCCTTTTTAGAGTTAAACCTACTCAATCCTACTGACCTGATCTTTTGGACACACTATTAGCGACCAAGGGCTCAGTCATGTACAGGTGTTCTGAATGCTTTAATAAGGCCCTTGCAGAAAAGCAAAGGAAGGACTTGAAGCCTTCTTGCACATCTGAAGCATTCCTGCCCCCCCCCCACACCCATTTACATAGCCATGACAGTTGCCCATCCTTAGAATGGGCAACTTCAAGTTTGCATATATTCTGAAATGTTCTGAGAATGTCCAAGCAATGTGAGGTTATTTTAAGCCTACCTTTCCAGTTCATGCTACTACTATACTCTGTGAAAAGACTGCATTGCCAGTGGTGTCCCATGGAGAGCTTGCTGCTTAGTGTTGTACCATAGACCATATCAATAATTTAAATAATTGCTTCCTATCATCATGCTCTGATTGAGAAATCAATATAACTCAACCCCAATAGAGTGTTCTATTTAACGTGACCTCATTTTACTTTGTGCAGACTCAGGTAGCTTGTCAAAATGAAACTGAGGTCTATGCAACAAGAACAGCACAGGGCTTAGTCAACACACAGAGCTGGAAAGTGAACAGGAGGGCTTGAGGGGTGTGAAATCAGGACAAACTTTTAAACAGTTGGAACCATTCAATGATGGTTGAACTTCAGGCAGTTCCAAGTTCCAGTCACTGGGGGACTTCAAACAGAAAAAGGATGAGTAGTGTTGAGAGTGCTACAGAATGGGATTTTTCAAAGTCAGAATAGAGTGGACACCAAAAGTAAAGACCTATATTCAGACAGACCTGGGTCTGAATTCTGTCTCCTAGATTTGAAAACTAATTTGATCTTGAGCAAAAGCGCTTAATCTCATTGACCCTCATATTTTCCTCTCCTGTGAAATGGAGATTAAAAGCAATGTCTAAGAAACAAACAACTTAATTAAAAAATGAGCCAACGACCTTAACAGACACCAAATAAGATATACAGATGGCAAATAAGCATATGAAAAGATGCTCCACATCACATGTCATCAGGGAAATGAAAATTAAAACAGTAACAACAAGATACCACTACATACCTATTAGAATGTCCAAAATCCAGAACACTGACAGCCTCAGTTAAAGCAAGGATGTAGAGCAACAGAAATTTTCATTCATTGCTGGTAGGAATACAAAATGGCAGAGCCACTTTGGAGACCATCTGGTGGGTTCTTAAAAAAACTAAACATACTCTTATTGTATATGATCCAGCAATGATGCTTCATGGTATTTACCCAAAGGAGTTACAAACCTACGTGTGTATACACACACACACACAAACTGGCACAAGGATGCTTACAGTAGCTTTATTCACAACTGCCAAATCTTGGAAGCAACCAAGATGTCCTTCAGTAGATGGACAGATAAAGAAACCGTGGCACACGGATATTATTCAACGCTAAAAAGAAATAAGGTATCAAGCCATGAAAAGACATGGAGGAACCTTACACGCATCTTACTAAATGAAAGAAGTCAATCTGAAAAGGCTACCTACTGTATTATTCCCACTCAAAAAGGGCACAAATGTGGAGAGAATAAAAAGATCAGGGGTTGGGGGTCGGGGGAAGAGGTGAGGGATGAAGAGGAAGACCACGGGGGGGGGTTTAGGGCAGTGATATCCTATACACATCATTACACATTTGTCCAAACCCATGGAATGTACAACACGAAGAATGAACCCGTATCAAAAACCACAGACTCTGGGGGACTACGATGTGTGAATTTAGGTTCATTAGTTGCAGCAAACGTACCCCCTGGTGGAGGAAGTTGGTAATGGGGGGGGGGCATACAAGTGTGAGGCACAGGTATACGGGAAATCTCTATACTTTTCCCTCAGTTTTGTTGTGAATCTTAGGTGCTCCTAAGAAATAAAGTCTTAAAAATATATCTACACCTCATAGAGCAGTAGTGAAAATTAAATTCAATAACGTAGGTAAAGCACTTACCATGATACATGACTTATGGTAAGCATTCAATAAAAGGTAGTAATTACTACTTTCAAATTTTTTTAATGTTATTACTTTTTAAAAAAAATAACATCTTGGTTGTCCATTCGGGTATTCATATTCGACAAGGCATGCCAACAATACAAGAGAAAGATGAATTTCGATTAGGGCAACATGACCAGAGCAGCACCAGAAAATTCGGTTAGGGGATTCAGGAGGAATGAATTATTCCTGGTCACACTGCTGTGTTCTTCGAATACCAAATCAGCACTCATTTGTGTGTTATACTGCATTAGATTCAACGTTACAGAAATTTCCATTTCAGTATGTTCAAAAGGGTCAGATCCTGACAATTTTCTATCTCTATGGGGACAATATGCTCGAAATCATACCTCCCCATCTTATGCTCTAACGGAAGATTTGATGGTGGGTAGAAGTAAATTAACTTCATTGAAAAATTTATCTGTGTGATTCCATAGGACTCCCATGATAAAACACTGTACCATTCTTTGCAGACAATTAAAGAAGTTACTTTATTCCATCTCTGGAATCATATCTGTATTTGTTTAGTACCTGTTATGTGTTCTGAATCCTATTCTGGAAACAGTATACGTGGTCTCTGCCACAGCTTGTGGAGACCTAGGGGCTAAAGCCCTACGTCAGCCACTATTTGATCCATAACCTTAAGATACATGTTTCATTTCCCCAGGCTTTAGTTTCCTCATCTGTAAAATGAAGGGGTTGGGGGGGGGAGGCCTTCCGGATCGGCCACCTCTACGTTCCTTAACTCTGTAGCTGGGCTCTCATGTGAGGAGCTTGGGAGTCATATTCCTTCCCACATTTTCTCACCCTCACGAAATCATGCCACCCCAGGAATTTTACCAAGGGCTAATGTGCGCAACCACTATTCCTACACTCAGCCAGCCTTTTCCTCCATGCAGCTCTTTCCACCAGGGACAGGAGGCAGAACTCTGGCCGTCTGTCCCACTCCACTACAGACTGTGTTTCGGAGTGGGCGTCTACCATAAATTTAATTAGGAAAGTAAACCTGTCGGGGAAGATCACAAAACACACCGCCAAATCAGAACATAAAAAGGGGCTTTTGAGTAGGGTTTGCTTTCCCCTACAATCCCGAAGCTGGCCAAAAGCTGGGGCTTTTCCTCCTTTCTCACATTAGTAGTGCTGTCTTGGTTGCCTTCCGCCTTCAGATCTCCCGCCCCCCACCCCCACTTAAGGTCCATCGGAACCTTGGCTTATGGTGAGCGGCTCCCATCCCCTCCCTACGCCAAGGAAAATGCCTTTGTGACTCACTTGGTCTTAGGACACCTTTTTCCAAACATGCCCAACTTTTCTTGCGTCTATAAAAGACACTTATTTTTGCTGCCCAGCATCTGTTCCTCCTGCTTTTGACAAAACCAAGACCCTTTGCTTTGGGGTAACATCTTCTATGCCCACGTTCCCTGTGGAGCTGGGGTGGAGCCCGGGACCTGGGATTAGCTGGTTCAATGCATCCCCTTAGCAGATCTCTTTCTTAGCACCAACCATGTGCCAGGCACTGAGGTTGCTGGATGAGAATGACAGGGCTCTTGCTTTTTAGGAATTTGCGTTTGTCTAACAGTTCCTAGAGACTGGAGTGAGTTCGTTTTTTCATGCCTAGCAGCTAGCATACTACCTAGTATGTACCTCCCAAACAATCGGTGAAGGAGTTAACGAATGAGACTATCTCAGGTGCACGGGATGGTAAAAGTGTAATGTGTTTGCGGGTGCATGCACGTGTGTGGCATTGTGTTAGCACTGCTACAACTGTCAGGATCGCTCCCACCGTTTTACGCGAATAAGCTCATTTAATCCTTACCGTGATCCAATGTGGCGGATGCTATTCTGACGCTTGTCTGCAGAGAAGGAAACCAATACAGGGAGAGATTAAGGGACTTGTCCAAGGTCACAGACGCAGCAGACCATAGAGGGAGGACTTAAACCCAGCAGGCTAGCTTCTTGGACCGCACTTAGAATCACACTCCTGTGTGGTCTCATTCTCCCACATGGACACCGGCCTGAGGGCAGTGACAATAAAATAAAGGTCTCCCTCTCCGTTCCCAACCGAGATGTGACACTCTCTGTATTTCACATTTGCTTCTCATCCTCAAATCTAAAAATACACTGCAAAGTAAATTTATATTTTGTAGCCACGTTGACTCTCTGGTTCTCATTTTACCAGGAAGATGGAAGGTCGACATCTAAAGAGCTCTAGTTTGGGCCAGATGTAGTAATTTTGATAAAATACAAAAGAAGCGACCAAGAGGAGAGATCAAAACACATCATCAGTGCATAGTACACACACACACACACACACACACACACACACACACACACACACACACACACACTCTTAAACACATAATACAAAGTGAGGTATCTGGCACCTCCGTAGGTGGCCCCACGAGATCTTTCTAAAATCCTCTGGCTCACAGAAGTCAAAGATAAGGCCTGCAAACCAGGAGAGTTTCTAAAGTAACCTTTTAAGTCAGGGCCTCTCTGTGGCAAAGCAAATTCATCAGTTAGCATTCCGTGGAGCCCTGTTTACAGTCTGCAGGAACATTCATTGGGCTATTATGAAGAACGCTAATGCTCTCAATTACACCTAAATTAAGATAAAGCAGTAACCTAGTTACTGTAAAAGTGGTTTTATTTATAGACGGCAATTTAATCTTTAATATGCAACTACCATCTGTAAAACTACTTAGCCCCATCTATCTCATTTATGTCTTTATTACCCTCTTGTAAAAACACATGGAGCATTCTCGGTTGTACATGCGAAATGAGTTCTTTCTGTAACGCTTTTTTTAAGCTTAAAAATGTTGATGTAATTACAGTGGATAGATACATTTTCGTGTTGAATGTTCTTCATCCATTATATACGATAATGAAATTAAACCACAATCGCTACAGAAAGGACAAGCGATTTATGGGAGCTGGAGAGGAAGACCATTTCCCTCCTCTAATAGAAGCATTTGTCTGAGTGGCAGGGAGGTCTGGAGGAGGGAGTGGAGGTGGGGGAGGCACAGAGAGAGTTCCATGCTCAGCACCGTCAACCCTTCCAACTAAAATCATCTCTCGGAAGAGGGCAAGCCTCTCAGCACACGGAGCCGGCTGCGTTCCTTCAGCTGACATCGTTGGAGGCCCAGCTTTGAAAGTGCAGACCATCTCTGGTGTCAGAACACATCTGGAAGCCGAGGCAGCTTCTAAGCGAAGCATCGCAACCAAGGCAGCCTGTCTATCCCAAAGGAGAGAAACTCGATTTTCTGAGCAGGGTTCCCAGGCTCTTGAGGGGCTTTACAAAGCCTGACAGTTACAGTCTCTCCTTTAATAATGATTAGTTGGCAGCTGGAAAGCAAAGCCAGCAAATACACACTAACCGAAAGAAAAAGTTTTGAAAAACCTGGTGGGACTTCCAAGCATCAGCAAGTATCTGTTTTGTTAGGCTAATCTTGAACATGAAGAAAATCTCAATGAACTGAGATTCTCACTGACAAAGGTAAAAGATGTTTGTAGCTAGCTGAGGACTAGAAAGATGACCTAATCTGGGGTCAGCAAGTGCAAGCCAAGAGCACAGACTTCAACTCTCCCTTCCCCACGGTGGACATAATCATCTGTGATAGTCTTTCTTGCGGGGCCCCGATCAGCTGTTCACACTACCGATGGTCCAGGGGATGAAATCTAGAAGCCACTGCATGTCAAATAATCCCCTCCTTTTCGTATCTAAGGAGCTGAATTCCAGAGAAGTTTAGTGACTCTCTCAGTGACACACAGCAAGTTAGTGTCAGAAATCACAACATATCCCAAGAGTTCCCCCTCCTGGTCTTAGAGTCTTTACATGTCACAAGGGTGTTATGTACACACAATCAGCAGTGATGCAGAGCATAGGAAAATGTGAGCCTATGAATGGAATGGCAAGAGATGACCACAAGTTCGGCCTCTAATCAGCCTGACCCACTCTCTGCCACACATGGTCCCAGGCAAGGGCAACGGCGGTTCAGTCTAATGACTCCCCAGGTGGACCACTGCACAACCAGGCATTTCTATGGCTGACTCATGCTGCCAAACCTGTTTCTGATAGGAATTTAGTCATGCCTTCTGCCAAGGGCCTGGGAAAGTATTACTATCCTTTGCAATATTAGTCTTAAATTTGAGCATATGTTATGAGCAAATCGTCTACAAGACGAAGGAAAGAAGGCTCTATGTATCACCATATACATCCTTTATAAAGTGGGTCCACTCTCTCTTTTACTCCATCACAGATGTCCATTTCCTTCACATGTTACCTCGTTTGCTATCTGACTTCCTTTCTGGAACTTAAGTCCCATGAGGGCAGTGACACTGTCTTCTCTATCATATTCCCAACACCTTATAAGGGACCTAAGTCAAGGTAAGTGCTTGAACTATATATATTAACTTAAATATTGAATAAAATTCAGAGCATTTATAACAGAAGACAAAGGGTTTTTACCTGGATGGACAGCCAGGGAAAGAGGGCTTATAAGGCAAGAATATAAAGGATCATTACAAAGCTGACTTGAAAACTTTGGAAAATGCTCATAACAGGGAACGGAAGGAGACAGGTACAGGCCATGAAACTGCATGCACGCTGTGGACTGAAATACACTCTTGTACCTTTGAATTTTATCCTGTGGTGCATTTGAATTGCCCTTGAAAATGAAATAATTTAACAACCACAAAAGCCATTTTTTTGACTCCAATCTTCTCGTTGCACAGTTAAGAAAACTACTTCCAGAGAAGTGGGGACATGTGAAGTTGTCTAGAGGTGAGGAATGGTAGAGATGAGGTTTAAAGCAGGGCAGCCCGATTCTGTTGGAATGCTTTCTACTTTATTTGCCACACTCCTCAGGTTAAGAGTATTGGGACAGCCTTTCTTAACTCAGTCACATGTGCAGAACATCCACAACTGTTTTGAAAGTATTTCATTAGCTCAGAAAATAAAGAAAAACAATGCACAATTTCTTAGCACAATTACACTTGATCAATATCTGCCCCCCCTCCTACCCAGAAACAACCCTGGCGCCACATTTTGAACGTATTATTTCTTCCTTCTGAGTGCAGCTTGAATGCTTCTGTCATCCCAAAAAGTGCACCATGATTCGGGGCCAAAGCAAACTATCACATTTAGCAGCTTTCTATTCTCAAACAGCAACCTGCTACCTCCCTGCTTGGATAAGAAGTTCATTTCACAGTTAGGAAGGTGCTCTTATGACAGTGCACAGAGTCGCAAGTCATACCTCCCATCCCAATCAGCCATTTCTAACGCTGGTGACCGTGAGCAATTCGCCCATTTGCAGCACTCAGGGAGTGCATAAAATTAACCCCAAGGCTGATGACAGCCTACTAATACATTGCAGGGAGCTGAGGTCAGAGAACAGCCTTGGCTGGATTCCCCACACGTTTCTAGGTGAACTTTCCCTGTACTTATACAGGTGACCAATAGGTTTCTTCTTTTAAAAATCCATGGGGAAAGACACGGAGCTACATGGCAACAGCAAATTTTGATTGCAAATGCAGGAGGTTTATCTGTGCAATCATCTTTCAATTAGTCACAGTAAAAGAGGAGAACTGTTGCACAGATAATGCAGAACCACTGAATGTGGGGATGATCATTCATTCTGGTTTTGTATCATACGTAATGATTAGTAAAGAATAAAGTAATACCTATTCATATAATAGCTAACAATAACATTTATCAAGCATGCAATACCACATGCTGTATCAAGCTATTTATAAAATGTCCTCATGAAGGAGAGTATTCTCCTCCTTTTGCAGAACAAGAACACCAGAAGGTTCATTAACTTGCCCAAGGACACAGAGCTGGCGGGTAAGTGCTAGATACAAACTGAGATTGGTTTGCTTCTAACCTATACCCATGACCATGTGCTATACTTGTCAGAGATTCATCTTCTACATGCTCAGAGGAGCTTTATTCTGTTCAGAGTAGGGGCTGATGGTGTGTCAACTTGAAATTCATCGCTACAAGGCCACTCCCACCAAAACTAGTATTGAACCACCTTATTACAGAGCCTCCAATTATAGCACTGAAGTTTCTATTTTTGAGAGTAAGGACAGAAGAGCTACAAGAAGCCCACTAAAAAAATGCCAGTGTCTTAGATACGATATCAAAAGCACAAGAAACAAAAGAAAAAGATCAATAAGTTATACTTTGCCAAAATTAAAAAACTATTTTTCTTCAAAGGATACCATGAAGAAAGTGAAGAGACAAACTTATAGAATGGGAGAAATCATTTATCTGATAAGGATTTAGTATCCAGAACATATAACCAATTCTTACTACAATAGAAAGATAAAAAGCTTGAATTTTAAATGAGGAGGGCTTTGAAAGGACATTTCTCCAGAGAAGATCTATCAAATGGCCAACAAGTGCATGAAATCCTGTTCAACATCATCAGTCATGAGGGAAATGCAAACCAAACCTATGATGAGATATCACTTCAAGTAGGATGGCACTAATAAAAAAGACAAACAATGAGTGTTGGTGAGGATGTGGAAAAATTGGACACCTCTTAGGTTGCTAGTGGAAATGCAAAACAGTACAGCTGCTGTAGAAAGAGTGTGGCAGTTGCTCGAATTGTTAAACCCGGAGTTTGCATGTGATCTATCGATTCAACTCTATACCCGAGAGAACTGAAAACACACCCACACAAAAATTCATCAACAAATTATTCAGAGCAGCATGATTCCTAATAGCCAATATGAAGAAACAACCCATATGGCAATCAACCGAGAAATGGATAAACAAAATGTGGCATTAGCCATGAGAAGGAATACCATCTGACCAAAAAAGGGATAAAAATACCGATACATGCTACAACATGGAAGGAACCTGCTAGGTTAAGGAAACCAGACACAAGGGCCACGTACTAAATGACTGCATGCATAGGACACACTTGCAAGAGGTAAATACACAGAGACTGATGCAGACTAGGGGTTGCCAGGGGCTGGAAGGGAGAGGGAATGAGAAATGACTGCTTGATGGGTACAGGGTTTTCTTTGAGAGGATAAGAATGTTTTGGAATTCAACAGAAATGGCAGTAGCACAACATTTTGAATATACTAAATGCCATTAAATTATTTACTTTGAAACAAAGCGATGTGAATTTGACCTCAATAAAAATAAAAGTAAATGATCTTCTGTCTGATGGGTCTCCTATAAGTTCTGGACCTCAAAAGATTGAGTGAAAGGCACAGAAGGCAAATCTCACTCAATTCTATTTTTTTCAGAGCAATCTGATGCACAGGCAAAGTACTCAATATGGGCACAAACCTAAAGGATTCTTGGCTAATTAAGTGGAGAATCCGGGACAGTGAGCTTTTAGTTGATTCAAAATTTTACTGTGCATTGCTTTTCAAGAGCTCGTGCCAAATAGCTTAAAAAATGGGGGCCAGGAAAGACTCAGCCATGTGTTCTAATCGGGGGCTAGACTGTATATAACTGCTGACAGAATGAAAATTGGTTTGTGGTAGCTTAACATTTCTTACTCTTTGCAAGCATAAAGCAGAGGTATACATACAGTACCTAACCAGATATATAGTATATCTGTGCATTAACACAGATGGGGGGAAGGGTGATTATGAAAAAAGACCTGAATAGGCTCCTTAGCAGAGCAACAATGAGAAAATAATTGAGAAGCCCCACCCTAGATAAAGAAAACCAGGAAAAATTCATCCCTCTTTAGAAATGGGTAGCTTCCCCATGGAGGATATTCAAGTAAGTGATATTTTTTTTTACCACCCAGGTAACTATCAAGTATGTCCTGAAGACAATGGCTTAATGTTCTTAAGAGAACAGCACCCTCCCCCCACAGCTGGTCCATTTACCAGCTGCATGAAACTCAGCAACTCATAACCTCTTTAAACCTAAGCTTCCACAAAAGAAAAAGGGGTTTGGAAAGAGCTCTGCCCCTCCCCCCACCCCCACATTGGATTATTGTATTATAGGGGACTATACCTCAAAGGGACTTGGCACAGCACCCAGAACAGTCTACCTTCCCTATAAAGATGAGCTGCTCTTCCTCATCTTCCACTATGGAAAGAACCCAGATGTTCACCAACAGATGAATGGATAAAGAAGATGTGGTGTATATATACAATGGAATGTTACTGGGCCATCAAAAGGAATGAAATCTTGCCATTTCCAAACATGGCTGGAACTAGAGGCTATTATGCTAAGTGAAACAGATCAGTCAGAGAAAGACAAATACCATATGGTATCAGTCACATGTGGAATTTCAGAAACAAAACAGAAGAACATAGGGGAAGAGAAGGAAAAATAAATTAAGATAAAATCAGAGAAGGAGGCAAACCATAAGACACTCTTAACTCTAGGGAACAAACTGAGGGGTGCTGGAGGGGAGGTGGGTGGAGGAAGGGGTAACTGGGTGACGGGCATTAAGGAGGGCACGTGATGTAATGGGCACTGGGTGTTACATGCAATGGATGAATCAGTAAATTCTACCCCTGAAATTGATAATAGACTAAATTGAGTTTAAATACAAATTAAAAAGAAAGAAAGCCCAGTGGTGAGAAACAAAGAGAGGGGCACAGAGACTGAATACATGGGCTTCAGTATTCTGACCTTGGGCAACTTACATAACATTTCCTGTCTTCAATGCCTGTCAAATGCAGGGCATAAAGGTAACTCTCAGGGTTGTTTCAAGATTAAATAAGAGTCCACTGCCAGAAAGCTGAAACGGAGTCTGCCACCTAAAATGCCTTCGATAAATGTAAGCTGTTGTGACCGGTGTTACTGCTGTGACGACCCTGGCAGCGATTACGATTATTAGCCTCTCTGGCGATCGCAACTGAATTCAGTGCAATAAGGGGTACAAAGGACTTTCGAAAATGTAGACCATTTAAAATGGGGCCATTTGGTTAGGGTTCCCCGTGAGAAATGAGAAGGAGAAGATGATTCAGCTGAGTAACATCATAGTAGAGAGGAGTGGGAGCAGGGAGGGGGGCATGAGCTGGAATAGCTCAGGACAGCTTCCTGAGAGACAGAGACAGAGAGAGACAGAGAAGCTGAGGGGAACTCTCCTTTCTATGCCTCACAAATAAAAAACCCTCTCTTTAGCTCTGGGCTCCAGTTCACCGCACATGAAAACCTTTTGAAAGAGATCTTTCCACCTTTACTTAACTTCCCACAGGCTTCCCTCTCCTGCTGCCAACCGCCCACCTGAAAGCACAGAGGCAGCAGCGCCAAAGTCCACCTCACAGAATAATAGGTCCTTAAGCTACAGTGACTGCCAGAAAATGCCAGCTCTCAGAGCAGGAGCATATGGTGAAAATGGCCGAAAAGGCAGTGGCAATTTTTACAGCAGGTTATTACTACAAACCTCCTTTGAGAGGCCAATTCACAGCTTGTCCTGAACACTACATTAACTCATTTATGGTTTTCTAAAAATGTTCCATTTCCTACTGTCCCTAAAGCTGACAAATAAGCTCTCCCAATTCCAAATGCTCATGGTCATCCTTAAATGCCCAGTGGAGTGTGGTACCATTTCCAGGCTGCAGATCCGGCCTTCCAGACGCATCCTCTAGGAAGCGGGCTTCAGTAGAAGGCCCCAGTCCCTCTAAATGGAGTTTTCCTGTGGCTGCCAGGACTCTACGAGGCTTCTCTGTGTCAGACCTAGAAAACGTGCAGCTGGAAATGATTTGGAGTGCTCTTTCAAACTTCCCCTTGTAAAGGGTCCAAGTGGTGATTCTAAACCTTGAACTTGGTTATCAGTTCCAAAAGTTAAAATATACATACACATAGAAAAACATAAATATGTATATATCCCTTTCTTTTAAAAAATTATATATATTTTTATATATTCCTATATACTTACTTTTACATATATACAGAATTTATACGTGTGCATATACACAAACACATAGTTCCTTCCTTCTCCAAAAGGGTGGTATTAACCATCTCCTCTTCATTTTTCCCTAAACTGCCCTCTCCTCTTAGTCCACATTTAAATATCTAGCAGTCAAATTAGGATTCCCCTTTGTTGCTAGATAACTATCAATCATTTTCATGTTACCAAGTCTGTTTTCTTGAAAATAATGTAAAATTTAGATGCAAATGCAACACTGTCTTCATTGTTTAATCACAGCAATGAAACAGCCTTCATATGCTATAAAATTTGCCAGACATACAAAGAAACTTTAATTTCTACCTTAGCAACCTCTGTGCCATCTGTCATTTCTTTAAAATAACCAAATAGCTCTGGGCATGATATCAACACAGAAGATTGTCAAATGTGCCTTGTTGGAGATAATACTGAAGAGGAATTAAGATGACTCTAGGATAGTATCTTTATTTTCATTTAAATTAGACTATAAAAAGATTTCTTTTGGAAGTTTACGAATGCTCCCCTTCGGGGTATAATCGGAAGACCACAGAATCCGACTGAAATAATGAGGAGGTTGTATCCTAAAGTGCGATGCACGAACCACTGATTATACATAAGAGGACTTACATGGTACAAGGATGGCATTTAAAATAATGTTTTCAAGTGTGCATTAAAGGAAAAAATAGCACATCAAACCCGAGATTCCATATACACTACTATTCAGAATGAATCCATTATTTTTCTTTCAAAGTTCATTCACAGGAAAATGTTTAGTATTTGAATATAGCAAAAACTGTGGTAAGTGAATGGGAATAAATAAAAGATGGGCATGGTGGACAAAATGATAGTGGGCTAAGCTCCAGGAGGCAGGGCTTCCTAACTGTGAATTTGAAATCATCAGCACCCTGACATTTTAATAAGACCCTCTCCGTGAATTAGACTCATTTGAGTTGCTTAGCGAGAAAGGAGAAACTTCTTGGAGGGGAGGTGGATATTAGTTATCCAGACACTATAAAAAAATGGATTTGTTTCTAATCCTTTATAGAACAGGAGAGAGTTCGGATCTTTGCTTCAGAGGTCGGGGCAGCAAGACTAGCTTTGCTCCCCATCACAGAGACCACGGCAGTGGGAGCATGTGTAACAGGAAAGGCAATGGACTTGTATTTGAAAGCCCAGGTTCTGATTCGGTCTCTGCCACGAACGGGCTCGGTGACCTCAGGCAAGTCTCTCTCCCTCTGCTCCCCTGAGTCACAGTGGTTGATTGGAGGATCTTCAAGTACCCTTTTAACCTCTGACATTAATTACTTCTAAACTCCGGAAGCAACAGGTATTAAGAAAGGGGCTCCTATCCTAGTAAAACTCTAAGTTTTAGGAATATTCTTACTACATGATTTTTTACTTTTTTTCTTAGGATCAGAATTTGGTTATTCATGCATTCATTCATTCTGAAAGTGCAAACTGGGTACTTCGTGCGCCTGTCTGTTCTTTAGGGAGCTCTGAGGATCAGAAAGCGTTTTCAGAACTTACAGTGTACAAGAATCACCTGAGAAACTCGCTAAAATCCACTTTATATTTCTTCCCCTCTGAATAAATCTAGGTAACAGCAAGAAATTTGAATTTTTAAGAGACGATCCAGGTGATTTTGATGTCAGAGTGCCTGGCCCACCTTTTGAGTCTGTTGAGAGAGGCAGGTAATCAAGGAGGCTACTTTCAATCTGAAAGACAGTTGCCATGATAAATGAATAGACAGTTCTGGTGCCGGGGCAGCCACACAGACAGGCTCCCTAGACGGTGTGGGATCCACGGTTGCCTACTTAGAGGGAAGAATATTCAAACAAACACATAAAGATGAAGAGAATTTCACCAGCTCAAGGTGAGGATGAAAGGCATTTTGGGCAAAAAAGAACTGAGACAAATATGGGGAGACAAGCGCCTCCTTTTCAACTCAGAGAGACGTCTCCAAAGGCCTCAATTAACAGTATTTCCCACCTCTTGCTCCTCTTCAGAAGTATTTGTAGGATGAACAAATGGGTGGAGGAACAGACAAATTAATTTCTTGAGCGGTTAACAACTCCTGGATGTTAGCATACCTGGAGTCCGGTGACATATGCTGGTAAGAGGTTACAGAACTCGTGAAAGAATGCCAGCAATCTCTACATCACTTGCCAGAGATATTCAAGAGTATGCACAGAAGATAATTTTAGTACTTGCTGTACCAGAAGCTCGTATCTAAAGAGCCCTCATTTCTTCCAGCACTTTCACACGTACCGTCCCATGCCAAGAAATAAACAGTCTAATTGTATTTATCAGATAGATTTTTCATTCTCCTCACAAGTACGCCTAGATCATAATCTTTTGAGATAATGGTCTCTCTGTAAAAAATGTCACAGGATGTGTTCAGCCTAGCGACAGAATGAGGTGATACCTTTTGCAACACTGAATTCACAAGGTACATGCCAGTGGGTACACGGAGAGTCTTAGATTAAGGGCACGAACTGAAGTTGCATGGAGCACTGGGTGTTACACGCAAACAATTATTCATGCAACACTACATCAGAAACTAAGGATGAACTGCATGGGGGCTAACATAACATAATTTAAAAAATGAAGTGTGCTATGCTGTGTGGTCTTGAGCAAATGGTAGAGCCTCTCTGTGCCTCATTTTTCTTGATGAAAATAGAATGACATGAATCAGACACCTCTTTAAGAACGCCTTCTATTCTGGCAGTCCATGAATCAAAGTAAAAGAACATTTCTAGAGGAATTAGTTAATCCTCTGGGGATAAAATGAGATAAGCATTTGCTTTTATTCCACATTGCTCTGCAGCTGATCTCTCCTTTACAATAATCAGATCTGAAGAAAAATGGGCCATGTGATATGCTCGAGTGTAACCAGACTGTTTTGTAAGAGATACAGTAAATTGAGGAATGATTTTGTGAAGCCCAGATGACTTGGTTGGCAGCTATAATTTTACCTCCTCAATGACTGAGCCAATTTTCTCCTCCAGCTCTCTTACACACCTTTAATGAATACATGTTTCTTTGATTAAATTAACATTTTTGTCTAGCTAATTAGCCTGAAAAACCTATGCTGAACTGATCTGGTAGCAACTTCATTACTGCTCATCGGTGCATGTTTGCGACCAATCACTGTCAGCTCAACCGCCTAATGATTAGGGGAACATTAAGTTTGGCTAATTTGGCTTTCTGTGGCCATCATCACGTTCCCAGTGAGGAGCCAATCCCCACCCGGAATCGACCCCGCTTGACAGTGACAGATGTTTTAATCACAGGGTTTCATTCATTAATGTCCATCAGCATTGCTAGCCAGGTTTGCAGCAAATACCTTGATTTGAAACCAAAACTAATTAAATACTATCTTCATAATTACCTTATATAGTTACCCTTCCCTAAGTGGGCCAATATGACAAGAGCTGAAAAATAAAGCCCTAAACGAGGCTGGCGAGGGAGGGCGTCCCTGCATTGCTGAATCACATTTCCGGTCTGCATGTTTAATAAGTGCTGTGAGTCTATGGGGAGCTGCCCCTCCCTCTAGATACAACGTGCAGAAATGCACTTCTCAGTTTCGCGTGTTACAAACCAGCCAGGTTGTGGAACACATTGCTTTCTTAGATCTATGATCTTTTAACAGATCATTTTGTGCACACAGAGCACGGAGAGGACGCCACTAAATCTTTATTACCAGTGTAATCACCCTTCTTATGTGTTGGCCACTTGGAGACCCACATCTCCCCCACTGCCTTTGCAAGTGATTCTGATGGTGTCGGCTCCACCCACGGTGGCAAGGGTGGCATGTGGCTGGGTTGTAGCCAGTGAGCATCGGACGTGTCCTAGTAGAAGTGATTTATGGCTGAGCCTGATACCCAATGAGGCCAATCACAGGCAGTGACTCTTAATTCTAGGAATCTCAGCTTGAGCTATGTTAAGCAACTGCCCCTGTCTTTCCTGAGACATTTAACACTCAGACATCAAGGTCTGTGGGGCCTCTACCCATCCTGTAAGCACAAGGGGAGACCCTTTTGAGAAAGGGGTTTACATGAAGGAAAATGGAGCCCAAAAAATGGCCAGGAAAAAAAAAAAAAAACCTCCCTATGTTGATAGACCTACTTCTGGACTTTTCCATTTTATGCGCTCTGTGAAAGACCTTTCTGTCAAAAGACACATGCAACCAAAAAGGCAATACCTGATACAGGCCCTTTTTAACTACTCAATATACTCTTACATTTATATCTTATATAGCCTCCAGAATAATACTATACAGTTGGTAGGGAAGACACTGTTAGCCTCATTTTTGGAAATAAGAGGTCTAAAGCACAAAGAAACAGGGACTCAATAATGCACGCCAAGCCACTGCTGAACTTGGTCCACCAACTTGGCCCTTTATTCTCCTGCTGAGGTCTAGGTGACTTGTTCCCCCCACCTGCCTCACTCCAGATGGCCATCAGAATAGCGTTTTGGGATGATAGTAGAATGCATGGATAAGCCATAAACTTGGGCACCTGCTTGACTCAAATCCCTGCTCCACCATTTCCTAGTTAGATGACATCTAGCAAGTTTACCATGGGTAAGCACGGCTGTCCATACCTACAATGGGAATAAACCACACAGAACGCTCAGTTCAGCACGAAGAGCATAGTTCTTTCTCAACTAGAGAAAACTGTAGAAAAGAGGGAACATTTTTAAAATTGATTGCAACTTTGTATTCCCTCCAACAAAAATTTTAGGTTTTGCTCTCTGTGGTTCAAAATATCCATCGCCGAAGCAGTTTTAAGAAAAATGCCCCTTGCTCAAGACTGTAGTGATGGTCACACACTATACTTACGTCAACTTAATTAAAATTTCTTTCAGAAACTTCTTCCAACATAGGAAAATAACAGGTCAGGCTATTTTCGGCAAAGGCATAGATAGTCAAATCCTGCATGTCTAATTACTGGAACAAACCTAAATTAATGGCAAAGAGTGTGTCCATTTTTAAAGGTGATCTAAAGAAGAAATTGCTTTCTAGGAAGCTTGAGGTATATATACTTTGGATCTTTCCCTTTTTAGCTCTGTGATTGAGGGAAGTCTGCCTCTCCAAGCCTCAGTTTCCTCATTTTGAAAAGAGATACTCTTGGGGCTCCTGGGTGGCTCAGTGGGTTAAAGCCTCTGCCTTCAGCTCAGGTCATGATCTCAGGATCCTGGGATCGAGCCCCACATCAGGCTCCCTGCTCAGCAGGAAGCCTGCTTCCTCCTCTCTCTCTGTCAAGTAAATAAATAAAGATTTAAAAAAAAACTGTTAGAAAAGAGATACTCTCATCTGCTTTCCTGCCAACGTATACACAGACAATGAAAACAAGCGTGCAGCAAAGAGTTAACACAGCAGGCTTGAATGCAATCATTTAGCAGGCCTGCTGATAAGGTTGGCTCTCTGCTGGTGTCTGAGAACTTGCCCTTGGGGAGGGTTCCCACCATTCCCAGGACTGATAAGAATACATCACTATTTCTAAACTAAACTCTGTGTGCAGGCAATAGGGTTTTGGTTGATTATCTGCTTTCCTTCTGGAATTTTGTTATATCTACCTCCCCCAACCCCCAGGCTGCCTATGCGACCAGCCCCTTATAAACGCCCTGCTCACTGAGTTTCTCCTGAGTTTCCGTGTCTGGGAACAGATTTAGATAGGTGTGGTCAGAGCTGGTGGCTGGGAGAGGTGTGTGCATCTGGCGGGGCTTCCCTGAGGGGGAACTCTGGATGCTGGGTGTGGTTTCCTCTGGACCTGGCCCCACGCATCTTTTCCTTTGCTGATTTCATGGCCTTAGGGGGCTTTTGCTGAAATTAACACAGTTGTGCGTCTGACTGTATGCTGAGTCCTCCTAGGGGATTACCAAAACAGAGGGTGGTCTTGGGGACCCCCGACACATTAAACATCTAGCATATTATGCAGCACAGAGCTGTGCATGGCACTGTCGTCCTCCTGATACCTTGATGTTCTTACTCTGACTGAATCCACAGGCAGTAGCGAGGTCCATGTGGCAAGATTGAAAATTTGAAATGCTCTCCTATTCCAGCTTCTATCATCTGACAGCAATGTGTGAACAACAGATATCCAAATAAATTCTCACATGTTTTGTAAAGGTTTATAAATGAGGACATGCGTGATTATGTTATCTGGGGGAGAGCTGGAGGCCCCCGGGTTCTCATTACTGGGAGAACACAAATGTAAAATGGTTGATGGACATTGCTGAGCATCATGTTAAGGGTCGAGGAGTATAGGAACAAGCAGCAAGCAGGCTGAGTGAAGAGGAAAAAACTGAATATAGCACCAGATTACTTACACAAATTAAAGATAACCGCGTTTAAACAACATCCGTTTTATAAAAACACGGAAAGAGAAAAACATCTGAACACGACACTGGGATAATTTTCCTAGGGTGGGGGGAGAGGGTTAGAAGTAGGGTGGGGTCGTGAAAGGTGGTAAATACAATAGACAGAAAAGAAGAGGAGAGCCCTCCTCAGACCCACAGAGAAAATGTGCCCTTTACAGAAGGGTATGATTCACCCCGCTTTCTGAACCTGGCATCCCAGAGAAACCTATTTCACATTGTATGATGACAACAATGATGCTAACAGTCTTACGATCTAACATGAATTGGGCATCACATATTAGGTACACACTTCTCTATATTACCTTACGTAATCTGCACCGTGAATTTGACCAGGCACGTACAGTTGAGAGGCTCACCTTACAGAACCACTGCCTCACTTTCCCTCAGTGGTTCTAGCACAAAACAGGCACCAAACAGGAAAGGAACTTGCCAAGGTGACACAGCTCAGAGGCGTTTCGAGTCAAAACCTGACCCCAGCTTGGTGTTCAACCATCAGGTAATTCAAGGATGCTAAGGTTCAGCCTGTGCCTACGTGACCACTGGTTTGGGTGGATTCCTGAGATGCAATCCTTCCTCTTTTCTCCTTTCCTTTAAATTTTTTTTAAAATAACCAAAGGGCCAGGCATTATTCCAAAAGGAGAGAGAAGAGCCTCACAATCCAAACTGTGACATTCAAGAAAGAAAGGAAGTCAGATACTATGCATACTTTCACCTCCAAGTGCCTGGGACTCCAGGAGACTGGTTCCTGTTCTAAGTGCTTCTAAAGACCCCTGTGAAATGGAACCTCATGCACTTTCACTAAGACCAATCCCACATCACGAGTTCAGTGTCTGTGTTAATCAATCACTTTGTGAGTAAACACCGCAGGCCTCTTAGTATTCCCAGCGTGAGGATTGCTTGGTCTCACCTTGCACACCACTTCCTGTCAACCCGGCAACCTACAGAAGGACGTGTCTGCCTCACTTTCCCTCAGTGGTTCTAGCACAAGGGGAGAATTTGCCCCGCAGGGACATCTGGCAATGTCTGGACAGAATGCTGGTCATCACGGCTGGGGAGAGGGCTGTGTGTCTAGGGGGCTGGAGACTAGGGACGCTGCTTCCCATGTTAAAACATAATGCACAGGACAGTCCCTGCGACCAAGACTCACCCGGCTCCAGCTATTGGGAATGCTGCCAAGATACTCTGCTTCATTGTAAGGAACCTGAAGAAATCTTATCCTATGGTATTCCATGAACTTGGAGATTTGGGGACAGATCAAGTTACCTTGCTCAGGAATACCAAGGGTCTAAGGTGTGTATGCATTTTCAGGGATTCCCTTTCTATTCCCAGTGTGGATTTCTTTAAAAGGCTGCTGTCATGCTGTTGCCATCAATTATATTTGAATGGAAGGTGAAAAAAGCAAGAGAGGATCCCTTTGCCAGCTGCCTGTTGGAAAACAGGCTACACTCTAATGTCAGAGATCCCGTACCAAAGAGAGAAGGGGGAAAAAAAAGTGACTTTGTTATTGGGTCCTATCATTGACAGAAACGGAAGGGTCAGATTCCACATTTGGGGAGCAAACTGTGATACTCTTTTGGACGTCGTGTTTCTGCCTTACACAGCTTGATTTTTATTTTTACTGAGGTTCCTACTCACTGCAAACAGTTCCCCCAAGTGAGCAATTCTAAGTCCTTGAAAAGCAATTGGAATGGGAAAAAGAGGCCCAGTGATAAGATCAAGATATGAACTATCAACCCTGGCTTCTGGGTGATAAGTTTAACTTTCCAACCTTCCTGGAAAACCACATTAACAAAGTGCTGATAAAACACTTTGAGCTGGGAGGGGACGTGGAGGGGGGGAAGGTGTACATTTCACTGGCCTAGCATCACATGAGGCTGTACTTAGCTCTGTCATTTGCAGAGGGCACGCCCCATCACAGCACATTTATCCCAAGGGTGAGGCCAGGTGAAGCCTTGCTCATTGGGTATTAGGGTTTATCCTTAAATCTCATCAGAAAACTTTCCAAAGGTAATACGGGGTACGTGAAGGAATTCCCCAGGCTTCTGTAAGTAGCATCTGTGATTTCATAGTGGGCCTTTTCAGGCCACGGAAGAGGACTTCAAGTGCTACCAAAGACTCTCATTTCCTTAAGAGCCATTTTAGTAATTCAAACTCTATGGCTATTGAGATGTGACCTGTCTGCTGATGTGGTCACCGCTCTCCTCCTCTCCAGTTATGTCCTTCATACTCTATTTCCAAGGCTCCACTTCAGAGGTGACCGTACGCGCAGGAAGAGGATGGTATGGGACTAAAATCACACGTGTGGCTGAATGTCTTTTGTCGCAAGGACGGTCCTACTGATCTCTGCTCGTAAAATCCACTGGCGATTGTGAAGAGAGCCGTCAGCAGTTTTGGAATAAAACAAAGATAACTCAACTCTGTCATCTACTGCCAAACACCAATACCAATGGAATAAATAGGGAGGGGGGAAAATGTTACATTTACCACGAGTACCAGAGCTGCTCTCAACAAGATGAGTATCTGAGACATGATGCTCGATGATGTGGACTGAAGGACAGCGGGGCTTAGCAATACGGGGGAAGGCACACCCTGCAGCCAAACGGAGCCAGCTGGGAATTTCGGGGTGGGGGGGGCTGGGGAGGGCGGCTCCAAAGGACTCCTGTTAACAGAAGAATATTTAAATTTTAAGTAACTTGCGATGTAAGCTATTTGTGTCATCCTAAATCACACATAACCATTTGTTGGTGTGTCACGTTGGTGAAACTTTGGGGACTGATGGTCTCACGTTGGTGAAACTTTGGGGACTGATGGTTTGAAATGTGTTGAGTGTACAGAACAGGCGCAGTGTGAGTTTCAAAGTGAGGCGACTGGGGAGCCTGGGTGGCTCAGTCCATTGAACGTCCTGAGTCCTGGTTTCAGCTCAGGTCATGGTCTCCAGGTCCTGGGATCCAGTCCCTTGTCAAGTTCTGGTTTCATGCTCAGTGCAGAGTCTGAAGAACCTTCAGATTCTTTCTCCCTCCCTCTCTGCCCCTCCACCTGCTCACATTCTTTCTCTAAAATAAATAAAATCTATAAACAAAAGTGAGAAGATCCATTAACTGTAGTAATACAGCAAAAGCAAGAATTCAAAGGTAGAAGTGGAAAAAAATAAAGCTAATTCTTTTCCCCCCCGGGAGTCCTAAAGACACCGAAAGGGATGCTGAATTACTCAGTGAGCGTACAATTGAAGGTTTTGTTTATTTAATTTCTATCTTAAAGGGCAGTTTGCTTCAGCAGACATCTGGGATAGAAAAGCAGTATTTACTGCAGTGAAGCATTTTTAGAATATAAGCTTTATAAGGGCAAGGATAGGGCCAGATTTTTGTTGTTTTGTTACCTGATTCCCCAATGATTTCTGCAGAGTCACCTGCATATCAGGGACTCGATAAATGTGTACAGGTGAGAAGTTCCTTAATCAAACAGAGGTACCTCTAATTTATAGATATAGTAGCCAAGCTAATATAAGATTGGCAACTCATTCAAGATCATAGTGTTTGTAGGTTTGTAGATCTATGGCGTCAAAGTGTTGCCTTTACTGCCACACCACAAAAACGTCTAGTTCTTCAACCTAATTATGATGATGTTTTAACGTGCCCAATCTGGTAGAAAACCCTTGGAGACACTATGCAATCTTGGCTCCATTATTATCCCCTTTATTAATAACAGTTTAGAGTGCCTGAGAGAAATTAGGACATTTCCATTCTAAACCCCTCCAGGTACTTTACTTTGAGGCTTTTTGTAAGTTTTGTCAAGTGTCCCATTTTGAGTTTTGTTTCGCTTTAAAAGCTTTGCTGAACTAAGCATTTGTTATTTAGGGGGAATAACAGGTTTCAAAGAAAGTTATTGGGAAATTTAAACTACCAGATGCTTGGTTGCAGACACCTGACTGAGCAGAATTGAAAGCCCCAGCCTAGATCCTAAAGGCCATAAATGTCAGTTGAGGAGAATTAAATCATAACCACTTTGAAGCATGGATCACCAATAGACAGTCATTTTAGAATCGTAACATCCAAAATGGCTCTTCGTCTTGTCAACACTACTGAGGAATAACATAATTCTTACACTGGGTAGGAGCTTTCATTTCTAAGAGAGAGTAACTGCAGCTTGCAGCTAATTGTCTTGGCAATCACACAGCATAGAATCTCTTTAAAAAACCATGATGGAAATACCATATTGGTTTCTCATCTCCGCAAAGTCCTGAGCACTGCTATGCCAGTATGATGAGGCAGAATAAGTTTCCTTGCAAGGTAAAAATTGAATTAGAATCTGGCCTCAGTTGAGATGGAGTTTTATGTAAATTATATAGAAATTATCAGGCAAAGAAATTCACAGCTCTGTGAAATTCACACAGATTAGTAACATGAGTTATTTGGAACATTGTAGAACATTCTTCCAATATTCTCTAAACTCCTAATGGTCTGGGCTTAGTGAAAATGCCCCAACAACAAATTTCATTTTGTCCTTTCCTCATGCTTCGCATATATATTATGTGCTTCACCTTTGAAATAGCTTCTCTTGCATTTATAATATACTAAACATTTTCATATGTAAAGTCACATGGCGGGAATTTCTTGGGCATTTTATATTTGGCTCTATTCAAACCATAACGATCGGTCCATCAGTGCTCTGGACTCAAACTGGAGTATGATATAAGTAATACTTAGATGACCTGAGCACTGTGAAGAAAAAAAAATATGGTAAGCTTGAGGGCCAACCTGAGTAAATATTTTTGGCAGTGTTACTGTGGGAGGAGGTTGAGAAAGCTAAGGCAAGACAGGCTAGGACCAATGGATTGTTTTCAAGTGTTTGGGAGGAGAGAGATTGAGGTGGGGGATGGGGACAGAGCCATGGGACAAGAGTCCTGTCTGCTGGTATGGAGTTACACTTGGCAAGGTTAAAGAAAATTAAAACCACTGTTTTAGTCCACAAGTTTATTCTCAATGTTCGGTGCACACTCACACATATACTCACTGTGGCAACTATCAGTTTTGGAAACTGTAAGACTGCTCTGTTGTGTAACCATGGAAATGGGCCTAGGTCTTAGTCCAGAAAGAGGTGTTAAAAATAGTTCAGTAAAAGATCAAGAACATGGATCAAGACGGCTTTCTGTTTTCTCTTGTCCATCTGTGAAACCAATGCTACAAATGATAGCCACGAGTCCCTAACTCCCCTTGCTCTTGAGGGCCAGACTGTTGCTGACCCATAACCATCTTGTCATTACTTCCCGTCAGCTATGAGGACAATTTTATCGCAATTTTATCACATTCTTAAACTGATCCATGAATAGCAGCCAGATGCCATTGTGAGTGGCAGTATTCTTGATTCGTAAAAACTGTAAATCTGATCCTAAAAAAGAAAGTGATGGAGGTGCATGTGTCATGGACTAAATAAAGAACCAGATGCTATCTCACCAAGAGAACATCAGTTCCTGACCTTCAACTTCCTTTTGTGGCTATACTCCTGGCGATGGTTGCGGACCATGGGCTGTACAGCGGAAGGTAGGATGCTAAGAATTCTCCACAGACACATAATCTGGGACCGTAACATTGCTGTCAACAAACTCTCATTCTTTTGATGAAGGTAAATGAATCTCTTGCTGTTGAAGGGAAAGGTAATTATGACTGTTACTTCTATTTTAGTCAAATCCATGAGTGAAAAAGTGAACCCATGCGCACGGATCAAATTCTGTATCATTTTTTGGTAGCAAGATCATGAATGACATGTGTCTGAATTCTGTGGGTGGTTGGAAAAATAGCCCATAGAATGCACTGAGAGATGCCTCTTAATTGTAGTAAGCTAACGAAATAGGTTAATAAAGTCTACTTTTCTTCAGAAGCGCCCACGTTGCTATGCCTCTCCAGAACCACAGTGGGAATAGATGGCTGAAATCAACATGTAGAAAAGAAGAGAATTCAACACGAGATTTCATTCTGAATGGGAACATAATGGGAAAATAAATGGTAATGCCAAATGTACACTAGTCTAGCAGTACACCAGAGGCCCCTAGGGAAAGCTGAAACATGAACTTGAAATGAACCTACCTCAGCAGAAAACATTTCAACCGTAGAAGCTCTTAGGCTAGGAACTGTAGCTGATATTAGTTTTTGTTTTGTTTTGTTTTGGATATCCTGCATCTAACCACTTTCTATTTTGAAGTATCCCGCATTTATATGTGGAGATAGGGCCCATATTTCCTGATGGAAGATACAGGGGCCAGATCCTTTTTGGTCCCAGGAAAAGCATAAGTGCATGATCTATAACAGGATGACTGGCAATCTCCTTCCTGGCACTCTGACAAGCCAAAGGACAGTCTGAATTCACTCCAAGTGATGATAGTGGAGACTGTGCCCTCCGGCAGCAGGGATGGGTGTCCTGTAAATGATGCTGGGGGTACTTCCCACTCTGTGGCTGTTGGGAGTCACACCCCTACTCACCAAACCAAGCCCTCTCCTCTCCACTGATTCTGTGAGTCCCCTATATCCTTTTTATTAGGATCAGAGTCAATTTCTATTTTTTGTAACCATAAATGTCCTGATGTTGACTTTTCCCATAAAGTTGGAATTCATTTCCATGTAAACTTTCATTTGAAATGAAGTCCCATCCATTACCGACCTGAGCACTCTGTTTGTCAGAGACCTCTAGGACCATATGGATAATGGATTATCAGAATGACCTATGGAAAGGTTCCTCATCTTTTTGAATCTCAGTTTCTTCACCTGAATATCTGGGTGTAAGTTTTGTGTGGATGATTTTTGAGATATGTGAGTCTATGATCTTGTCTGATCCTCATTACTGCCTTTTATGTTGACAGTGCAATGCACAGAAGTCATCCAAGCCTGATCTTGAATTTTTCCATCTATTTCATGCTTCTCGGAGTAGAGAAGATTTGGAGCACTTCTCATACTTGTGGAACAAAGATGACAAAGGATCAGGGCAAGAAAGCATGTTGTGAAGTTGACACCTGAACTCCAGACCAGCAGTAGTTCAATTTCTGAGTGTACGCTGTTAGGGACTGAACTGTGACTCTCCCCAAATGCGAACATTGAAGCCTGGCCCCCCTCCAGGCCCCCTGCCTCCCCAGCCAAATACATGATTGTATGGGAGACTGGACAGGTAGGGAGGTGATTATGGTCAAATGAGGTCATAAGCATGGAGCTCTGATCCTACAGACCAGGTGCCCTTATGACAAAGAGAAAAAGAAATACCAGAGTTCTCTGTTCCTCCCCTGTCATGTGAGAACACAGCAGGAAGGCTGCCATCTGAAACCTAGGAAGATGTCACCAGAAAGCAAACTCTGTTGGACCTGGACCTGGGACTTCCAGCCTCCAGAACTGTGACAAACCCAATTTCTATGAAGTCATCCAGTCAGTGATATTTTGTTGCAGCCACCCAAGCGGACTGAGATGACACCCAAGGCATTCTCTGAAAATCACTTGTAAATATTAAGCAAACTTCAAATAATTCATTTGCTTTCTCCATTTCCCTGTGAGCGATTCTTGTCATCACTATCCCAAAGTATTTATACAGCATTTTGCATTGAGAAGTGCTCACGATCATTTATTAATAAGTAGGGAGGTATGCTACTGTGTTGTTGCTGGGGATATTACCTCCAAAAGTGAAATGTGGATGGAACTAAACATATGGCATTTGGAACAAGAGTTAAAAACAGAGAAACTGAGATTTTTACTTGGGGAATGAGATGAAGTAATTCAACTGAAACATTTGAAGTACTGCTGCGTTATCAATGTACAATGTGTTGTGGAAATAGTTTCCTCAAATAGTTTTCTGCCCTAAAATGAATTTTTTCAGGTATTTACCCCAAAGATATAGATGTAGTGAAAAAAAGGGCCATATGTACTCCAATGTTCATAGCAGCAATGTCCACAATCGCCAGACTCTGGAAAGAGCCGAAGTACCCTTCAACAGACGAATGGATAAAAAAGATGTGGTCCACATATACAATGGAATATTACTCAGCCATCAGAAAGAATGAACACCCAACTTTTGTATCAACATGGATGGGACTGGAGGAGATTATGCTGAGTGAAATAAGTCAAGCAGAGAAAGTCAGTTATCATATGGTTTCACTTACTGGTAAAACATAAGGAATAAAATGGAGGACTTTAGGAGAAGGAAAGGAAAAGTGAATTGGGGTAAATTGGAGGGGGAGACGAACCATGAAAGACTGTGGACTCAGAAACAAACTGAGGGTTATGGAGGGGAAGGGAGTGGGGGGATGGGGCAAGCCTAGTGGTGGGTATTAAGGAGGGCACCTATTGCATGGAGCACTGGGTGTGGTGCATAAACAATGAATCTTGGAACATTGAAAAAAAGTAAAAAAAAAACGAATTTGACACCATCAAAAAAATAAAAATAAAAAAAACATTGTTCTCCTCTGCCCTTCCTTCTACTTCCTACCACTATAAAATAATTTTTTTAAGATATTTTTTATTTATTTGACAGAGAAAGACAGCAAGAGATAGAACACAGCAGGGAGAGAGGGAGAAGCAGGCTTCCCTCAGAGCAAGGAGCCCAAAGCAGGGCTCGATCCCAGGGCCCTGGGATCATGACCTGAGCTGAAGGCAGATGCTTAACGACTGAGGCACCCAGGCGCCCCAATTTTTTTTAGCAAAGAAAATCTAAGAGCATGATATGGTATTGAAACTGCATTTGACTTAGAGCCAAAAATGTACATCTTCAAACTTGCTAATAATATACGAAGGAAAAAAATAAATCAGGTGCCATTTTTCACTTATTTCAATGACTAAAATTGTAAAAGGACACAAAGCCCTTGCTGGTAAAAGTTATGATGTCATTAGTATACTCTAAGACTGCTGATAGCATTGCAAATTTGCCTAAAGCTTTTGGAAAGCAACTTGACAATATGGATTCCCAGGATCTGCCTGAAATGGAGAACTTCCTGTAAACGACTTTCTTACAAGATCAGCAGGACAAGGGAGACCAGAGACATGAAGCGGTTTGCCCAGCATCACACAAGTTAGTGACTCCTGTATTCCCAACACGTAACAAAGGACTTGTCATAGTGTGGGGCCCTTCTCACAGGTTTGTGAATAAACAAATTTACATGTTAAAGCACTTTATCCCCCTTCTAGAAATTTCTCCAGGATTGTTATAAGGAGGAAAGGTGTATATGCCCAGGGATGTTTAACAGAGAGTTCATTATAACTGTGGAGAGATAATGGAATGATTATAATTCCTCTAAAATAGTAAAATAATTTTTTCTAGCAACTTAATAAACAATGAGACATATAGTGACTAACTATATATTTGCCAACCCCTGATTCTGCATTTGAAAATACAAAGCCTGTTTTAGTTGAAAGTTTTAAAGAGAATTTTTCTCTACTTAGGAGTAATTAGAAACCATAGCTTTGCTTTATTTAACTGCTTTTAACTGCAGACTTCACTGTTACAGAAACATTATGAGATGGGGGAAGCGTTTGCCCTGAGATTCTGGAGTCAAACAGAGGGCAGGCCCTTCGAGGCCCCAAAATTGAGTTTCTGCTTCCATTTTCATTAAAATAAGCTCTAACCTGAACTACATGTAAACTCTCCTGTTCTGTCAACTAGACTTGGACAGTGAACCTCAAATATAAATTACGTCCATTCATTTCATCTCAAGAACAGTCAAGGATTTGAGCCCTACAGAGTACTCTCAGTCTGATCGACAGCTGAATCATGACATCAGAGAACCTGGGGATCACAAGAGGCCTCAGTCATTTCCAACCACTGACCCAGTGCTCAAATCCCATCTTCGACATTGCCATCAGGCAAAAGATAACCATGCAGAACAGACGATTAGACAGCCTGCTTTCTCCTTTCAGCTGTGTTTATTAATGTTACTTGATAGAAGAAAGTTAAGGGCACCTTCTAATCTAGGGCACTATCATGCCAAAGAGAGCCAGTGCCCTGCTCCTGCACAATTAGAGAGGTTGTAGAGAAAGAGCAGACCAGTTGTACACTTCAGGTTTTGTTATATTTTAAAATCTGCATTCCCTAAGGGTTTGCATCTCAGTTTATCATTTTCCAGAATACACGATCAGAGTAGAACTAAAGCCAGAACGTTACCTGATATATACAGTTTTCAAGACTGAAAGCTTGTTCTTGATTAGGGGTAGTTTACACTCTGTTCTTGTGCAAATTTAACTAGTTTAATTGTATATATCTGGTTGCTATTGCCAAAGAATAAAATACCAGCAATCACTCTAAAGCCACAGAGGGAATATAGTTAAATAATTATTTGGGTCAAATCTCCCAGAATTAGTGTAAAGTCTGATGTATTATTCTTCAAAATGGAAGTACCTTCATGGTTTCTGAGTATAAAAGCAGTTATTGCTTATTTGAAGATCTCAAATGCTGGTAAAAGCACTCCATTATTCCATTTCAAAAATATAATCTATGTTAAACAATCTGGTATATATCCTTCCAAATATTTAATTATTGCCTAATAACACATTATGTCACATTCTCAGTAGTTTATAATAAGGGTCCGTACCCCCCAGCCTATGGGCCCACTGCCTGTTTTTGTTAATAAAAGTTGCATTGGAATGCTGCCACACTCATTTGTTTACATATTATCTACGGCTGCTTTCACACCAACACAGCAGAGAAGAGGAGTTGTGACAGAAACCATATGGCTTGCAAAGCCTCAAACATTTACTATCCGGTCCTTTACAGAAAATGTATGTGGGCCCCTCCTGCAGAACCTGCATTTCCTGTCCATGTTCTATCAGGAATTGTCGTTTATGATAACGCTATCTGATCTAGCACATTCTTTTTTAAAAAGACATATTATTAAACTTGAGAGAATTTTAATAATTTAACTAATACCCTACCCACGGACGTTTAAAGAAGTATTTTTATAGGTTGAGTTTTTAAATTCAAGACACAGAATCAATGAAGCATCTAAAAGTGGTGGGTGGTAGAGATCCACAAGCAACTTGCTTCAGAAAACTAGCAAACTATAATGAAAAAGGTCTGCAGAGCCATCTCATAATGGGTTTTTCCTTCAGTTCTCGGGAACAGTTTAATACTGATATTACTCAAAGTATTTAAAATATTCTTTCAGAAATCCTGGGAGCAGAGAAAGGGACTTCCAGGACACTGTATTATACCCCCTACAGAGGAAAAGTGTTGACAGAGGAAGTTTCTGGAAGCTCACACATTTTGTATCACCTAAATCCAAAGGAAGTGGCTTTCTCTCTCATCCAGCACCATTTTAAAGCAGCGGTCCATATGGCCCCATCTTGGAAATCTGGGCACTGTGTTCTCCATGTCTAAGTCCCAAGCTCTTTGCTAAGATCCTTGCTTCTTTTAAAAAGGTTTCCTTTCCCCAATTCTCTTGCTTCAGCACAAGGAGGCTAACCTGTAAGAAATCCATTTTGATTGTCCTGGCCAGCAAAGACAGCGTCTGCTGTACACGCTGAGAAGGCTCAAGAACGAGGTAAATGCTAGGGATGTGACTGTGCAGTGACCGCAAGAAATTCAGGGTTTCGACTGTGACGAGAGAACCCTCTACCTCCATCCTGCTGCAAGACGATTTTCCTGCCTCGCTGGGTTTAAAGGGTGAAATGCCTTCTGACTCCAAAGTAATACATTAGGTTTGGTCTTCTCTCTATCCTGCGTTTCTATTTAAGAGCTAAGTTGAGGTGTCTCAAATGTGTTAGGCTACCTCCTTCTGTCTTGGGTTTTAGGTTAAATGGCACCCCTTCCAAGAAGTCCTCCTTGATCATCCAATTCATATAGAGGCCTCCCCTGACCCTTTATTCTCTATCACAGCACCTGCCAGTCTTAGTTATAGCATTTATCACTAGGTACAAGTATTATTATTTCCTCATTCACATGTTTATTCAACTACCCACTGGCCTATGAACTCCAGGAGAGGAAGAACCAGGCCTGGAAGGTTCCCTCTAGCATCCCCCATGATTTGCCCCACCTGACAAACAGTAGATGATTACTACATATGTGCTACAGGAAGGATTGAGTCAATAGCAGAACATGGAATTTCTCCACATGGCCATCAGGTTCATGGACTCTGGAGGCAGAATGCCCACATGAAAACTGACACCCCTGATTACCATCCAGGACTTCAGTCAAAAATAACTTAAGATCTCTGCCTCCCTGTCCTCATTTGTAAAAGGAAAAACAAAGAACCTAGTTCATAGGATTCTTCGAGGTTCAAGTTAGTTGTCATAAAGCACAAAACCTCTATGTCTGTTGCAATTTTTATTTCTATGTTGTTTTCCAGTTTAGAAACATGGGTGGGGGGAAAATGGCTGTTATGTTGTATATACTCCTAGAGTACTACAGTTTTGAGAAGTACTTCCATATATGTACACTGATTTTAATCCTTGTGAGTCTGGTCAGCTAAGAGTCATGCTAATCATTTTGAATGGAAAGGATGAGGAAGCTAAAGGCCTCTACACTGGTGTGTCTCACCCAGGTAGGATGTAGCCAGGTTCAGTGCCACACTGACCTTCACCTAGTCTAATGTTTCAACATTCCATTTCCCTAAGTCACTTTAAAAAGATGACCAGAGGGGCACCTGGGTGACTCAGTCGGTTAAGTATCTGCCTTTGGCTCAGGTCATGATCTGAGGGTCCTGGAATCGAGCCCTGCATTGGGATCCCTGCTCAGAGGGGAGTCTGCTTCTCCCACTCCTTCTGCCTCCACCCCAACTCCTGCTCTCCCTCTTTCTCTCAAACAAACAAACAAACAAAAAGTTAAAAGGTGAACAGAAAACACAAAGGTGAAACAAACGTCCTATCAAGGGCCATTCTGAATGCCCCACTCAAAAACGTTAGTCAGATTCCAGACTGCCTTATTAAATTCTCTTCAGGGAACTTAAAAACTGATCAGGTCTTGAAATTTCAAAGTGAAGGGACAAAGGTAACTTTCAGACTTTTTTTTTTTTTTTTTTAAACCGGCTATCAGGCAGGAAATAACAACAGCCCTAACTCACAGGTGTACTTTATCACATTTTCCTCCTGTTAAGCAAGAAGAACAAAATAATCAACTTTTAAAAATGATTTGACAACAGGCCTGAATGTAGATGAGAAGTTGCTCGCCAAGAATTTGGCACATGCATCAATAATTTCGGCAGCGTTCCCTTTGGGAGGTATCCAAACACCTCTGGGACTGAAGAATAATCATATTCAATGTCTACACTGAGCCAGGAACCATCCTAGGAGCTTTTTACACAATTTCTCCAACTTTACATTAGTCCAGGAGGCAGATATTATTATCTCTCCACTTTCAGGATTGAGAAACAAAGATTCAGAGAGGAGGACTGACTTGTCCCAAGTTTCAAAGCACATCACAGGCAAAGCCAGGATCTGAGCCCAGACTTGTCTGGCTCCAAAGCACCTCCTTCTTTCCACCATAGAGTGCTCTCCCTGCTTCATTTCTCAATGCACCTTTGGGGATAATAATCCGAACCAGGATTTGACAAACTTGAGCCTACTTTCAACTCCCCGGTGCTCCATCTGACCCCTACTTCCCACTTACCCCAGAGGGGCTGCCCACCTGCTTTCACAGTTTACAAGGAGGGTGGGAAAGGAAATGACTCATGAGCTAATTTCTGCAAAGCAGATGGAACCTCTTGGAGGGAGAGGTTCTGTGCAGGGGCCAAGAAATAAATGGTGCAACCTAAGGATCAGATGGTACATAAGCTGAAAATTCCATGAAAATCAACCTAGGAAATCAGCAACAAGAGTTTACTGAGCTTTTCAGTGGGTAACAGGTCACCACCTACCTCAGCATTATAAAGGCAACAAAGGCAACAATGAGAAAGCCACCAAAAAATTGTGTGTGTGTGTGTGTGTGTGTGTGTGTGTGTAAACAATACTATTTTTAAATAATGTCAAATACTGTAAAATAATTTGTTAACGTAATGCATTTATACACTGAACGGGAGAGAGTTCCAATTTAACAGGCATAGTGAGGTCTAGATCCCTTCTACCTTTTGATTCCATCAAGTTAGACTTGATCAGGTCCTGGGAGAACAAGAGGGACTGGTCAAGAGGGAAGGAGAGGGGATTGGGATTCCAGAAGGGAAGCCATGGAAAAATAGCAGGGCAGAGACTGAGAAAACAAAGGCCCCTGACGTGGGTCACACAGCTCAGGTAGGAGGATACTAGGAAGGGAGACAGCAATGGCGGCTGAAAGGTCAGGTTGCAGCCGGACTGTGGATGAACTTGACTGTCCAGTGAAGCTTTCCGGAGTGCATTCCTTGGGTTACTGAGAGCAGGGCGCTGATATGATCACTATCATTTACCGAGAGAGCGCTCTGTCCTAGACACAGCGCTGGGGGGCTTGAGACTGTAATCCCTACATGGGCTCTGCATGCTGTCTGGGACCATCTGGATATGTAAGTTGAGGCAATTGAAACTCAGAGAGGCTTGGAGGTCAGACCCAAGTTACCCAGCTAATAAGCAGCAGAATGAGGATTTAAGTGAAGGCCTGCCAACTCCAAAGTCCACACACTTGTCATAACATCTTACTTCCCAAGCCTTCACAACTGCACTCCAATAAAAGTGATCTAGTGTTTGTGGGTGGGATCTAGAGCAGGAGATGGAGGGGGGGGATGGGGGAGGACACACAATGACAGGATTGAAAATGAGACCCCTGCTTCTCGTTCTGGTTAAAGGAAAAATAACCAAATAAGAAAATGTAACCCGGGGGTTAGGGTGGTGTGGGGCAGATAAAAAGAACTGTTTAGTACACAGAAAGATAAGATTTGCTCCTATTTTGTTTGATATTTACAATAATTCTGAGAGATAGCAACTGTTATGATTATTATCCCAATGACACATGAGGAAACCAAAGTTTAGAGCAGCTGAGTTGTCAAAGGCCACACCAATCTTATGAGGCTGGGCACAGAGACAAAGCAGCTAATCTCTCTGCAGAAGGGGAGGAAGGGGGTAACAGGGAAAATCCTGGAAGCAAGGATCTAGTAGGGCCTGGAGACTGGCTGAGGGTCAGCAAATAAAATCAATGAGCAACTCCAAGTGTATGCTATGCTCTGAAGCTCAGGAGACCAGAAGCGTGTGGTCTTTTTTTTTTTTTTTTTTAAAGATTTTATTTATTTATTTCACAGAGGGAGAGAGATCACAAGGAGGCAGAGAGGCAGGCAGAGAGAGAGAGGGGGAAGCAGGCTCCCCGCTGAGCAGGGAGCCCGATGCGGGCCTCCATCCCAAGACCCTGAGATCATGACCTGAGCCGAAAGCAGAGGCATTAACCCACTGAGCCACCCAGGCGCCCAGAAGCGTGTGGTCTTGAAACAAAACAAAAATCAAGGAGGAGGCCCTTAGTTGGACATAGAGAATGTCCAAACATGTTCATAGTTGCTTTAAAACACAAGAATTTGACCAATGTAGTATAGAATACTACAGAGACATCAAGGAGAAGGAAAAATGAACAAAGGCTATTGGAAATGGAGAGTACATGGTGACCCACAAGAGAACAATTTCCACAGAGAGAGGAAGGAAGAATGGGTTTGTAGTGGGCCAGGGGCTAAGTGAACAGGTGGTTAGACGGGGTGGGGGGGGGTCAAAGAAGATGGGCTTCTCTGGAACTGCAGACAAAGTGAAGTGAGAAAGTAAGCAGACTTCAGGATGCAGTGTTCGAGTCAAAGACAGTTCATTTCTTTCTAAGGATAAAAGAATCTTAAGTACATTTTTAGGTAGTTTTTATTATGGTGCTGTTGGCTGTTTGTCTTCCTGCTGCCAAGAAGATAGAAACTCCATTCCTTGGGGGGAAATACACAGCAGCAGAGACTAGGGATGCTAGCAAGAATGGGGTCACTGGCCCTTTTCTCTAGAAGCGAAAACCAAGACACACAGCCGCACGGAACCTGCTGAAAATCTCCGTGTGCGAGCCGTGCACCTGAGCACGGAGCTCTGGGTTTTCCCCTGTACTTCTCCCCTAGACACAGAGGTCTTGGCCTTGAAAAGGCCTGGAATGGAAAAGGAGTACGCCTCAAGGTGAGAGATGCTTTGAGGAAGGACAAGGGGAACACAGAGAAGGGGCACAAAGAGGAACGGGGGGGGGTGTTGCGCAAATGAAAACCAGGGTGGATTCCTGCTCAAGAATTGTGTTTATATTTGTAAACTGATATAAATATGTAAATTATATTTAGCGGATCAACTACATATAAAGCTTCTCGTGTTGGTTCCATTCTCGGCCTCATTTGTGCAAGGCCAGAGACAGACGGGGCGGCTGCATCAGTCTGCTTTTACTGGATGCCTCTTGCCCCTTGTAAAATGCTGAAATCACCGAGAAACAGCCACACTTAAAACTGAAAGGCTAAAAGGGTTAAGGGGGCAGTGATGAATTTTATCAGGTTGTGCAGGACTTTATAATGTCACATTACAGAGTCAATGGTAATGTCAAGGAGCACGTACATGCTACCTTGTTTCTCTCCTCTCTCCCCACATCACCAGCCTGGAGCTGTACATTTATATTCCCCAAACCGGGCATTAAGTGCCATCAGCTGCCGCTTCGAGGAAAAGATCTTTCTTCTCCACATGTGTTATATATGGTGCCATAAGGCAGAAAGTTTATGAAAATGAGCTTTGGGAGTGGAACATCTTAAAACCATTCCTCCGAATGCCGACAATGGCAGATAGCAGACTTCATCCAATATTTATTAAATAAGCGGAATTAAACATCGATGATCCAATAAAACCCGTATAAGTGAGAAAGAAATGGACTTGCTCTCCCTCTCCTTTATGTCCCCCACTCTGTGCGTGGCTCTTTCTTCCAATTTTCCTTTTCCCTTCTAGGAAAGGACAGCGGAAGGGAGGCCCTGCTAATGAGGCTGTTGTTGGCCTTACCATAGAAAATTTAATTGTGAGATGAGAATTTCTCTTAGAGGTTTCTGTCCTTCACACCTGTTTCCTTTTGCTATGTCCCCCCGCAATTTCTCATTTACTTAGCTTAAGCGTGTCCCACAATTTAGGAGATGCTGAAGGTGTGCATTAAGGTGATGGGGACATGATCCTGGTCTCATTCATAGACCAAGACGGGAGACAGATTTGAATAAACAGTGACAGGCAGGCCTGAGCGCTCCCCCAGAGGCAGGTAGAAGCTGTGGGGACTCAGCTAGCAGCACAGCACAGAGCTGAAGAAAAGGGCCTTGGCACTGTACGCAGGGGCTCTGGGCAGGTAACTTAACCTCCTAAAGACCTGGCTTCGGCCTTTGTGAAAACAAGGATAACGTCCACCTCATCGGGCTGTTCTGAGTGCTACCTACCTGAGCAACTAACGTCTGCGAAGGAGTCCACTGCCTGGGGAGATCAGGGGAAGACGTGTGGAAAGGCTCCTAGGACGGAGCCTCGCAGGATAACTGCAGAATCCCTGGACAAATCAGACTGGGGGAGAGGCTGTAGGAAAGTTGACTCCAGAACAGGCAAATGCATGGGCCAAATTTGGCGGGCAGTAAAGCCCCGGGCCCGGCAGAGCGGCTCCCAGGTGAGTGCAACTCCATCAGAAGCCTGCACAAGGACAGCAGCGGGGAGGAGGCTGTAAGGGGCTGAGAGCCCCTGTGCATGAGATGTTGGAGGTTTTCCTGCGGTTAATGAGAAGCCATTGAAGGGTGTCTGTGCTAACGGCCCAGGAATTATAACAGGACGCCTCAAGGAAGGACGCCACCACTGACAATCCTCTTCCCCGCTGTGTCCAAGGCCTGTGGCTCTCAGGTTATTTCTTGCCTTACACAGAACTCCTAACAAGCCAACCATGGTCTGAACACATTACAGTCATTCAATCTTTAATGCCACAGACCAGCTGCTGCTCAAATTATTTCTCTCTCTGTAGGAGCGATTTATGCCCAGAAGTCTTTTCTTTCTCTTTCTTTTTTCCTTTCTTTCTTCCTTTATTTCTCCCTTTCTCCCTTCCTCTCTTCCTTCCTCTCTCTCTCTCTGTTTCTTTAGCAAAGATGGGGCAAAATACAGCAGGTGATACCTATACACAAGAGTGGGTAAAGAATCAAAAGGTGATTTGCTTGACTTTATTTCATAGGGAGTATTGGTCCTTGACTTGTAAAATCAATCAAGCCAAGAGTAGGTAGGAGCACTCGTTGTGTGTCAGGCACTTACTTGGCTAGGCTCAGGGGGCGTCAGGGGAGCTAGACACTGTGGTTCCGCCTGAAGACCTCTAGCAGGAGAGGCAAGACAAAAAGTAGGGGACGCTGAACTACACAGGATTCAAAGCCTCCTTGACAACAAAATTGAAGTCATTACTCAGGCACAGGTTTTAAGAATTCACTATAAGGAGGAAGGAGAGACTCAGGGGCAGGACATACCTAGAAACCCTTGTCAAGACACTGACTTGAAGTGAGCTTTGGGGAAGGAAAAAATTCAATGACTGAAGGGGAGACATCTTCACTCTGATTTCTAGACTTGGTGCTTTCACTGTCCACAGATGAACCACAAAAAGCAGGGAAGAGCTGACTTGGATGTGCATGTTTTTATTTTGCCAAAGAAAGAATATTTTATTAAATGTACAGAAACCTATCCTCTGCCACCACCATCATTTCCAAAAGGCAAGACATTCTAACAAGCACAATGAAAGGAAAACCAGCCCTAAACAGAAGGCACCCAGTCATTGCCTATAGTTGTGGAATGGATTACCACAAGGCAGTGGCTTAAATCAATACCCACTTACTATCTCAGGACTCTGGAAGTCAGAAGTCCAGGCACACAGAGTTGGGTTCACTTTCCAGGGTCTCACCAGGCTGAAATCAAGCTGGGCTGCATCCCTTTCTGAGACACTGATAATTTTCAACTCGGGTGGTTGTGGGGAAAGTCGGCCCTTGGGAGCTGTGGAACCCTGTTTTCTTGCTTGTGGAATGTTGGGGGCTACTCTCAGCTCCAGGAAGTTACCTCAGTTCTTTGTCATGTCATCCTTCCCTGTCCCCTCTCACACTTCCAATCTCTGGTTGCCTCAGTCTCTGACCTCCACACTTCAATTTAAAGAACTCAAGAGATTGAGTCTGGCCCACAGAGATACAGTCCCTTTTGACTAACTCAGAACCAGCTGATGAGTAACCTACATTACATCTGCAAAACCCCTTAGGTCACATAACATAACATGACATGATCATAGGGCCGATAGCTCATCATAGATCCTAAGTTCTGCCTTCACTGACACAGAAAATTACATAAGGCAGGCATACAGGGAGAAGATCTTGGGGGATATCTTAAGGTTTCTGTCTACCAGCGTGCATTTCTTCCCAAGAAGGAAGCGACACATTTTTATCAAGCTATTATAAAGCATATCTTTCAAGATTCCTCAATACACAAAAAATCGGCACAGTTTTGCATCAATCCCTTTTTACATATGTAAGAGAAAAATACATGAAATCTATCACTGCCCTCAGAAGGGGGGTGCGGATGGAGAAGCCCTGTGAGGTGGCGCCCGGGGTAACTGAGCTGCAGTGTGGGACACGAGCAATGGCAGGGAGGGGGCACTGGAGATGAAAGGTGAATGCAGGAGGGAGGACATTTAGAAGAGAGACCCTGGGTGCACTCGGGGAGAAAGGCAGGGGAAGCAGGGTAGTCCCCAGGGTGATTTCAGGGGCACAAACTGACTTAGGAGGGAAGACAGAGCTGATGCAAACATCAAGGTCTTGGCTGCAGGGGATGCTCCTCACTCTGACTCCCCTATGAAATCTTCAGCAGAATCTGAATTCCTCTCTCATGCTCTCTGTGTGACTGGAATTTCCCTGAAAAATGCAAAGAAGTGCTAAGTTCTGCATCAAAGATGGGTGGTGTGTGAAAAACACAGAGCACACATGAAGACAGCAAAACAACACTGTGTGCGTGTGCACGTACACACACACACACAGAAGCTGAGGGGAAAGGAAGCAGCATTCTTAATACTGTCCCTACTCAATTTGGAATATTGGGAGAATGAGACACGGCAGGCCATCTTAAGCCTTCTCTAGGTGCTTTTCCATGCTCTTCCCAAAGACCTGGAAGAAAAACCATTCACAGATCAGAAGTTGAAGGGCAAGGACTGCAGGTGAACATCAAGGACTGGAGTTCGAGGCCTACAAAGCAGGAAGAAATTCAGCTGGGAGCGACACACTTGAGGATCCCTGCTCTAGATACGGACACAAAGTCACAGGAGCAAGAAAGTCCAATCTAAGTCTCGTGCAGTCAAGTGAACATCAGACAGAAGGCTTCCCGAACACTCCTTACTCTGTCATGATGCATTTCCTTCCTGCTAGCTCCGAAGGGAGGTTATTACCATCATTTCAGTGAGTCAGAAGATAGGGGGAATTGTGGAGGTTAAATGACCTGCCTGGGGCTCCCGCACATTATGGAGCAAAGTTGAGATTAGAGCTCCCCAGTGTCTAGGCCCCAGGCCTTTGCTGAACCTTAACAGAGTTCGAGTTCTCTAACATCAGCAGCTTTTCCTCTGCGGCATGGCGATGGGATTATGGAAAACTGTACCAGGATGGAGGAACTGTGATTCAGAGGGACACATTGGAGGCCACCTGATCCCAGGTTTGAAACCCTGTTTCGGTTTCTTATTCTGGAGGCTGAAATGCGGTGCTGTGGCTTTTCTTCACTGGGGACAATCGACTGAAGGATGGACAGGGGATGGTAAGGTGAGTGGCTTATTTCCTTGAACAATTAAACAGAGAATTACCATATAACCCAGTAATTCCACAACCAGGGATAGACTCAAAAGAATGTAATGCAGGGGTCAGAACAGATAGTTGTATACAAATGTTCACAGTGACATTATGTACAATAGACAACAGGTGGGGAGGACTCAAGTGTCCACTAATGGATGATGAGAGCAACAAAATGTGGTATATGCACATGGTGGAATATTATTCAGCCTTAAAAACGGAAGGCAATCCAGATGCATGCTGTAACATGGATGAACCTTGAAGACATTAGGCTGAATTAAATAAACCAGTCACAAAAGAGCAAATATTGCATTATCTCATTTTATATGAGGTTCCTAGAGTAGTCAAATTTATAGAGACAGAAAGAAGAATGGTAGAGTTTACACAACACTGTAAATCAGCGCAATGCCACTGAATTGTACAGTTGAAATGGTTAAAACGGTACATTTTATGTCACATATATTTCATCACAATTTTTTTTAAAGGGAGAAGAGAAGACCACGACTGCTTATCTCCTACGGACATCTTCACTAGACCCTAAGGCCTGTGATAGCAGGGGCCATAGGTCTTGCTTATGATATCCCTAGTAACTGGCATAGTACACGGTTTGGACAAAGTAAGTTCTAGATAAATATGTGTTAAGCAAGTGAATCAATCCTGGCCCTCTCCTGCGGAGTGACACCACCTGTGGCTTCCTCTGCCATAGGACCTTACTTTATATGAATGTAACCACTGTCCCTCAGCTCCGTTTGCAGCTTGCCCTCTCTAAACAACGTAGCTCTCTGTAGCTGGACTAACAAGGGCTCAGCCCAGCTTCCCTGCCTTCAGTCGAACTGGCCAACAAAAGAACAAGACTGGATCCTACACACTACAAAACAGGACATGTGGACTAAGAACTTATCGCAATAGTGTACAACAGAGTATCTTGTAATATTCAAGAATTTTAAAGATAGGCAATGGATTCCGGTTCTACCTGGTCAACAGCATCAGCTGGAGAGTGTATTAAATATACACATTCTCTGGGATCAGCCTTTTGATGTCTGACTTCGTAGGTGTAGGATGGGCCCTGGGAATCTGAATGTTTGTTTGCTTAAGCTGCTGTGCAAACAGATTTGGCACACTCTGCTCTGATGACTTCACGAGTATGTCTTGCTTCCCAAATGATAAGCTCCATGAGGGCAAGAAATAGGTCTTATATGTTTTGTGTGTCACCCAGAGGGTCGAGGGAATTAGTAAGTGCCACTCTGAGTGATGGATAACATCCCTATAAGCATAAAACAGCACAGAGCACTCAGAGGACTGGCCTATCCTCTGCCACTGCTCCCCTTCCAGCATCTCTAAACTTAAAGACCCAGATGCAGCTCTTCATCCTAACACAGCAACATATATAAGAATAAATATACATAAATATATTGCCTTTTGGAGCAATACCAGCAAGACTTGATTACTCCTCTAGGTCCACATCTGTTCCTTCAAATACTTGGAATTCAGCAGACTTATGAATAACACATTTCAAATCACAGGAGAGTCCAAGAGGCAAAAAGCTGCACATTCTCGGGGCCAAGCAACGTGTGTTTAAACTAGAACAGCTGCAGATACAAAGCATCGGAGTTGCTTTAAACAATAATAATGTTGATGATCTGAGTTATAAACAGGTTTTTTCTAGGCAGTCTAGGGTTGTGATCAACCTTGCTTTGTAACTAGGAGGAGTAGGTGATATATTTTTTTTAATACTCCACCCTACAAGTGTGTCATTATTTTGGAATGAGGTCTGAATTCTACTAGCAGCAACGTGTTCTTTGTGCTTCAGACAGTTCTCTGCCTACATGTCCTTTTTATAATGTGGATGCATGAACTTATAATTCATTGACACTTGAGTACGAACTAGGTCAGCATATCCTAAAGTTAGCCAGAACTCTAGATTTAAGAAGACATTTAGTTGTATAGTTTTGGGAATTGGTGAAAACTTTTTTTTTCCCCCAAGAGTCAAAAATACACCGCTACATCTTTCTCAAAATGTGGTCACTAAACCAAACATCTGTATCACTTGAAAACATGTTAACAATGCAGACTTTCAGGCTTATCCCAGGCCTACTGATTCAGAAACTCTGGAGGTAGAGTCAGAGATCTGTGTTTTAACAGTTCTTCAGGTGATTCTGATGCTCACAGAAGCTTGAGAACCACTGTATTACCATATTAATGGTGTAAGAAGGTCTACAGTAATGAAACCTGCTTATTGAAAGCAGCATTACTCAAAAGTGTTTGCCTCCACACCTCTTTTTCATGTAACAGCTATCAATTTCCATGGAATCTGTGGCCAATGAGATACACATTAGAAATCACTATGCAAGATTATACAAAACCAAAATATAGTCATGGGGCAACATAGAGTGCTAAGAACAAATATTTATTGTGTTATGCTATGTGTCAGACACCAGGAATACTGTGAGTGATCTGACACACATGGTCCCTTCCTCCCCAGGATATATGGTCTAGTGGTGAAGACAGATATACAGTGAACATATGGAAATGTTATATATGAAGTCCACACAATGTAGGAAGATGTGACGGCATGCTGAGAGGGACAATGGACGATTCACCATTACTTGTGTCATTAAGTTTGCTTTGTAAGCCACATTTGTCGTTCTCTTGTCTGCACTACCTAGACCATGGTGACTAAAGTACCTGCCTACAGCAGAGACAATCAGACTAGTTCACGTCAGAAACACCTGGAGCGAGTCCCAAGTACAAGGGCTTTAGACTCATCATGGTCATCAGCAAGGCTGGTGCTATGGTCTGGATGCTTGTGTCCCTGCCCAAACTTTTATACTGAAATTCTAAAAGGTGACGATATTAGCAAGTGGGATCTCTGAGAGGTGCCTATATCATGAGGTAGGAACACTCATGAATAAATAAGTGTAAGAGTCTTCAGAGATCATTGGCCTCTTCCATTATGTGAGGAAAAAGCAAAATGTTGTCAGTCTGTATCCCAGAAGTCTTCGCCAGACACCCAATCAGTCAGCACCATAATCCTGAATGTCCCAGCCTCCAAAACTGTGAGAAATAAACTTCTATTGTTCCTAAACCTCCCAGTCTGTGGTGTTTTGTTATGGCAGCCGAAACAGACTACCACAGCTGGCCAGCAAAGCTACAGCACACAGGCTCACAGATAGGCGTGTCTTCTCTTAGGCAGCTGTTACTCACTGGACCTTCTGAACCCCCAAAGTCAGGCCCCTGGTCTGGTGGGCCTGCTGCTTAGAATGTGGATGAGGTCTGGGGAACTGGTGAAAGATAAGATTACTGCTACAAAGACAGCAAAAGCCTAGATGATAAAACCCTTTGGCTGTGCTCTTGTTGAAGGCAGGGTATTTTGTCCGTGGTGTTTCATTATATGTTCCCAGACTCCAGAGGAGTGACTGGCACCCAAAAAATACTTGCCTTTTATGGTTCAGCAAACCCTCTATGTCAACCTTGTCTGATCGATATATTACTAAGAGTAGGCTAATTGTTAAAATAGTGTGAAAAAAATGGGCAGAAGACATAAGCTGACACTTCCCCAAAGAAGACATAGAAATGGCTAAAAGACACATGAAAGAATGTTCATCATCATTAGCCATGAGAGAAATTCAAATCAAAACCACACTGAGGTACCACCTTACACCAGTTAGAAAGGCAAAAATTGACAAAGCAAGAAACAACAAATGTTGGCGAAGTTGTGGAGAAAGGGGAACCTGTTACACCGTTGGGTGGGGATGCAAATTGCTGCAGCCACTTTGGAAAACAGTGTGGAGATTCCTCATTAAGTTAAAAATATAGCTATCCTATGACCTACCAATTGTACTACTGGCTATTTACCCCAGAGATAGAGATGTAGTGAATAGAAGGGCCACATGCATCCCAATCTTCATAGCCACAATGTCCACAACAGCCAAACTGTGCGAAGAGCTGAGATGCCCTTCAAAAGATGAGTGGATAAACAAGATATGATCCATATATACAATGGAGTATTACTCAGGCATCATAAAGGATGAATACCCAATTTTTGCATCAACATGGATGGAACTGGAGGAGATTATGCTAAGTGAAATAAGTCAAGCAGAGAAAGTTAATCATCATATGGTTTCACTTATTTGTGGAACATTAGAAATAACACAGAGGACATTAGGAGAAGGAAGGGGAAAATGAAGGCAGGGGATTCAGAAGAGGGAGACAAACCATGAGAGACTGAGGACTCCAGGAAACAAACTGAGGGTTTTAGAGGGGAGAGGGCTGGGGGGGATGGGTTGGCTCCATGATGGGTATTAAGGAAGGTACGTATTGCATGGAGCACTGGGTGTTATACACAAACTGAATCATGGACCATTACATAAAAAATTAATGATGTACTGTATGGTGACTAACACAAAAATTTTTTAAAAAGTGTGAAAATATATAAAAGCTCAAATATCCTATAAAGGAGACAACCAAGAGAACTTTCTGCAAAAATGGCAATGTCCTCCATCTGTGTTGTCCAATAGGATAGCCACTAGCCACAAGGAGCTATCAAGCACTTGAAATGTGACTAGTGTGATGGAGGAACTGGAGTTTTAATGATCATTTAAACAGCCTTATGGGGCTTGTGTCTACCATACAGACAACACACGGAAAGAGGTATATGACCCAGACAAATGAGAGCTCAGCTACCCTCAGTACAGAACATTCAGCCCTAGTTATAGAACATTAGTAGATCAAAACTAATTGTTTCACACAGTTGTCAGTCAGATGTTCAGGCAGGTCACGCTAGAACATTCTGTGCGACAGTCTTTCCAGTTCTAAACAGCTAGGTTCCTGAAGAACCTGCAGCAAGGCCTGCATTCTGCACTCCCCCTCACCCAAATTACCACCACATTCCTCACTCCCAGCCTTCCATTTCTCTTTTCCTTCAAGTTCAATATAACTGCACTTTCTCTTAGAGCCTGTCTGGATGGCAGTACTGTCTGATGAACATTTGCTTGTGAATGAGAATGCCCACAATCCTGTTACTTGCTCCTCTCAAATTTCCCTGGGTATAGGGCCGCATCCTAAATTAAGGACTTTAATGCCTAAGCAGAAGCAATGACCCAAGAGGGGAACTTCAGGTAGGGCCCTGGGGGAGATATTTATCTAACCAGTAGGACTAGCTCTTAAATTTCCCAGAATAGTTGTAAAAAGGTTAAAAAGGTTTGAATGTTGGCTTCAAACTATAAGGGCATTATGTATGTAAATCCTTCCTGGGCCAGCCTCCCGATGGATTCCAAACCATTTCTCAATAGGCAGGATGAAAGGAAAGCAACAGATCTTTTTGCCCAGAAACTCATCAAAGGTGCCCCTGCCCTTGGTTAGAAGATCGCAGAAATCACTTCACCCTGTTCCATTGGAACTCTGCATTTAAAGTGTCAGTCATTTTCCGGGCAATGATTTATGTACTACTTTGGGGAGGGTTCTGTATTGCTGGTTAACTTTTCTTGGGTGTGGGTCTTGTCTGCACAGACCCTAAGCTGCTAGAGAAGGCAGGGACCTCCTTCTACAGATGTGACTCCCCCAGCCACCTAGCTGTCTATCCGATAAGCCATAGCACACAGTGAACGTACACCTGCTCAGTTGGCTCAACAGGGTCCAGTAAGTTATTCTGGACAATGTGAGTTCCTGTCCTGGATGAGTGGCCTTATTAGGCAATTCACTTTCCCTTTCTAAACTTTGGATTTATCTTCTAGAAGACAGTTCAGCAAACTACTGGTGGTCAGCCCAACCATGTTTTTGGTCTTGTTTATGTACAGCTTACGAGCTAAGGATGATTTTTATACCTTTAAAGGTTTATAAAAATAAGAACACGCAACCGAAACCATGTGTGGGCCTCAGAGTCTAAAAGTATTACTATCTGGTTGTTTACAGAAAAAGTTAGCCAACCTCCAGACTAAAATGAAGACAATAAACTAGAAAAAAATCTTTATATTCTTTTTAAGCTTTTTTCCCCCCACCCTCCCACCATCTCATGAAAACCGTCTCTCTAAAGAATTTACAGGGAATCTGAACAGTGATTATATAACCCAAGGGCAAGCCACTCAGGTTGGTGCAAGAGTGAGAACTTGACCAATAACCTCTCCTTCCCTTAGGGCAAACCCCATGAGGCCTCAGACCAGCGTGATCTGTGAAGTCCTGTTTTGGCCACATTATTCTTTGTTTCAGGGCATCAGAAGAGTTTGCAGTTAGTGCTTAAGGTTCTGAGACAATATTCAAGCTAAGTCCTGGATTTATCTCTTAGGACCTCTGGGCACCAGTAAGTTACTTAACCTTTCCAAATCTCAATTACCGCCAAATAGGAGCCATGACAGTAACTTAACTCAATAAAGGCAGTCAAGGTTAAATGGACTAATGCATGGACACCATTTAGCAGAAGACCTTACAACATGCTAATACATCAATGGAAACTATGATCATTATTGTGATGATCCACTCTATCTCTTGCGCATGCCTGCCTCTTGAAGCAGCCTCAGTAGTTCCATCCAGAGGTGAGAAAGCCCCACGTGGTAAAGTATGCTCCACTCCACTCCACTCCAGGGAACACTCGCTGCATGTTAAGCAATCAATACTGTTGGCAAAGGGCTCAGAATCGCACAGCTGAGAAGCCCAACAAGGGCATGAAATATCTTCCCTGAGTGTCTCTCCATTGCCTGGCTTACCTACACCCAAAGCCCTCTAGGTACCCTCCACACTGCGGTAACAGCAACGCATGCAAAACCACATACATAAATAAAATATTTTGCTGCTAGTGAGAGGCGACCCCACAGTTTTCTCATAACTTCAGTGACAAGTTCATGTGCTCCACAATTGCAGTCGAAATATTTTTGCTATTTTCATGATTTTCTTGGCTTCCTTCCCAAGGAATTAATCATTTCTACAGCACTGAGGAGAAGCTGAGAACTCTCAGACAAGACTGAATGACACGATCACGCATTCTCTTCGCCCACGGCTGATCTCTCTCTGTGCATGAAATTAAATCATTCCGGGGAAAATGGCTTGCTGTGGTAGGTCTGGAAGCAGAACTCCTCCAGGGCTCTGGCTTCATGGCAAGTGTTCAGTGGGCCAGGCAGGTTGATTTCTGTTGAGATTCTCACACTCTAGGTGAAACAACAGGAACATACTCAAGGTCCTGTGGTCATCCCTGAATTAAACTCATGGTGTCACGGTGTCCTGGGGCAGGTTGGAAATAGTTGCTCTGGTGCACCAACTACAGTTATGACTGAGAGAAGAGACTCCTGCGATCAAGTTTTTAATCAAGAAATTCTACCCAAGGAGACTCCCCAGATCATCCTAGTTCACTTCCTGGTTTTGGGAGTGAGGAACCTATAAATCCACAGGCTATAGAAACAGACACAAGTGTATTTGAAACCCTGCCTCTTGTTACCAAATCACTGCATCTTTCTATGATTCAGTTCTTTTCTGCAAATATTTAAAGTGCCTTCTTCACAGGGTTAGTAAAGGAACTGGAGATACAATGGAGCACAGGGCTTGGTACACATGTCCCAAGGATGGACTATATAAATGGACAGTGGCCAGACCACACATATAAATATGCTTTGACCTGCAATTGTAGCAAATTTCCCAGAAAACCAACCCCTTGATTACAATTAACTCAGGAAGCCAGCCCACTCTAAGTTGAAAGTGCAGGAAGTCATATTGCTATCTCTAATGACAATGCAGGAGGTTAAACAATAATTTCTTTAACAATTATCCCCAAATGGTCTGAACTTAATTAATACATGACAGCTTCCCTGATTTTGTCCCCACTTCCAACTTAGAACGAATCAGAGACAGCCAAATGCCGTCCTCTAACCAATCACAGAGAAGCTCCACTTCTTGTAAACCCACCTACAACTTTCCCACGCCAAGAGCATGCAGTCAGGGCCCACCTTAGCTTCCCTACTCCTCCGTCTCTGCCTTTGAGTCTCTGCCCAAACACAAGTGATGGAGGCTGATCCCCTTGCTGTAGCCAGCTCTGAATAAATAGCCTTTGCTTGTTCCCATTTAATTGGTCTTCCTTTATTTCTATAATGCACACACATACCTACCCCGCACGATGTCGGCACAACCACACACGTTATTATAGAGTGAATAAAGAAAAGACACATTTCTTGAAAGCCTGTGTTGTGCTTTTCAATCTGATATACCCAATTAACAAAGGAAGTAATCACCAGAGTATGATTACTCAAGCTTGTTCTATTCAACAAGAATTCTAAAAAGGCTCTAAGTTTGTACAGTGTTTAATCTTCTAAGAGCTTACCCAACTGTTCCCTCATTTGCTCACTGACTTTATGAATGGAGCAGAGACAGGGAAAACTTCTCCATTAAAAACAGTAGGCACTAAGCCAAGGACCCACAATACTTTACGAAGCCCACAAAAATGGTTTCATTTCTTATATAATCAGAAGGAACAAAACCCCCAAACTTTCAGGTGGAAGAAAATAATTTATACACCATACTATTAGTATCCTGGGTTTTTATAACAACAGAGTTGTAAAAAATAATTTCAATATATTTTTGTGGAGGAAGGGGCCAGCAAAAGCAAAAGTGCCTGGGGTCTTCAAAAGTCATAGTGTGGCCCTGGTGAGAAGAAATTGTATTTGATCTTTCTGTGGATGGATAAAGCACTGGTCAGCTATCACTTACTTCTTTCAGCATCCCCACCCACTCATAATCTCGCTTTTGTATTTTGGTAATTCTCAGATTGGTCTTCCACGCATTTTCTGGTGCACTGATCCTTTGAACTCATCCTTTCTGTAACTGTCAAAGCTAGATGTTCAAAATACAGAAGAGATCGTTATACCACTTGCAGAAAAGTAATTTAAAAACTGTTAGCACCCCACTTTTAGGATCGCAATCTGATTCTAATTTATAATCCTATTTCACCCACCATCAACCCCCAGAATTTCCCCATCCTGGATCCAGGCATGACCACGTCACACCTGCCCAGGCGTCCCTCCACCTACCAAGAGCCAGTGCATTCTGCTCAAATCCTGCTTCGCCTATCACATTCTCAATGAACTCCTCTCAAGTGGCCCATATGACGCTTGTCTTACTTGTCTTATTCCCAAAGCACCATTAGATCAGAATTCACCGTAATTAGTTAGATTCATGTCTGTCTTAGGATATGGCCTTGTGGAGGGTAGGAATCAGATCTTAACCATACCTTTTTTTAAATTTTTTTTTAAAGATTTTATTTATTTGACAGAGAGAGAGAGAGATCACAAGTAGGCAGAGAGAGGAGGAAGCAGGCTCCCCGCTGAGCATGGAGCCTGATGTGGGCCTCGATCTCAGGACCCTGAGATCATGACCTGAGCCGAAGGCAGGGGCTTTAACCCACTGAGCCACCCAGGCGCCCCCATACCTTTTTTGATGCCAGGAACTGACACTTATTAAGTGAAATCCCTAGAACTCAAAACTCATGAGCAGCAAAGTTGATATTAGAAGCTAAGTCACCAGTCCACTGCTTTTGCTTCCTTTCAATTCATCATACAACCTCTTGACACCAGACCAGGGCTAGGTTGGGGGGTGGATAGTCAGATGGGTGCTCTGGATGTTAGGCAGTTAAGTATACAACAGTGCTGTGCTAAGAAATATTTAAAAACAGGCTCACCAGGCAAAGACAAAAACACAACAGAAACACAACTCCTCTGATATAGAGTGTCTGCCAATTTCCATGGTGTAAATACCCCCATCATGGCCAATTTTAAGTTATCAACTATCAACATGACTTCACTGGACTCAGAGTTGGGAAGAGATGTGTAGGGGCATACCATTATGTAGTATTTCCACTTTGTAGGTGGCACAGTCCAAATAATCATAAAATCCAGGAAAAATAATTAAAAAGTGAGGACTTTTGCATACCTATGACCTTTACTTCAATTAATTTAACTATACACTTATAAATAATTTTAATCACAGGTCAATAACTGACTCAATCGGCAACACTTTTGAGAATTTAGCAACTGGTTCCCACAAGCCAGTATAAGCTGTCTCCTCTGCACCATAGACAGTCTGGAGTTTGCTTGGTTGTAGCCTACATGAGTTCTATGGAGACAAACACCCCTAACATTTGGGGGTGTAGATCAATAACACTGTAAAGGCACTGCTTAGATTCGATTTCATTCATTGCGGTAGGTCTTCCCTGTCCCTTTCCTATGCTTCTCTATGACATGCTTCTGTTTTATCATGTGTGTTCTGTGCTGACCTGTCCCAGCAAACCACAGACTCTGCAAAGTTGAAGACCCTGTCTATTCCTCATTGCTCTATTTCTGATGTCAGGACCTCAATAAACGTTTGTTGAATGTGTGGATGGAGTAAATGGGTGAGCATCTTATTGCCACTCGATTTTTTATACTGACATGATAAGGGTAATGCTGTAAGACATATGTCAAGGGACACAGGGTTTGCAACGGAACCCATAAGAGGATAAATCTTTACTCGGTATGACCTAATACTGCTTACATTTGAGAAATCCCCAAGACAACACTCAGTATATGTGTGCTAAAAGGGCCCAGGCTGCAAATAGGAGTTACCTACCACACTTTCTTGATCAGTTTATATAAAGCACTAGATATTAACTATGAATTAAAAGGCAGAACAGCAAATGATAACTTAATAAGCCAACTAAAGCAAAACTGCACAAAATACTAGTTTTGTACATAATTTAAGAAAAAGGTGTCATCAAAGAAGGACATATAGGACTAGACTTTTTTAAAAATGTTTTGCTCTGTACATTTTTAAAAGAATGGTAATAGTAATGTAGTGTGTGTGTGTGTGTGTGTGTGTGTGTGTATACATACACACAACTACTATGTGCCGGAAACTGTAGGCTCATTGAGTCATCTAACAACCCTCTAATATATGCACTATTATAAGAAAACTGAGACACTAGGAATTTAAATAACTTGCCCAAGGTCACATAGTTAGAAAGTAATGGCAGTCTGGCTCCAGAGTCTCTGCTCTTAATCATTATGTTATAGTAGAGTTGACAAAACAAACAATGTCCAGAATGTCCAAAATGTCCTTGCAGCTGTATCCTTCTGGAGTTAGTTCCAGTTGTCATGAACAAGAGTTTTTTAATCTTAGGAGATCTCTGGGGTAGGCATCCGATCTCTGGATGAGATGAGGAACAACCCTAGTTTGGGGACACATCAATGTCTGCCCTAACCGGTAGGACAAGGATCAGGAATTCCTGCTAGCTGCCCAGCTTTGGGCAAGCCCTTCAGGGCATCATCCCAGATGAAGCTATGCCTTACAGAAGGAAGAATTTGCTAAGCCCCTACTTGTCCTCCAAGATTAGGTGGCCACCAGAAGGCCCGGGGTAATAAGACATAAGAAAAGCTTATCTTTGAAGAGGGTGGGGAGAGGAGGCTTCAGAAATTGGTGCCTCTTCAAATATGTGAGTGATTGCATGCATGCCTTTGTGGGAGGGTGTTGGAAGGGAATGTGCAAGTATTGTGACAGGCTCGCTCTAGATAAGAACCCTGCCTTCCTTCCTCTCTCATGCACATTACAGAGTCAAAGCAACATTTCAGGTACGCATATGTGATGAGATTTTAGTAGATTTGCAAGTAACATGATACTTTACAAGGTTAGCATTGGGACCTTTCAATTTCACTATTTTATATTTCAAAATAGTATCTATATCAGGTTTTCACCCCCAGGAATGTTTAGGGAATTACTTAAAATACAAATGGGTCTCCATCATTCCTCTTCAGCTGCTAAAAGTTATAGATTAATAAAATCATGGAAGGATACCAAGATTGTAAGTGAGGAAAATTTACAAGTTATACTTACTTTGTTAAGAAAAACCTTTGTTAAGAAACCTTTCTGAAGGAGGAGGAGGAACTGGACTAATTAACTGATCCAAGCTCCTAGCTGTATTTTAATGGGGTCCATGTGTGGATTTTGGCACAATAGGGTCTTCAGGCTGCCAAATCCAAAATCTATTTGTAGAAGAAACAGCAATCAGTCATTAATTGATTTCTGATCCCATTCAGCTTTAAATTAAAGGACACCTCCATGTCCTTGCAAATAAAATAATGATCAGTGATTGGGCACATCTGATAGCAATTTGATTGCTGTCCCTATCAGACTACTGGGCTTGCCAAAGACTGCCATTTGCCTGGCACCTGGTCACTGAATGAATCTGCCTCCCATATTTAATCCATCAACTGTCTCTCTGTTAATGATCCAGGGTCCATGGCAAAAACAGAAGTGTTCAAGGAAAATATCATTAGGAGCCTTTTTAAAGGAGCAGATAGTTCTTGTACTCACAGCTTGTATTTCTCAATAGCCATCTCACCTTTCTTTCACAAAATTGTTTTTAATGGTAATTCAGAATGGTAATTCAGAATAAAAATAAGGATGGTGCTGTCACCAAAAAATGGGTTCACTCCAAAATTGGAATATGACTTCTTTGCAGACTCAGAATGAGAAATCCAACTTACGTAGTTTTTCTGGCTAGAGAATCCATCAATATCCACTGATGCTGAAAAGAAAACTTAGCCCAACTTCATACCTACTGAGTCTTATTTAGAATCTCTCTCTCTCCTTCCCCTCCCTCTGCCTTTCTAAGAAGCTTTAGAATGGGAAAGAGCAGAGCCCAAGACTTGGAGTTAAAGGGGCCTTTGCTGTCAGAGATATCAAAATTGATGAGGTCAGTTTTAGACCGTAATGTGAACGCCAGCAATGGGTCGCTAATGTCCTCCACCATTTTGTGTATTTTACTTCATGCCAGAGACAGCGCTCATTTCTCTGTCAGTGTGTACGTTCTCCTCAATGAGGGAACTGTTCTTGGGATTGTTCCGGGGCACTTTTTTCTGACTGAAAATACATTCTCTTTCCAACATTTCAGAAAGTTATTTGGAGACCATACTCTATGCTAAACAATAATTCTGCTTCTATAAAGTAATGCCATGCTTCAACATCTATTATTCATCTGCTAAGACAGAGTTAGCAAGAATATTTTATCTTCAGCTGGGCCCTCTTAGTCCTTCAGCTCAGCTTATAGGTGCAATACATCATGCCTAGAGGCCCTCTGGTATTATATAACCTCCCAGGCATGACTTGAATTAGCAAGGAAATGACATATTTATATAGCAATTAAAAACATGTTTAGCATTCCCTGAGGTGCCACCCCTCCCAATTATTTAAGCTTAAAGCACATTAATCATCCTGCAGGGTGTAGTACAATAGAGACAGCAGTTGTTTCTGTATCCAGTGTTTAATCCTGCACATGAAAACGTAGCCTGAATTTCCGCCACCTTGACACGTCACCATACGTCGATTATACTCAAACGTAAACACAGCATGCTCTTTTTTAAACGACACCATTTGGAGCCGTCACATACCCAAAAGCATGGCGCTCATGTGCTTCCACATTAACCCACTTCACAATAAGACCATTTATTATGGAGCATGAACAAGAGGAAAGGAGAGTCATTCCCGTAAGCTCATGCCCATAAGCCTCTTTGATTTGAAAGCCTAAACATCAGACCGTTCTCCCAGGCTGTTAGATCCCAGACTCCATGAGATAATCTGGATGCTTACTCTTGACGGCTCATAAATGACATTACTTGAAAAGTACACTTTCAATAGCTCTCTACATCCCTAAACATAGCAAAAATGAAAAACAATCAATGAACACACCCTAATTTGGTGACCATTCTGACATACTTTTTAGCAGCACTAAAATTTTTTGAAATAGTAGGATGAGGCTGAGATGGTTTTGGCTGATCCCCAAGTGTGATTGCCATGCTTCTTGTGTGACAATCACACAAGGAGCAACCAGCACGCTAATATGGGAGCGCCCCACTCCTTCATGACCTGGAACACCCCCAAATTATCAATAGTGGAGGACCCCTAAAAGCTCATCATCAGCAAGGTATCACCACTATCTGTACAGGGCTCTGGGCTTCAGAAACCAATTCTACATACTTCATTTCATTTGGCCTTATGACAACCTTCTGAGGAGCTATTGTGACCTCTCATTTACAACTGAGACACCAAATTTCTGCAACGTTATCTGACTCAACAGTGCACATTTTAAAAGTCACAAGCTCAGACATTTATACTTATTTACTTATTTATAAATATTTATATGTCTATATTATATATTTTATGTATATTATATTTATATTTATGTTTATACTATTTATACTTAAATACATCAAATGTGATAATGTGGACAATGATTTTAACAACTGTTTATGTGTTATAGTTCCACTGTATGCTATGTAGTACCTGTATTACATTTTTAAATACATTAACTCATTAATCCTCACTACTCCATTTATGGTTAGGAAAATCTAGACTCAAGAGGCAAGTGGGCCTGCCCTGGGGCACACAGTCAGAAGTCAGAAGGTAACCCCTGCCAGTTTGGGTCCAGAGCTCCCCACTCCTCTTTACGACACATACTCCATGGTCCCCCAGATCATACTGCTGCCTAACCACTGGACTTAGCATGGGGCCTTCAAGAATATTCATGAACATGTAAACTCAGAGAAGTCAAATAACTGTAGTACCACTAACACACATGGGGGGTTGTGACCAATTTTATACCTCATAGAATAAAAAATATGTTATTCATCATCCCTGCAGGAAGATCTCTGAATCTAAGCATTTGGAGTTCACACTCCAACTCTAATTAGCTTTATGTTCCTGAGCAAACCACTTACTCACCCTAATTCTTTATTTGTCCTCACTCATACAATGGAGGTAGGGATGAAAAGACCCATAGGGAGAGTAGTTTGGGCAACGGTATGAGATCATACCTAGAAACCACTTAGCACAGTGCCTGGTGATTGTCTCAGCAGATAGGGATGTCTGTAGGGTTTTTTTTTCCCTTTTAATTTAATGATGCATCTAAATCCATCACGCTGAGCATATAAAGTGCTAGTTCTATGCTCAAGGCATTCCTGCAACCCAAAATGGGAAGTCTGCCTCTATTCCCGCCTTAACGATCATTGGTCGAAGTCCTTCCCTTTCTTGCAGGCTAAGAGAAGCTCTTACCTCCTCCAGAGAGAGTGCTCAGATGGCCCTAAACCCTCCTTTGACTCTGACATTCCCACACAATTTTCTGAATCACTCTTTCAGACCTTGACCCAAATATACTGTGAAAACACCAATAATGACTATCCAATATTTTTAAGATTTTATACATTGGAGAGAGAGAGCGTGAGTGAGCATGAGCTGGGGTAGAGGCAGAAAGAGAGGGAGTAGACTCTAAGCTGAGCAGGGAGCCTAATGGCTAGATTGTGGGACCCCGGGATCGTGACCTGAGCTGATGGCAGACGCTTAACCGACTGAGCCACCAGGTGCCCCTGACTGTCCAATTTAAAGTAACTTTTCCTCCCACTGATTTTAATTTTGACTTCAAATGCAGGACCTTTGTGAAGAATTATGTGACTTCACACTCACTCTTTCCCCATTCACTTTATTCTCCCCTACTCCTAGGCTCCAGACTGTCCAAACTTGAGACTCACTTGGGCTGCAAATAGAAATCGTTGTTTAGCAGGTCCCTGCTTCAAAAACTCCCTTTGGCCAACCAGCAACCATGGCATCCCATTGCCTACTGCCCAGAGAGAAGCTGGGACTTTACATTTGGGGGGAGCCAATTCATTCATTTTGCAGGTAGAGAAAATGGAGCTCAACAAGTGAGGTGGTTTGCCCAGGGTCCATGACTGGTTACTAGGCGAGTTGGAATCAGACCTTGTGAATTCCTGGGTTACTGCTCTATCCGCTGCAGGTCACTCTCTGAGCATGGATCCCTGATGACCCAGACTTCTGAGCAGGCTCCCGGTATTTTCAATAGTCTACATGTCTGGTTGGATTCCTGAATCCCCCCACTATGCACCAGAAGGCAGGCTGCCTGCCCAGAGTCACAGTGTGCTTTCTTTCCCTGTCTTGATGACCTGCTGTCTCCCCTTCCTCCATCCATACCCTGACTCTTCCCACCTCACCTGAGAACTCCAGCTCCACCTCTGGTCCACTGGTTTTCACACCTACAAGCCCTTTCACTCATACCTGACTTGTCCAGGCCAGGCCACACCCCTTCTCTCTTCATCCAAGACCTAGAGTGACTATCAAAGTTTGTACATAAACATGGAGCAACTTGTATTTACATAGTCTTATATTTGAGAACATTATCCTAGAATGTAGTATCTTTAGGATCTACCCCATCATATCTGTGCCATTAATAATAACAGTGGAGGGGTAAAAACTAGGACATTTTGTTAAGGTGTGTGTTTTTTTTTTTTTAATTGCATTTATTTAGGGATCATTTTTAGTGTTCTTCTCAATAGATAAAACTCTGAGGATTTTATTGATTCTTGGCATTTAACTTATTAAAAAGTTCCTTCGTGTATTTATTCAATTATTAAACACATGTTTACTATTTTATCTTCCTGCCCAGAACAGCGACTGGCACACAAGAGAAGCTCAGGAAAGGGAATAGATAAGGTTCTCTATCTCATGGAATTCCTCTCCTAGAGGTGAAGGGCTGAGTCACCAAACAGTCACCCAGAAGTGTGAGAAAGGCTTTGACAGGAAAATCCATGATGATACAGGGGGGCTCAGGAGGGACATCTAACTTAGATTTATTTATTTATTTATTTATTTATTTATTTATTTATTTATTTATTTATTTTTAAAGATTTTTATTCATTTGACACAGAGAGAGAGATTACAAGTAGGCAGAGAGGCAGGCAGAGAGAGAAGAGAGAGGAGGAAGCAGGCTCCCTGCTGAGCAGAGAGCCCGATGTGGGCCTCGATCCCAGGACCCTGGGATCATGACCTGAGCCGAAGGCAGCGGCTTTAACCCACTGAGCCACCCAGGCACCCCTAACTTAGATTTAAAGGGTCAAGAAAGGCTTCCTGGCAGAAGGGACTTCTAGGCTAACAGCTAGTGGAAAACTAAGAGCTAAGGAAGTTAAAGAAAAAGTCAAGCAAACCATTGATATCAGAAGAGAGATCATGTACTCAAAGACTTAGAAGTAAGGAAGAACATGGTCCATTTGGGTACTGGAAGTATCTATCCCCCTAGGCCCCACTTCTTTAGCTCCTTCTGAGGTCTGCTGCAAGTGGACATATTTAACTGATATTTTGACCCAAATACACCAACCTCAGCCATTAAATATGTACCCATAGACATGCATACAGATGTACACCCACACAGGCTAGAAACACCATGCCTCCATAGTGAGCAAGACAGACAGGAAATTTGATACTCAGGTCATCTCGGTCCCCACATCTTTCTCACGCATACTGAGTCTCTTGCCACATTCGTACAATCCTGGCATTTAACAATACATTTTAAAAAATATATGAATACCCCCCCCCAAAACACAAGCCAACTGTTTGCAACTGGCATCTTTGCATCTTGCATCTGGTGCTTAATCTGGAAACCATGATCTGTTCCAAAACTTGAGGAATAAACTGCTGTTGCAGACCACTAGAGAGGTGACATATAAGTCTCTAATGTGAAGGGACAATCAAAGGACCATTTGGAGCACATCTATGTTTTACATTATGGGCCCTGGATCAACCTCCCTTGAGACTCCAACAAAAAGTTCCCTTTTAAAGATGAGAGAATCGGGCGCCTGAGTGGCTCAGTGGGTTAATGCCTCTGCTTTCGGCTCAGGTCATGATCTCAGGGTCCTGGGATCGAGGCCCGCATCGGGCTCCCTGCTCAGCGGGGAGCCTGCTTCCCCCTCTCTCTCTCTGCCTGCCTCTCTGCCTCCTTGTGATCTCTCTCCCTCTGTGAAATAAATAAATAAAATCTTAAAAAAAAAAAAAAAATAAAGATGAGAGAATCAAGGCTGCTAAGAAGGACAGTGACTTGTCCAAGTCCCCAGAAGACCTGGGACGGCAAAGCCACAGGAATCTCGTCTTTCCGGGAAATACCCCTCTCTCCAAGCACCCTATTCCTCTTGTGGATGAATTTCAGGGGCAAGCACAGACTGTCTTAGCTCAAGCTTCATGATAGGATCATAGTTAACCTTTCAGACTCCATGTCTTCTTTTTACTAAAATATCATCAGTCTTTTGGAATCAGGTGGCATTCACGAATGTTTATCTTCTCGGTAACAGCCCCTGATAAAATGGCTGGTGGGCTTGTTACCGACAGGAAAGAGTTGGGTGGTTGCTGTGAATATAATCCATTATACTAAATATAGCTATTCACCATGATCTCAGTGCCTGGGATGCCCTTATCAATTAGATGCAAATGTAATGTCTTCCTCCCCAAATTGTGCTATGATCTTTGAAAGTCCATACAATTTCTTATGTAAATTGCCAGTTCCAGCAACCTAGAATAAGAGGAGAGAAACTTTTTGGTTTACCTGTTTCAGTGAACAGACGTTGGCGAGTTAATAAACTAAACAGGAATGTCAGTATATCCTCAACTGGATTTAGAAAATGTCATATTCTCAGGGCACCCATCTACTTTTGGCTCAGGTAATGAGCCCAACGTCCTGGGATGGAGCCCTGCATTGGGCTCCCTGCTGAGCAGAGAACCTGCCACTCCCTCTGCTTGTGCTCTCTCTCTCTCTCTCTCTCTCTGGCAAATAAATGTCATATACACACACACACACACACACACACACACACACACACACACACACACATGCATGTTGACACAAAGGTACATATCTGTCTGTGCAAGCATGACGCTCATGTTGGATCCTAATGCTTACAAGTGAACTGTAATGAAAACGTTTCTTCCCTGTACTGTGCTCAGCCACCCAAACCTCCTAAACTATTGATATGGTCCCCAAACTCCAGTGATGCTGCAGCATGGGAAACAGCTCCAGAAAAGCATACAGCTTCTACTCAACTAGGGAGCGAGAGAGATAGACCACCACAGCTCTTCTCTTTGCCTTCTCCTTACATACTTCCTCCAAATTTAAGATTGCAATAAAACACACAACCGGTCTATATACAATTTCAGGCTCTGCTACACACTTCTTGGCTTCACTCAAAAATCTTGTGAGATGGATACTACTCTTCCCACTTTACAGATAAGGAATCTGAAGTTCACAGAAATGGAAAGATAGACTTAATACCATGGGGTTAGGATGCAGCTGAAGTGGAGTTTAACTCACATTCATCTTAACAGCCAAGTTGTATTCTAAGTGTCTGCTTCTCAATTGTTAACACTACAAAACACAAAAAATAAACCTTCCAGTCTTATAAATCACAACACTTCAGAGAAGTTATTTTGGTAAGATGTTCTTTGGATGAGGAGCGAGTGCCTGAAAAACATGCTCCTCCAGCTTTTGTAAATTCAGCCTGGTCAACCCCTTCTGCTGTAAGCTGGAAGAAGGTTGTGTTTACATGTTTGTTTATTTGTTTTTAATAAGAAAAGGAAATACAAAGTACAGATTATGCACTGATCAAGTTAAGGATCTCTAAAGTACAACTACGTAGGAGAGCATTTTCGACGTCTGAATTTGACTTTGGTAAAGTCCATGCAGTACATTAACGTCTTTATTATTGCAGCAATTCTCTTTGAAACCCAGAGAGAACAGAGACGAACCCACAGGACCCTGCAAAGAGAGCTGAAAGCAGATGTTAACCATAGAATTTCCACTGAGAACAGAAAATTAGAGGGTAGGGTTCAAGATTCAACCACCAATAGCTTTAGGGAACACACAAGACCGCAAATGTGGTGACTGGAATGGGCTCTAGACTGGCTGAGCCCAAACTTTGGAACTCTTTTTGTTCAAACACAGGGAAACTATTTTAAACAACAGATGCATTTAGCCAAAACAAGCACTTCCAATGGACCATTTCTCATTTGTACTCAGGGGTTGCTTTTTCTTTTTATCTAAGAGAGTGTTCTCAACTATTCTGAAGAAATCTTCAAAATGAATAGACTAGGGCCATCTTGGATTGCTCTTTTATTTTCCCCTCCCCTCACAATCAGCATCCTGCCCAAAAGCAAATCCTGCCAAGTCTACTAAAAATATCTCCCTCCCTACTATGGTAGGGACCCTGGTACACACACTGATTCACACCTGGATTAGTGTAATAAACTCCTACCTCATCCCTGTTTTCCCCCTGCTCTTCTGCAGTGCATTCTTTTTTTTTTTTAATTTTTATTGTGCTATCAGTTAATCACCATACAATACATCATTAGTTTTTGATGCAGTGTTCCAAGATTCATGGTTCATATATAACACCCAGTGCTCCATGCAATACGTGCCCTCCTTAAAAATGACCCTACAAAGGGCTGATATCCAAGATCTATAAAGAACTTCTCCAACTCAACACCCAAAAAACTGATAATCAAGTCAAAAAATGGGCAGAAGACATGAACAGACACTTCTCCCCTGAAAACATACAAATGGCCAACAGACACATGAAAAAGATGTTCATCATTAGCCATCAGGGAAATTCTGCAGTGTGTTCTTATCACAGCAACCATAGCCGTGCTGGTAAATTAAAAAAAATCTGGTCATTGTTCTTTCGTTTAAGAAGTGGCTTAGAAGCAACCTTCCAGAATAAAAGCTCAGACCTTGTTCTGATTTACAGATACTCCCTCATTTGACCCCTGCTAACTCTCTGATGATCTTATCCCTACTATTCAAGCTGTTATCACACTTCATCAGCCACCCAGTAAAACACTCCTCTCTGCTTCTTGACACGCTAGCCATACTCTACCATAGGGTCTTTGCACATGCTGGTTCCTCTGATGGAATGCTCTTCCCCCAGACATCTGCATGCTTAACTCCCCCACTTCTTGCAGATCTTTACTCAAAATCACCCAAAGGGGGTTCTTCTTTTAGATCTATTCCTCCAATGACATTTTATAATCTTCATCTAGGACTTATTTTTCCTCCTTAGCAATTATCGATATCAAAAATACTATGTATTCCTTTTTCTCTTGCTTAATGTAAGACACCGTATGAGAATGCAAGCTATATTCAGGGCAATTTTTTTTCCCTTTTATTTCCTTTGTATCTTTGGAACCTAGAATACTATGTGCCACATGATAGTTATTCTTAATAATTAATTGCTAAAAGAACAGAAGAATACAATAATACATGTATATGTGTGTGGGCATGTACGTAAGTAAATGGAATGGAAGTAGATGCAAATACTTGGTACATAGCAGACACTCAGTGACTTAAAAGATTACAAAAAGGGATGAATCGTAACACAGTAGTATCTGGGATGGTGGTATTACAGGGGATTTTATTTTATTCTTTAGGATTATCTACATCATACATTTATATATGATAAAATTTTACAATTATTTTTCACTTGTATAGAAGTTTCGTTAATAAAGTTTTTCCACACACCACATCTTGTTTTGTTCTCTGTGTGGTAAACCAAACAGGATTATATTGCCCTTTACAGGTGAAGAACAGAGGCCAAGAGAATATAAACTGGTTATCCATGAGCTCACAGCTAGTAAGTGACAAGGATGGAAAAATCAGAAGGGATTTATTCTTCTGCTTATGTAAAGTGATGGGGAAATGACAGGAAAAACTTTTTTTTTTTAAATATAGGCTTCTATCAGAATTTCTACACATGAGGAGCTTGTTGCTGATAATATGGTTAGAGGCATCTAGACTTGAGGCTAGATTTATAGAATGCTGGACAGAAAACTCAAAAAAATATTTTAAACTGTGGTAAAATACACATAAAAAGGTTAAGATGGTAAATTTTATGTTCTGTATACAGCTCCCTGGTACCAGCCTTCTGATGCTATTATGTAACCACCACCATCCATCCCCGGAATGCTTTTTATCTTGCAAAAGTGAAACTCTATACCCATTAAACAGTAACTGCTCATTCCCGCTTCCCGTCACCTCTGGCAATCACAATTCTACTTTCCTTCTCTTATGAATCTGACTCGGTACCTTATTTAAGTGGAATCAGATTTGTCTTTTTGTGACTAGCTTATTTCACTTAGCATATCTTCAAGGCTCATTCATGTCGCGGGTGTCAGAACTGCTTTACTTTCTAAGACTGAATCACGTTCTACTGTATTTATATACAAGTCACTGTGTATCCATTTATCTGGGGATGGGCGCTTGAGTTGCCCCTCCCTTGAGGCTACCGTAAATAAAGCTACTCCGTACACTGGTGTACAAATACCTGTTTGAGGTGCCTGTTTTCACTCCTTTGGGATATATTCCTAGAAGGCGAATTGTGGGATCGTATGGTAATTAGAGGTTTATTTTTGTGACAAAGAATGATGGTAACTAATAGACATCATTGCTAGGGAGTGGCTGCTTTAGCCTACACGTTGCTGGCCTTGAACGCAAGAATACACCGGTACACAGGGTTTCCATTCCAAACTGCTTTGCTGGTTCTATTTTCCACAAGAACAGTCACCCGTGTAGTCCACGATCTTCTGAATGCCTGCCATTCCCTGCACTTGGTAGAAGCAATCCTTACCTTCATGGAGCTTGCCATCATTTAGAGAAGTCAGGCAGATATTGCATAAATTGTAACAAATTATTACTTTAGGACTGTGATGCATGCTTTAAGGAGAAAACACAGTGTGTTGTGAGAGTACTGAGCTGGCGAGCCATTAGGATAGAGAGAAAGGAGGCTTCTGCAAGAACTGGGCTAAGTTTTATCATGTAAGTGGAAGTTCAGCACCCATTAAATATCAAATTTATTTTGCGGAGTAAACAACTGATGTTGATCATCAATTAGATTACTCCCTCCAAATTTCAAAACCATACTCTGAAGATTCAGAATAATGTTGGCAATATTCAAATGCTCATCAGATGAATTAATTAGACTAATTAGCTTAAAGTTTAATTAAATAGTAGCTATTAATTTCATTATCCCCATGATACTTATTTTTTTTAAAGTAGTGGTTTGGGATTTTACCTATAATTATTTTCCTCTATAAAGTTTTATTTTTCTATTTTATAGAAAAATTTCATTTTTCTATTTCCCAAGATATGTATATGTCTTGGGAAACTGTTGGAGAGGTCAGCTCTATTTTTCTGTCATTATTTTTCAATGATAACCAGTTTCAGTTCTCATCTGTTCCAAGGCTAATATGTAACCAAAGGAGAACCTGGAGACTCAAAAGTTTTCAACATCATCTGTCAACAAATGGAAATTATTTAAACATTAAAAATTAAAAAAAAAACTTCTATTTTTTAAAATTATTTCAAAAGAGAGCACCTTGAAACACTGATAATTCCTTAATAAACTAGGAGAATATTTCAAGTTCAATAAATCCCTTCTCTCTAAAGTACCCTTTCTCTCGCCCAAAAAGTATAATTCAGGTTAAAAATATTTTTAAAAATTACAAAAATACTTAAGAACCCCCAAAACCATCTGACGCACAGAAACCATTTTATTCTACTCCAATCAGTTATGCTGGGACTCAGTTGCTCCATTTGTAAAATGGAGGGTATTTATTTATACTTTCCCAAAGATCTCAAGAGAATCTGCTCAAGAATCAAATGAGAGGATGTAAGATTAATACAAACTGTGTGAATCAGAGAGCCACAAATGCAGGTTTCTAGAGAGAGTGAGTTGTTCACCGAAGATCTATATTCACTTTTCATATTTTGTAGTTGCTGCTTGAAAGCAGGACCCCATCAGCAACAACATTCCCCAGCCTGTTCCTGCCGGGCACGGCCCTGCGGCTGACTCCTTGTCAGTGGAATGTGCCTGTAAATGATATAGGCCAGCCCCATACAAATTTCCCTCTCAATTCTTTACACTCTCTGGCTTCCCTTTTGGTGTCCGGATGTAACACCCAAGGTGATTTTAGGAGCCACTGCAATAAGAATGACAAAACCGCCTTTAGCTTGGGTTCTTGACTAAATACAGGAGCAGAGCCCTCATCCCCCCAAACTCGCCCCCACACCCCCAACTCCCGCCCTGCCACTGTATTCCAGGTGAGTACAAAACTAGCTGTTTTGGTCAATTGCTGATAGGGGATTTATCTGTTAGAGATTCTAGATGTTGCCTCATGAAGTAAGACACTGCTGTCAAGTTACAGATCTTGTACTATTACTGCATTTAGAGGAAAAATCAAGAATATTTTAAACATAAATCTTCCTTTTTGGTTATATTGCAGTCATTTTCAAAGTTCTGAAAGAAGGTTGATTAGCCCATAATTGGGGAAAACAAAAAAAAAAGAGAGAGAGAAATGAATTTTTGAAGTGAAATAGATACCATGAAAATACGTAACAGCATTTCCCCAAGTGAACTAAATATATAATTGAGGACATCAAATGGATGGTCTGGGGTCACTAAGTTAGGGAAATTCTGGGTTAAACAAATAAGGACATCTCTTCATGATATAAATATGTCAATGATCAGAGCCTTTTATAAGCTAATGAATTCCGTAAATCTCCAAAGAGTGAACAGAACAGAGGTGAAGTAAGTATTGTTCAAGGTTTTTCCCAACTTTGAACTCAAAATTTTTACTTTTCATAGCATTTCCTGGAACAAGCATTGTATGAAGCATCCCTTGGAAAATGCTGACAGAACATATAATCTGGAGATTATTACAGAACAGTGACCATCTTGCTCGCTCCCAAGGTTTTGAGTGTGTATAAGGAGTCAGGCTAGAGGACAGGTAATGTTACTAATGCTTTCAGAAGTGCTCAAAAAAACATGAAGGATCTTACTGGGACAATGGTGTGGATTAAATAATAGAATTTAAGCAATTTTAAGTGTCCTGATGTTGGCTTATTCTGCTATGTTTATATAAGGGAATGTTCTTTTCACTAGGAAAGGCGCACTGGAATATTTAAGAGCAAAGAGGCATGATATCTCTGGCTTATTCTCAAATTATTGTTTTGAAAAGAGCATATACAGGCGGTGGACAGAAAGAGGGAGTGGAAAAGGGATAGAGAGAGAGAAAAAAAGAAATACAAAGGGAGGGAAGAGAGCGGAAGGGAGGGGAGCATGATAAGCAAACGGGGTAAAATATAAATATTTGGTGAATTTTGGTTAAACAACTTCAGAAGTTCCTAACTCTTGTCATTTTTCTATGTTTGATATTTTACACACACACATGCGCTCATACGCTTCTAGAAAAGAATAAAGAACGATGTCCTATAGTGAGTGAGTTCAATGTTCAGTATGGTTGTGTCTCATTTCAAATGCATCCCACATGGTTATTTAAAACTGCCCTTCTCAGAGTTGCCTGGCACCTGAATCTGCAAATTTTTTTTTTTTTTAAAGATTTTATTTATTCATTTGACACAGAGAGAGAGATTACAAGTAGGCAGAGAGGCAGGCAGAGAGAGAGGAGAGAAGAGGAAGCAGGCTCCCTGCTGAGCAGGGAGCCCGATGTGGGCCTCGATCCCAGGACCCTGGGATCATGACCTGAGCTGAAGGCAGCGGCTTTAACCCACTGAGCCACCCAGGCGCCCCTGAATCTGCAAATTTTGACTTAAAATGGCTCTTATCTCTGGCTGGAGGTATGCTGTCACCGGTTGGTGGGCCAAAAGTAAGTGCTGCTTTGTATTACTTATTCCTTCAGGAGGCTTCTGCTTTAACAAACAGTTCAGACTTTTTTTTTTTTTTGCCTTTCTGGTGAAAATTACAGCCCCCCCCCCTTTTTTTTCCATCAATGAATAAGCCACGTGCTGAAAAATAAAGGTCAAAGACAATTTGCTAGGTTTCTGTTGCCGCTGGAGGAGAAGGATTGGAAACTCAGTAGCTGCTGATCAAGGAAACTATTAATATTTTGCCAAGTCAAGCTGACTGGCAGTAATTAGCCCACAGATTACTTCTGTGTCCTGCTGCGGTTGCTCATTTGTTTCTTTCCCCGCAGCTCTGAAGATCCCGAATGCCGGTTACTGATACCAAGCCAGACCTGGTGGGTCTGTTCCATAGCTTACCTGTGATGCAGTTTCTGGGTAAGGCAGCCCCTCAGAGTCCAACAGGTGTTTAAAGCTAGGGGGTGACAGAAATTCTCTGGACACTGAGAAGACGGATGTGTACTGCTGCACTTTGAATACTTTCTGTCCTCGCTGGTCTTTGTCCCCTCTTCCTCTTGCATTCTCTCTTTCTCTCTCTCACCCCCCATGGGATACTCTTTCGTCATAGTTACTGCCTACCCCAAATAACTTATCAGTTGACAGCGCTTGTCCTCTTCCAGCTTCTATTAAATTTTTCGAGTCCCTTCTTAGAAAACTATCTTGAAAGAGAGGTATCTGAAGCCCTGGCATCTTCTTCCTCAGCAATGCCACACAGTCTGACTGGTCTCTCCAGACATAACTACCCCTCCATGTTGACCACTGGGCGACCTGTGGTTCTCAGCAGCCACTCACAGGACACAGACCCAAACAAAAATATCTACGAAAGGATGACAACTCTTCGCCCGAGTTCATCACAGCCCCTATGTCTGTGCCTCGTTTGACTGTTGAAATGGTTTTAAGATAGTTGAAGGAGGTAACATGCTATCCTTTCACTTTCAGTGCTAAAATTCTGTAACTCTTAAACATTATTATAGTCAGAGCCGCAGCCATTTCTGGAAATTTAAGGAAGTTTTGCTCACTGTGGCATTCTCTAAAATTAGGTCTAATTTCTTCTAGATAATAAATGCTTTCACAGAGATGGAAAAAATCCTGGTGAATTTCCAAAGTAAAATGTGTAATAGGCTCTTGTTAAACTAATTCTTAAATGGAGTGATTTTTCCAAATATAGGCTAGCCTTGGGCGGTCTTAATGCATTACTTACTTTAAAGTGATTAAAGGTAACTCCTACCAAATCAATAGAAGAGATTCTGAAGGGGGAACATTAAAACCAAAATTAGCATTCACTGAGGATAGATATAAAAATAATATGAGATCATGTTTTTATTTAAAAGTCCAGCAAAATTATTAGAGGTTAAAGGAAAAAAAATGAGAAATTGGAGTTGTAATTGGATTGGCAAGCGCCCTCCCTTACAGATCTCTTTTAGAGGAAAGCATACTCTTTTCCTGCGAATTATCTAAAAGACATGAATGCTAACACCAACAGAAATGAAACCTGCTCTAATGTCCAGACAGCTAAATTACGATCAACTGTTAACTGTTCATTTAAACACCAAATACCTCTAATGATCAAGAATCGCTATTCTGTCCCTCTGGGACGGTACCAAAAGAAGATGCAAATCACTCCATTTCTGTACATTTTATAAAATGTCATCTTCATTAGGGTATCTCAGACTGATAATACAAGGGCTAAGGAGTGATACCTGATTGGAATCTAGAAAGACCTGGAGGGAACAGAACAGGGGCATAAACGCACCAGCTCTTTTAACTTGAAAGCGATGCACTGAGAATGAACGAAATAAATTTTAACACCCAGTCCGTAGTAAACGGAAGGTAGCCAGTACTGTGACAGGATGCTCAATGCTGCTCTAAAAGCTTAAAGATATTTAATTCATAGGAGGCAAGTGAAGTCCCACCGTTCTAAGGTAACTAACTAAAATAGCCCTAGGTCCCCCAAGGCATGCATTTTTCTGGGTAAACTGTTACTCCTGCCTTCACAGAATTCATACACTGGTTGATGTATACACATCGTTGGCAAGAAATATGTGCAAAAGAGTCTACGAGTAACTATGAACGGTGATGATCTATACTGCTATGATTTCTGGGCAGCCCAAAGGGAGGAGGTAAGAGGAAATCTAAAGGCAATTGAAGGCGACTTCTTGGGGAAGGTAAATCAAATGAGCCATGACTAATGGCTTAATGGGCTGAAGAGAGTTGGCTATTACAGGTGAGAACAATAGTAAAGCTATCCATTGTTGAAGACTACAGACGATCTCCTCTTACTGCATCAGCAATCTGTTAAAGGGTGTGCCAAAGCAAATTATGCTGCTCAAATAAGAGATTAACACAGTCTAGAGACACTACAAAACATAAAGCCCATTATGCTGCACCTTGTGAACAATCTTCAATGATAACACTGCCCACGTGGCAGCATGTTCTTTAATTTTGCTCTTTTCCATTAGAATGTCACACAATCAGCTAGGTTAAGTTCAAAGAGGGCCCAGAAGAGAACATAATCTCACTGAGGTCAACACACCCAAAATGCCCAACTTTGCCTCAACTGTCTTGAGACCTCTGCTGTTCATCATGAATACTTCTTTATTTTCTAATTATTTAGAGATTAAGGAAAACACAGGGAATTTTTGCTACGATGGCAAGGCTAACGGGGAAATGGAAGTGGCAGTCACTCTATGCTAGTTTGAAACGACGAAAGGCAGAATTCAACATATGCAAGGCAGATCAGTGTGGTCAGAGTGTGTCCTGTATCTTTTGTTAAAGTCAAAGGCTGTAAGCGTCAGGCTCCAAGGCATGGAGATTAGAAGAGCACATTCATGCATGGGACAGTGACCAGGTCACCCGAAGGGAAATGGAGGAACATCCCTTGAAGAACTGAAAAGCCCAATGGACAGATGGAAGGGCAGTGTGATTAGAGACCCCTCCAAATCAGGCACAGGCATGTCCTCCTTACACAGCTGGCCCTTGGGGACGGATGACCATTCTGCAGAGGGGGAGCCACACACCAAAGGAGCATTTAAGAAGGATTTGTTGGGCACAGCTGGGCCCACAGGAGCCAGTAGGGGTTAGATGAAATAAAGCGGGCCTGAATTACAGTTGTGGCCATGAAAATGGGGGAGAAAGGCCAGAAGGAACAGGAAGAACCTTTCAAAGGAGATCAATTTCCCCAGTGCTATGGGAGATAAAAAGGATGACTCAGAGTCAGCATTGTACACCCTGGGTTCTAGAGAAAGTCTGTGAGAGCCCAAGGAGGAAGCGGGCACTTTCAATCCAAGTTCTCACATCCCCACTTCCCTGACGGGACAGTCCAACGCCACAGCTGTCACACACCTGACACTGGGTCTCTCCCTTCTCTCCAGCTGCTGAGAAGGAACCTTAATTCGAGCCGCCCATGCCTGAGACTTCTGCTCTTCGTCCATGACTCACTCAGTCGCTCACTCCCTCTTTGTAAGCATCAGGAAAGGAATTGACAGTGTTCCCTACAGTAACCCAAAAACTATTTGCCTCAGTATAAAACAATGTTAAAGATAATTTTATTCCCCAATTAATATTATACAAGATTATTCCTAAAAATAAACACTTCCCAGAGTGAGTTAGAAAAAAAAAAACCCTTGGGGCCCCTGGGTGGCTCAGTCGATTAAGCATCTGTCTTTGGCTCAGGTCATGATCCCAGGGTTCTGGGATCCAACCCCATGTTGGGCTCCCTGCCCGGTGGGGAGTCTGCTTCTCCCTCTGCCCCACCCCACTACTCACGCACACACTCTTTCTCAAATAAAATCTTTTAAAAATTTTTTCGTTTTATTTGATGCAAACACCAGAGGACGAGCTGTTTGAATTGTTCTCCTATTTAAAATAATCCCAAGGGATGGCAATATAGGCATTGTTCTCTATACTTAGCAGAAAGGTAAGAAAATGAATTGAACATATTTGTAGTTGCAGGTTTCCTAAATAAGGGAAAAACATGCTCAGGGACGAGGGTAGGGTAAAAATAGAAAGCTAAGCTGGGAACTAAACGTCATAAAAAAATCATTGTTTTCCCCCCCAGTACATGAATCACCTACTTGCTGGTTTGCAAGCAGGAAAAAATACAATAAATCCTCTATTGGCCTCCCACAGAATCTTAGGAATTAGACTCCTATTACTTTTAACTGCATACCACTTTGGTGACTACTTTAGTATTCCACTTTCTCATCACTCTTTTTCTATTGGCTCACAAAATCTCTCCTTCCCCATCTTTTTTTGTTTGTTTCTTCTTTTTTAAATATAATATTTATTTATTCATGAGAGGGGGAGGGGGAGAAGCAGGCTCCCTGCAGAGCAGGGGGCCAGATGTGGGACTAGGTCCCAGAAACCTGGGATCATGACCTGAGCTGAAGGCTTAACCAACTGAACCACCCAGGTGCCCTGTTTGAGATGCATGTTCGCATGAGATGATCTCTTCCTAAAAATTTCAATCAATCAATCAATAAAACATCCTGCAACTACCTGTACTACTCTTGGAGTGTGGATGTTTCAGCCTTGTAGATTTCATACTGACAATCCTATGCAGGTGACAAAAGGGTTCTCATGTCAACATTTATGGGAAGCTTATTTTCAGATACCTGATCATGATAAATGAATAAAATGCATAAATCATTCATCAGGCACCAGCATGCAGAGAATAGTTATATGCCCTTTGCGAAACATGTGCAAACCCTCAAATCTCTCTTAGACATTCAGGTTCCCTCACTTCTGCAAGCTCAGTTTCCTTGTCTGTTACCTTGCAGTTACACTGTTGACTTACTCCCAAGCCTCTGGAGAGGTTGAAAGGAGGTAAGGCACATGCAGCCCCTCACTGTGTTTGGTGCACAAGGAATTCACGACCTTCTTTGGTAGCAACCCGCCTGCCTCTATCAGAGAGAGATGCTCAGTCCCACAGTCCCCCCCCCCCCCCCCCCCCNCTCTGCTTTTCCTGGGCAACACCAACCAGGGGTCTCTCGCTCTAGAAGCTGAGCCTTCTGAGCTCCGTGTCTAAGAAATAATTCTTCTCCCAAGGTCACTGAGCAGAATCTGCAATCTTAATCTTGGATGTTGATTTCTGGAGAGCGAGTGACCTTTAAGGAAGGCGCCCTCTGAGAGCACCTGACTCAAGCCGTGAAATGCTGAATCATTAACAATTTAAAGCAGAAAAGAATTTAACCAAGTTAGACAACCTGTAATAGCTCCTGTGACTGGGGCCATTAGGACCATTTCGGTGTCATTCAGGCCAAACTAATGGCTGTGAAGAGAAGGCACCTGAAAACAAGTAGACTGATTCAGCTTTTCCATTTCCGTTTTCAAACCCATTTGGAATTTCTCTAGTGTGTCTTCCTAGACTAACATTCCCCCCCCCATCAATCCATTCTAATTAGTCAAATAGTTTTTCACCTCCAAAGTCTACTAAAAAAAAAAAGAAAGAAAGAAAGAAAAACAAACAAAAAAACCCCACACCTTTATACACGGACTGTCCGGTAGCTGCAGAGCAGAAAAGCTAATGTTAGAAACAAAATCGAATCCTCTTTTTTTTTAGGTTACTATTAAATGCCTGCACAGGCCCCCAAGGCGAGCATCAAGGAGCAGCATGCACTGGCGTCACGGAGCAGAGGGCGGTGTGGGCCTTAGCAGAATGCGGGGTATACCTCCTCTAAAGGCTTTTCCTATTAATGACAATTGTCAACACCCCGGAGGCCCCATCACACAGTCTGCTAGGCAGGTGGGCCAACTAGTAGTCCACAACTCCTGGTCTAATTCAAACCTCTCCATTCACAAGCAGAAACACACCCCAGAGAATCCTCTTAGTGCTTTATTGTCTTAGGCCACCTAAGCTGCCGATGGGATCTCATGACTCCAGATCCCAAGCCCCCAATTTCCTCTTCAACCTACTCCTGTATCCTCAGGTGCCATGAGGAAATACACCACCATAAAGCCAGGTCTCTACAGAGTACCAGCTAGATTCACGACTCGGTTCTAAGCCCTGAAGTGGATGAAGAAATCATCAATGGTCCCGAAGACAGTAATAACCTTTAGCCTCTTTCGTTAAATCTAAATCCTCTCCCCCACACACAAGCCCCCAGAAACACAGATCTTAGAGCTGGAAGGCATCTCTGGGAATCATCCGGTTTACCCCCTGCCTTCAGGGAGATCAAGTATTGGCTTCCATTTAAAAATTGAAGTTACAAAGGCCCTGAAAAAAAAATGAGAAATTTACTATAACAAAGAAGTTAGTCGTCTTGCTTTTTAGTATAGAGCTTCTCACTCGAAGAGACACTTCAAACCTTAAGATAAAAAGTAATAAATTTAAGTATGTGCTAAAGCATACAGTACAGACTCTACATGCTGAAGACACTGAAAAGAAGCCCCAGCTTCTCACCAGTAAAAGCCAGAACAGGTCCTTAGGGCTTCTTGGGAAACTCCACATTTAAGCAGGCGGGGGGGTGGGGGGGGNGGGGGGGTGGGGGGGGGGGGGGAGCATTTAAAGTACCAAAGAGCTACAGACACTGGTTTTACAATACTGGTAAAGATTTCCCAGCATTTATGAAGGTCAGACTTAGATAAGTCACTCTATTTGTCACTGACACAATGCTCACACTGTGTCACCAAGTGCACATGGAACCACCACAAGCTGTTTAGTTTACAACAGCAACCACAGCCAAGTGGAAACCACCAGACGCCTTGCCAGAGTGGCTCCACCCAGGGCATGGCTGCCCCCACGTCCCTGCTTGGCTGTAGTTTCCAGAATCCAGTGGGAACCTAGCATACTGCATGAGGGAGTGGTGGGGCGGGGGGTGGGGGGGGATGTCAAAATGTCCCTGTCAAAGATCTAAGACTAAATGATAGTTTTTGCATGTTCATGTATGCCATGAAGCTACAGGATGGCTTCCCAGTTACCATTAACAAATAATTAGAATGTGTCTTTTAAATTAATCTGAATATCCTTGATGCTTGTTTGTCGATTTAGTGCTGTGCATTCTGAGTTATAATTTCTTCCTCCCCTGACCTCAGGTTTAGAAGAAATACACTTTTAAGGTTTTTTTTGTTTTTAAAGATTTTATCCACTGATTTGAGAGAGAGGGAGAACACAAGCAGGGGAAGGAGCAGAGGGAGCAGCAAAGAGTCCCAGGCAGGTTCATCACTGAGCACAGAGCCCCACGTGGGGCTCAATTCCACAGCCCTGAGATCATGACCTGAGCTGAAATCGAGTTGGATGCTCAACCATTGAGCCACCCAGGTGCCCCAACATTTTTTCTTATTTTTTTAATCATTCTTTTGTTCACTTTGGCTTTATTTACTATCAAAGTAAAACCAGAAATGGTAGTTTTTTATTGCTTATATATAATACACAGAATTTTGCCCAAATTGACATCTTCCTGCCCCTGTCCCTGCGCCCCTAGTTTGCCCCTTTTCTGGTCTTTATGGGTGTCATCTGGCATCTTAGATATAGGTTTGGAGATTATTTAACAGACTGCATCTCTTTTTATATGTTTAGAATTGCATTTTATAATTTTAGCAAGTGTGTAGAAATCTTTCATATGTAAGTGGTTCCAAAGCTCACCCAGCAGCCATTTTATGTCACAGACCCTCTCACTGGGGTTAATTTGTGTAAGTTTTCACTTGGCCAGAGCAAACAGGGAAGGGGAGGGATGTCTTGTGAGGCTTACAACACGTGAGAAAGCGTTTTCATTTTCTCGTCAGAAGGTGGACAACTTCTCTGACTGTAACATTCACGGGATTCATTTTTTCCATCCCCTCCTTGCTGCGGTCCTCTTAAGGAGAATTCTTTGATCAGCGTCACTTCTGTTCTTTCACAAGATTTTTGTTTTTACATTGGATACATATATTTTTCCTGGGTGTAGTTGAGTATGGTTGTTTTTCCACTTATTTTATATGGTTCTCAATGAAATTGTTTCATAAATCCAGCTCAGAAAAATGTTCTTCGATTGTGACTTTGAAGTGTTAGTCTCCGTTCTGCTCTTTTCCTCAGGAATCTCTATAAGAATTCGGAGAAATTTCTGTAACTCAGTCTCTATCCACCATAGTAATCATCTTAATTTTCTTCTGCTTTATCACTTTGCTTCCTTATTCATTTCCAGGAAAGCACTTCAATTTTATTCTTCACTTAGCTGATTTACTTTTTCTCAGTATGAATTCTGCGGTGATTCTGAAGTGGGTTTTAATTCTGTTACTGCCTTTTCAGTTCCCTTACAATGTTTCCTATGTCATTTCCTTCAATTCTCTGACCTTTCTGAATGCCTGACCTGTCTTTATGGATTTCCATTCTTCTGCCAAGGAGAAATCACAATGACCTTTCTCTGTTCCACCACTTCCCGCCTCTCAGTTTTCTGAACCTTTCCTCTGATTTGTAAAGTAGATCATTTTTAGAAGTGTGTTTTTTTTCCACATCTTCAAAATGAAGCTTCTGTTCCTTATTCTATAGTCTTTGCCACAGACTCCGGATTGCCTCTAGTGACGCCAAGAGGAAAGAGCAGTGTAGACGCGGCGTAGACACACACTGTCCCCATGGGCACCGAATGGAATGCCCTCTTCACACGGCTGCTCAGCTGTGCCCCCAGGGGTTGGGAAGGTGCTCATCTCTCACAACCCTGAACATGCAATTCATGAAGGATATTTTCCAGTTGACATGCCTATTCGTATCTCCCTGTACCTTAAGGAGATTTATACCTGGAAACTGCACCTCCCAAGACACAGATGTCTTGGCTCTAGCCTATTTCTGGCAGTTGTTATTTTGGGATTATAGCCGCTCACTAGTTTGTGTACATATATGTATGTATGTATTTGTGTGTACACATGTGTATGTATTTGTGCATATATTAAATAAGCATGTGTATCTATACACATGTGGGTGTTTACTCCCCGAGGGGTAAGATAACTGAAAAGTACACTGACTCCAAAACAGCACTCACAGGGAACAGAGGAAGACCTGTTGGACTTTTCATTTTCCACTCATCCTGACTTTTGCATCCAAGGCACAGATACAGGTCCAAAGGTAAAGCATCTCCTTTCTGGTGAAGGGAGGAATTCTGTCTTTACAATGGCCTGACAGGCAAGTACCTTTAACTGTGCCTTTTTAATGCAGTTTCATAAACCTTAAAGGTTCCTGATGATCCCTCCAAGAGTTTGGTAAGAGACTGATGGCCATTCCTAGCTTCTGATGATGGAGTAATTCCTCATTCTCTGTTTTATCGTCTACATTTTAGTAGACGGTTAAGAGAGACTAAGTAAGATGCCATTTTTAATCCAAGAGGCCCTGTTGTACATCTTCCCATTCCAGATGTTTACAACTTTAAAGATAAAAGCAATCTGAGATGTAACCTGGTTCCGTATGCCTTTGAAACTCTCCATTTTATCAACATGTACCATGATGCCCAGAGGGGACGAGGAGTGTGTGCCCAAGGTCCCAGAGCTTGTGACAAACCCCAGACCATAACTCAAGTATCCTGACTTTAATAATGATGAGACTCTACAGGGTTCTGGAGAGAAAATGATAATGATAGCTATTTAAAAAAAGCTACCATGTCTGTGTGTACCTTTGCTTTCCCAGTCCTTAGGGGAAGGAGGAGTGACTCTCATTATTCTTGAAGCACTGTCCTGTCACTAACAATAGCCAGTTCCATTTCTTATTCTCTAAAATGAGCAAAAACTCCACAAAGGTAGGGAGGCTGAGTTCATACACATAGGGGAAAATGACCTTCCTATAGTCTGTGTACAAGATTAAAAAGGTACTGAGCCTCTGTAGATCCTCTGAAAGTCATGAACTGGATTTCTCTTTTTTTCTTTTTTTCCTCAACTGCTTATGGCTAACTGCAGCCTAGAGACAGACCAAAGGTTTTTCAATTCATGCAATTGCCAGACACTTTTCCTTCCCCCATAAGCCACGCACAGCCCCCAAAGCCAATTTTGCAAAGTGTCACATTCTTTCTAAATATTCCATGGATTTCATTATGCATTTAAAAAAATGTAGCCCTGAAGCTAATAATAAGCTAGGCACTGAAAACATGTTCCTTTTGAATTGGTTCTATAATACTGGTTGTTAATGAACCTTAGAGAGATCTAGCAAGGAAGAACACTTTTCACATTCAAAATGCACATACACTGACCATCTTGAAGCAAAAGTCACTCTAAAGAGGTTCCTCAGGCTTCTGCTGTTACAATTTCATTAAAATGCAGTACATTCGGCTCTGTGAGATGCACCTGTGATTGCCTTCCCACTAATCTCCATCCCTTCACTTGGTATGACCCTAATTTTCTTTCTGCTTCCATACCTCCCTACACAGCCTATACAACCTGAATACTAGTTCCTGGACTTGTGACTCTGGCCCAAGCCAATGATCATAATCACCCCCCCCACCATGGCCACAGTTACTGGTCCAGAGATGAGCACGTGACACCATTCAGGCCAGTAAGACAGGTGGTAAGTTCTGCCTGAGGCTCCTGGGAAAGAACCCCCTGGGTCTGCAGAAAGAGCTCCAAAAACAGAACCCACCCCTTCCAGAAAATGAACAAGGAAGAGAGAATAAAGGGAAAATTTTACCACCCTCAATTTATATGCAAGACTTATTAGGGAAATGATAAGGGAACTAATAAGAAAGTTTAATTGCCAATCAAGTGAGAAGGCTTGTTTTCAGAGAATAATTCCTTAGGATTAAATATGGTTTTCTAAAGACTTCTGCAAAGGGAATAGCTTCTGCAGCAAGAGAATCTGGCTCAGTGTATGGTGAAGTTATCATTCTTCTCAGGAAGACAAATCCTGGAAATATCAGGAGATTTTAAAAATAATAGCTATTCTTTTTGACAGTTAGCTGATCAATGTAATTTGAACTGTCATTCAAATAGACTAAAAAAGCCTAGGTAACTTTATGAGAGGTGGTGGGCTTTGGAGAACATATCAAAATTATATTTCCAATTTTCCTTTTTGGCTTTCCTCAAAACAAAAGCAACGCTATTTTAGCACATTTTTTTCATTGCTTTTCAAAACATGAAACACGGGTTGTAGAGGTAATCACTGACTTCCATGATAAAATCCATAAATCAAAGAAAAGAGTAATACTTTGAGAATTATGCAAGTTGATTTAGTATTATAGGCTGGGGGGTGGGGGGTGGTCTAAAACATAGATAACCTGAAATCTGATGTTTAGAGGTCAGTAGAGAAAAGCTTATTGTTTGCATGGAAAAGCTACTTATGCAATTAACCGATATTAATTATGCTTGTAAAAACTGTATAAACACATCACAGATCTGGATTTTTGGCTAATTAAGCTTTAATTTCATTCCAAAAACTAAACCATATAAGCTTTTATGGGAAACCACTGCTCACCCATTGAAAGGAAAGAGGTAAAATCATAGTTTTAGGAAACATCTGGGGAAATAAACAATTCAGAAAAGCCATAAAAATAGAAATTATAGACAATTATCCAAGATGCAAAGCCATATTTTGAGGTTACGCTGTCCTTCATTCACTCAAGAGTACCCCTTAATTAAATGCAAATAATCAGAAATAGCAATTAATAGATTGCTATAATTCCCTGATTAGATCGGAGAGCCCATTTACAATACTTTAAAGTTGCTATGGACTCTGAGAAAAAACAGACGGAGTGTATATTCACATATCGTCCCCCAATGTGTCCATTATTAAATGATTTTCTACAATGGCGCCATCTCCAAGACTAGCTACGAGGTCAGCAGCCAGCACGCCATCACCACTGATTTCTAGGGCATTTGGACAATTGATCGTCATTGACAGACACAGATATTGGCTTTGAATAGACCAGTGACAGGTGCAGGGCTTCCAAGAGGGCGGGACTTTTGAGGTGCCTTATATAAGCATCACATAGTACCAATCAGGAACAAGTCACTGAAGGTTAGCTGGACTCTCATGAATTACACGGGGCAGAGAAGGGACCTGAGTGCCACGTGTATTGTTCCTTCTGTCTCCGACCCGGAGCTTGCCTTCCAGTGGCTGAAAGACTGAATGACAACTCCTTCTTGCCACCGCACGGACACTGTCCAGTCAGGGTCTTTTCCCATCAGGGCCTTTGCCCTTCCCTCTCCCTCTGCCTGCAACCTCCCTCGGCCTTGTCCACAGCTGCCTCAATCCCATTCTTCAGCCTTCTGCTAAAAGCTGCCTCTTCAAAGAGACATATGCTCACCTGTGTCTCTGGCACATTGTTGCATCTCTTTATTTTGTTCAGGGGACATCTCATGATACACAATTACTTTGTTTACTTAGTAGCTTGCTCCTTCATAGGCTGTCTCATTCATTAGAAAGGTTATAGTTTCCTATGTTTCAGGCAGTTCTAAGTTGAATCAGCAATAATGTGTGAAATATAAGGAACTGCAATGACTGTAACTCTTAGAGCAATGATGATTTTTCAGCCACACCCAAGTTAAACATGCTTTTAAGACACCATTAGTCATTCCTTTAAAAGTAAGCTTATGACTCTGCTAAATTTTAGCAACCAAATTCTTGTCTTTGCAAGGCAATTTTCCAAGTGGTCAAGTTGACATTAATAATGGGAAGCATTTACTGGTGTCTACCCAGGTCTACCTTTTGTTTAAATCTTCATCAGAACTCTGCAAGGCAGGTAATATGAATCCCATTACTATAAACGAATAAATCAAGGCTCAGAGAAGTTAAGCTACTTTGCTGGTGTCACCTGGCTCACCAATAGCAGAGCTGAGGTTTGAACCTGAGTTTGACTTCTCTAAACCCATTAAACCACACTGCCTCTAACACTGTATTTTGCACACGTCAGGATCTTTCTAAAGCCTGGGTGGGCACCATGGCTTCAGATCAATTCTAGACAATTACAGAGTGATGGAAAACAAGCCAAGAAGCTGGGCAGTCTGGAGTAAGAGAATTTGTTCCAAATTAATTAAGTCTCCTGGTTGTGAGGCCTCCTAACCCCTCTAAGTTCAATAAGTGATTTGTCCAATATGAGAGAAAAGAATAAAGTCCATTAGAAAACAGAAAGAGAAGACAATTTCTTAATAAACTGTGTGGGAGGCATACCACCTGTTGAGAATAAGAAGTATTCATCCTAATGTGCAGACATTTAGAAGGTTCTAAAAATCAGTTCATCTTTAGGCTCTTGCAGACCATCAGCATTCTTCACGTACCCTGCTGTTGACTCTGTGACATTATTGGAATGGTCCAAGCATGGAGACTGGGAGCTCTGAGGAATAAAGGCCATGATCTCTCAGCCTACAGGGTATCATGGGAGGATGTATGGCACAGTTATTAGGAGTTCTGGATTCACGCTAGCTTTGTATTCCAGGTCTGTCACTTACTGCACCCATGGGAACGTGACTTGACCTCTCTTTGAAGCCTCAACTTCCTCATCTGGGAAAAGGGGATAATTAAGTGCTAGTACCATGCCTGGCACAAATAAGAACAATAATCTCAATACATGCCATCCTACTAATGACAACCATCCACTTGGCAATCTTGCAGTCCATGTACCTGTGAGTGGTCAAATACTGGTTTGTGTCAATAAAGAAAGCAAAGCCCTATTGTAAACAAACTTCCTTTTTTTAATGCAGAAGATTTTTGTATTAAGTGTGGGGAATCACAGTCTATATTCACCCTCACAGGTGAGGTCCCTAATTCAGCCATGATGAAGCTAAATGGTTCTTAAAGAAAGCAAGTATCATTCTACATCTTTCTGCCCTATTTATGATTTTTCTTCTGTTTTTCCTTTTAGCTCATTTGTTTTTAGTTTTTGAATCCTTCAAATATTACATAAGCTCACTCTCCTTGAGAAACGTTCAATAAAATGCCATGACAAGGGAAAGGCACCTTCCACCAGCCTCTCCCACCTACCTCACCATCCTACCCCTACTACCATCCGGCACTTCCCCCCAAGGGAACTATGGTTCTCAGATTTTCTAGGGATCCATGTACAACATTTCTAGATTTCCAACATCTCTTTTTCCTTTGCCTTCCTTTGTTTACTTTCACCTTTGGCATCTATGCAATCACCTCGTCTCGAAAGTCCCCTCTTTGATTATGCTAAATCACCCCTTCATAAATTCTCACCACATGCACTTATCACAGTGGTATTTCTACATTTGTTTGATCATGTGATTACTACCTGCCTCCTCCATAGACAGCAAGCTCCTTGAGGAAGGAACGGCATTTGCTTTTGTTCATTGCCATACCTCCAGCACCTGATACAGCGCTCAGACAACAGGAAGGGATAATTAAACCTGTGTTGAGTACATGACTGTTATTCATTCATTAGGCTAAAACCAGAGAGTAACTATATTAACAACAGATTTGAAGAACTGAGGATTTCAAACAGCAGCCATTCACCTAATTGGAACCAGGAAACCATTTTTTCAAAGAAAACCACAAAAGTCAGAAGCACAAGGCTCTCCACCAGTGAATAAAGACACAAATTATCCCCATTCTCATGAAATCATCCTTGCCAAACTGCAGTGCAGGTTTCAACTGAGAATATCTGAAATTTCTTATGTGAACTGTAAAGCATTCATTTCTGAGACAGCAACCAACTATGTAGGGCATGAAGCTGGTTTACCCAGTGAGTGACTAAGTGACCCAAATGATCATTTTCCTCTATCTTTGGGTTTCAGAGACCCTTTTACCTTGGAATTAAGAGATCTGCCAAAGAGAGAAAATATGCTTACTTAACATGGCCAATTATAGTCTTGTGCATTAATGGCCCAAACTCCCTGATATTGACCAACCCAAATTTAATGGCCTGCTAAGGAACAAGAATGTGCTGAGTCTTTTTCCATATATCCCATAAACAATGGCTACATGACTTGCCTCAGTCTGGAAAAGGCAACCATGGTCGAGTTCTACTGCTCATTGTTCATTCGTATGTATTCTCAAGTTGAGAGGTTGACAATAGCACTCACGAGATAGGAGGCCTTAACCAGATCTCTGAGCCTCGGCAGACCCTTCAATCGAAAGGGTAAAATTAAATTATCCCTGCCATGTCTCCCCTGTTTGTAAAGAATCATGTAACACAATAGATGTGAACAGGCTTCCAAAGGTGCAAAGAACTTTTACAAGAGTAAGGATGTGACGGGGATAGAATGGAGATTTCCTTTATTGCATCCTATGGAGTGTAGGAGGCACCAAAAAATGCCTGTTGAAAGAAAATGATGATTATGCCAACATGGTAGAGATAATGATTTCATGGATATTTTCACTGTTAGTTTTTTGGGAAGGTAATCACACACCAGAGGCTCCATTAGTGTCTGGTCATAGCAGGTACTTGCTAAGTGGGTATATAATGACTCACATATTTTACACTAAAAAAAGGCTTACACTGCTCCCAAATTCCACTCACTAACTCATTCTTTAACAGTAAACACAGAGAAGCACCTGGGTGCTCAGTAGTTTAAGCATTTGACCCTAGACTTTGGCTCAGGTCATGATCCCAGGGTCCTGGGATCAAGCCCCACATTGGGCTCTCCCACCGCCCTTCTCCCCACCTTTCATGCACACTTTAAAATAAATAAATAAAATAAATCTTTTTTAAAATGCTGTATGGAATGCCTGGATGTCTTAGTTAAGCATCTGCTTTCAGCTCAGGTCATGATCCCCGGGTCCTGGGATTCAGCCCTGCATCAGGCTCCCTGCTCAGCAAGGAGTCACTCTACCTCTGCTGCTCCCCTTCCTTGTGCTCTCAGTCTGTCTCTCGCACAAATAATTATAAAAAATAAAATTTTAAAGATTTAAAAAGCAGTAAACACAGAATGCCTACGATTAGAAAAGTAAGTTTTAAGAGATGGCAAAGACTCCTCTATTCAATAAATTTGGCTGAAAATTAAAATCTGGTCAAAATGCATAATTTTCTTTACACAAGCATTCCAGCTAGAAGGTTTCTCTGTGAAATAGAAGGTCTATGCTCCTGCAAGCAATTTATTTCTAGTCTTTAACTCCTAATTTATCAAAGCAACAGTGGTTAGATTATTTACATGTGGCCTAATGAGGGCAAAAAAGTAACTCAAAAAGCAAACCATGATTCTTAGAACACAAGAACCTGTTATATAGTTAGTATGACTCCTTAAAATACAATGATAAAATTGCTTGAGTAGTCAGTAGCTGAACCAGCACTGAAATAGTTTTTGGTTTGTTTTTTGAGAGAGAGACAGAAAGCAAGGGGGGAGGGTGGCCAGTGGGGGAGAGAGACAATCTTAAGCAGACTCTATGGTCAGCATGGAGCCTAACATGGGGTTCGATCTCACGAGCCTGAGATCATGACCTGAGCCAAAATCAAGAGTCAGCCACTTAACAGACTGAGCCACCCAGCCTCCCTTACAGAAGCAGTTTCAAAATGCCCAGTCCTCATTACTCTTGGCTACACACTAACCATCATGGCCGTTGGACATTATACAGCTAAATACGTTACTAGTTAATGACATGTGTATTTTTTTTTTTTCTTGACAGCAAACATCTCTAAAGAAAGTTGAAAGCCAAAACTTTGAAGTTAGACACACCAGGATCTGTATACTGCCCCTGCTACTTAGCAGCTGACGAAGTCAGGCAGGTTAAGCAGGCAGTCCGTGCTTTGTTTCCCCTAGCACCTCCTCAAAGGGTCATGGCGATGAAGGAAAGAGATAACACAGCCAGGTAATTCCCCCGTGCCCCATGCAAGGTGTAGCATTCGCATGGCTCTTAGCAGGTGTTGAAGATAGGGCTGCGGAAGACTACTTTCCAAAGAGGGCCCCAACGTCATCTCTGGACTGGTTTCCTGTGACTGTCATAGCAAATTACCACAAAACTGATTTTAAAAACTATTCTCCCACAGTTCTGAAAGCTGGAAGCCTGAAATCAAGGTGTCAGGAGGGCTGCCCTTCCTCCGGACGCTCTAGAGGAGACTCCATTCTTTGACTTTCTCATCTTCCAGAAGCTACCTGACATTCCATGTGGTGGCATCATCCCTCTCTCTGCCTCTGCCGCCATACTGCCTGCTGTCTTCTCTCCATCAAATCTTACTCTGCCTAACTCTTTATTCAGACACTGATCACTGGATTTAGAACCCAACTAGGTAATCCAGGATGATCTCCTCATATCAAGATACTTAATTTAGATAAGGCCAAACATGGTAACATCCACTGGTTCCAGGGATTAAGCCAAGGACATATGTTTTGGGGAGTCATCATTCTACACACTACAATCTCCCATACTACATGTTTTTCTAGAACCATCAACCTCCTCATGTGGAGGTAGAATCCATGTGCCCTTTCCTTGAATCTAGAAGGATTTTGTGTCCACCTTCACCAACAGACTAAATCAGAAGTGATGTTGTCTGACTTATGAGCCTAGGTTGTAACAGGATTATGCACTCCCACCTTGTGTAAGGGAAACACATTCCAGAACCCAGCTGCCATGTGGATAAGAAGCCCAAATTAGCTGACGTGGTGGGCCACATGTAGATTGTCTGGCCTGCTGAGGTCCCATTTCCAAGATGTGCCCATACATGTAAGTAAACATGCCTCTAGATGATTCCAGCCTTAGCTGTTGAGCCAACCCTAGCCTGAGTCTCCCCGACTCAGGGGCTAGATATCAAGGAGCAGAGAGAACCCATTCCCACAGAGTTTCATCCAAACTGGAGATTCCCAAACAAAATTAATTACAGTTACATCAAGCAGTTAGGTTTTGGGGTAGTTTGTTGGATGATAATAGACAATGAGACCAATTACTCATTAAATAATTGAACAGATTAAGATATTAACATTTTTAAATGGCACATGAGATTTATTTCCTGGCATATAGCATCTTGGATTTTTATCTAAATATAGTGTGAACAAACACACACACACTCACTTCTAGAGGAAAAAATGATTCAATCTCTCTCATTCTGAGTCAAGGAGTATTGGAAGATTCAGTAATTAGAGACAGAAACTATTTAAGCTCTGGAGGAACAACCTTGTATTTCATCTGGTCCAAACTGCATATTTTTACAGATTGAGAAAATAAGACTTAGAAATGGTCCCTGACCCTCCCCCCATAATAGAGCTGTGTGCTCAACAAAGGACCACCTTGCTCCTCATAGGCAAGATGAAAAATCTGTCACTGTCTCACTACCTTCCCGGTGAGAAGTACTGAAAGGAAGAGAGGGGACAGAGAACGGGTGCATGGAAAAGGAACAAGGCCATTATAACCAGTTATTTTGGGCCATCTGTTCATGAGATTATGACAAACTTTCGTCTCCTCTTCCTGATAAGTTGAGTTTTATTTGCTTTTTGTTTTTCTACCTTAATCCCATGGCTCCAGGACCTAAAAACTGTCTAGGACACAGAAAGAAAATGCAAAAATGATTGTATGGAAAGGAATGAAAACCTTTTTTGTTCAAAGGTCCAAGGGTATCCACCCGGACCCACCTAAAAGGTAGGTTAGTAGGTTCTGGACCTGTTTTGAAACAGAGAACTCCCTGCAATGATGGAGATGTTTTCTATCTGGTCTGCTGAGGAAAGGAGCTGTTGAATATTTGTGATGTGGCTCGTGTGACTGAGGAACTGAATTTTTAATGTTATTTCATTTTAATTTCATATTAGCGCACTTCTAGACAATGTATTTACAAAGCCACTCCAAGCTTGGAAACCCTAACTAATGACGCTCAGGCAACTCCCATGACCTGAAACCTCCTCATATTTACTGTGGTTTTTTTCCTACAGTCAGAATAACCGGTGCCTGCTGTGGAAGGACAGATCTGCAAGCTCTCTGCGGTAACATACCCCTTGGGATGAGGAACTTCTCTCCTACAACTGCTTCATGCCTCAGTGCGAGTGAACAGAGCTCCAAGATCTGGTCACAACTTCTGATTCCGTGAGTCATTCAAATTTCTGAGTAACGTAACTGAAGAACAGCTCTGTGACCCGTAAGATCTCAAATTCCATGTGTGAGCAGCTATGTGTGATGTATGAAGAGAAAAATATTTCCAGGGAGCTTGCTGACATTCTTTATGGTTCTCAATTCTACAATCATTAAAAAGGAATTCTGAGTATATGAAAATAATAAGTGGCAAAAATCATGGATATTATCCAAATAATAGGCTAACACTGCACAAGTCATTTGTTTTTAATTAGAACTCAAGTTTCTCAGTCTGGCCTCTCAAGAATGTCTATGATGTGCATTCGATCTGACTTTCTTAGTGTCAGCTTCCACTCTTCTTCCCTACCCCATCTTTTCCCTGCAGGGGCCTGAGCTCTCAATATTGGAACCCTAGTGTCTGAGATTTCCCGACCAAGTTGAACACACTACATCCTGGCTACAATCACGGTGCTTTCTCTACTTTGAACATGACTCAAAAAGGCCTTACCCATCCTTCAAGACTCAAGAAGTCTTCCAGTGCCTTTTAGCATTAGCTGATTCCTTCTTTGATGCTCCCTTAAAATATCTGTCATTTTGGGAATGGATTAATATCACACACGTGTTATTTTTTTAACCTCCTAGTAAATTATGATCTATTATAATACAGGGTTTTCTATATTATAATCTTCACTGTCCAAACAAAGCACAGTGTCCTGCACGAATAGTGTGCTTAAGAAACACCGACTGAATCGAAGCAAATATGGCCAATAAATTGTATGCATTTGTAACAAGCTTGGTTCACAGCATTTTGCAGCAGTTACAATGATTAAAATCATCCTTGAAGATTCTCATTCTTATAAAGGTACAAAACACAGTAGGCTTCAAAGCAAATAGGACCTTGCCGAGCCTATCCCAGGGCTGATTATGGAACAGGATGAACTTTTGTCTTTTGTTTTTTTCTGAGTTACAATTTTCATGCCACCTTAAAAAATAGTAACATTTTGGCAGTTTTTCAGGTTGATGAATTTGAGCTAATGGATAAAGTGACTCCAAGAGTCAAAGCACTGAGGGTCACAAGCACGATGTTCTCAGTATAGGAGCTGAAATGAATGCTTCTCACACACACAATGCATTAAGTGTTAAATGAAAAGTCTAACTAAAGCCAATAATATCATTTCCTTTCATTTGCTGAGCAAATCTGTATATTAACTAGGATGACACCTCCTGTTTCAATTGTTTCACACTTCATTATTACCCTTCTCTTCTCATGTAATTAAAATGTAGCAGGTAGTTGATACACAGGAGGGAGTGTCTGTATTAAAAATACCTTTTCATAATCAAATTCAAGTACTCATCTCATTTATGATCTGTCTACGTTAATCAGTGAACTAATAGTTCATTTTAAGGGCTATATAAAGCTCTATTAACCCATCTTTACACATTTTAATTTAAAGTGACGGGCTATTCATGATTTTTCCCCATTCATTTATTCAATAAGCATTCTAAATACTACGCACTAAGCAAGGTGCTTAAACTTGGGGATTCAAATACGAAATAGTTTAAGTTTCCGGTCTCTGGAGCTCGCAGCCTAGCAAGGCAGAGGGCCAGGAAAATAAAAAATAATTAAGTGTAGTACTGAATGTGCACCCCTCACCCCCCGCCAACTGCCTGACAGCAGGTACAGCAGAACAGAGAAGAGGGAGTCATCAGTTTAATCCAGGAAGGATTCAAGAATAAATGAGAAGAAAAAGAAAAGCTTTATAAAAGATAGTGTTTATAGAAGATCAAATGTAGATACAATTTTCAAGCATATTTGTGACCTAATGGGACGGAAGACCTGGCCGCGCTGCTCAAAGAACAGGACTCTGAGAACCGTGGCTTTGTCCTGCCAGCCCACAGCTGATGGGGCGTCTTCCTCGGTCTTGAGGCATGTGAACAGCGCACCGTGTGATGTGCAACATCGGGGCCGACGCAGTTCCTTCTCTGGGAAGTCACCTGGGTAACAAGAGATGGGGGCAGACAGAGGTGGGAGCTAGAGAGGAAGATCATTATAAAGAGAAGGTCAAGGACAGATAAATACGTGTTTAAGTGGCAAAGCAGAGGAAAACCTGAACAAACACAGGGAGTTAGTTGAAGGAACAACAAAAGCAGAAGGAAGCCGGCCTGCAAACAGAAGCCAATGTCGCAGGGCGTGATGTCAGGCGGTCCGGGACAACCAGCGGGTGGGCATCCCCACAGCAGCCTTGGTTCCTGCCAGTGCTGTCGGTCCCTCTGCTGTGAGGTGCTCCCCTGTGTCCGTGAGAGTCCTCACTCCCCTCTACTTGAGTTAGTTTGACTGGGTCGCAGCTCCTTGAGCCTTCTCCAAACAGATGATATGTCAGTGTTCTGAGTTATGGAACACACTGTCCGTTCTCTCTGGCTTTTACTGTTTTACAATGTGTTCAATTTACAAGTATTAGAATGCCTTCCTCTGACCCTCCGTGGATCTTTATCTTACTTTAGGGTAAATAAATCATGTTTTAGACATTGCACTGAACAAATTCAATTTGTCTTCATGAAAAATAGCACTTGGAAAATGGGCAGCATAGTGCACTGATTAAAAGCATGGGCTCTAGAGCCAGACTCCCTGTGACCCAATCGCGGCTTCATCGCTCACTGACGGCGTGACCTTGGGCACATTACCATACTTCTTGGAGCTTCCGCTTCCCTACCTGTAAAATAAGGACAAGGGTGGTGCCTACCTCATAGGCTTTTTATGAGGACTATATGGGAAAATCATTAAGTTCTGAGTTTTTATTGAACAAATAGACATTCATCTCCTATGTAACCACAGATAAAATGGTTTCAATTTTGTAATTTGAATGAATGGAAAGGGAAACAGAAGTGAGATTACCTATTAAATGAGGTATATAGGACACTATAATTTATGGAGTACTTATCATGTGACCTGCACTGACCAGTTACTGGGCATCCAGTATCTTATGAATGTGATCTGCACAAAGCCAATTTACAATTGGCAAGCACATATTGGAAGCCTACTGTATACTGGCACTGGGTTAGGGTTACAAAGATAAATAGAGCATAGGCCCTGCTCCTGAGAAGTTCCTGGCATAGTTACGGCAACACAGCTGGATCAGGCAACCTCACTACCCACTTTGAGTCTGTCATCTGCAAAACGAGGCCATCTGATGAGATGACTCCTAAGCTTCTCTTCTAACAGTGAATGGCTTCACACTCAACTGTGCTAAGAGATCATGCCATCTATTGATAATTCACAAGCCTTTTAAATCTTATCACTCAATAACCACTTGTGGCTAAATGATATTGTAGATGATCAAAACCGAGTATTTGGGGAGAACTTCAAGGCCCCATTATCTGAACTGGGTTGCTAGAATGTGTTGGCAGCAGCAGCCACCTTCTACAGAGTGAGATCACACACGGTCAAGGCAAAGCCCCAAATATAAAATCATAGTGTCCCAACAGGAAGCCACCTTACAGTCTTAAGGACACCTATTTTAATGTGTTCATTTCTATACTGAGTCTCAGAGAAAAAAGGTGATGTAGTTCATGGCCAGGTAGATATCCAGTTTCCTGACATTCATGCTAGGACGTCTTCTTCTTTTTTTTTTTTTTTAAGGAAGCTGTATGCTCTATGTCAGGCTTGAACTCACAATTTTGAGATCAAGAGTCACACTCCACCAACAAAACCGGCCAGCTCTTCCCCCCTTCCCATGCTAGGACTTTTGTGCTGCCCCACAAAACAACACAATGGCTAAGAGACCAGGTTCCAGAGCCAGACTGCTTGGATTCAAATCTTTACTCTGCCACCTTAGAGCTATGTGATCACAAATCAATTTATTGAGCTTCTCCTCATCTTTGTCAAATTGGTACCGTAATATTACCTATTCGCGTAAGGATTCAGTAACAATATAAATTGCAGCAGCATAGTGCCTGGTACAAAACAAGCCTTCAAAAAGTTACGAGGGGATGATGATAGAAAACACTAACATAACTTACTATGCCATGCTCCATTCTAAATAGTTTATACTCATTCGCTCATGTACTCTTCACAACAACCCTATAAATAGGCAGTACTGCTCTTACTCCCAGGAAAGCACAGCACAGAGGGGCTGAGGAACTTGACATAGGAAGTAGCAGAAGCCAGATCTGTAACTAGAGCTTCCATCTCCAGAGTCTGAGCCCTTAACCACCATTCCATGATTGGCATAGTGTCTCTTATGACTTCCTGTTGCCAATATCAAGTCTTCCTGTGGGCCAGAGGCTGCCATAAATGCTCAACCCACATTAACTCACTGAGTCTCCATGTCACCCTATGACATGTAAATTAGTATGAAGTTTATATTCAGTGTTTACAGGAACGCAACGAGGGGATAAAACAGAAAGCTGAGACCGTGAAGGGAGAGGGTCGACAGGTCCAGTGCAAAGAGAAATGACACGAGGACTCAACATTCATAACTATCAGGGAACTACTCTACGCAGAAAATGTCAATGGCTATTTCAGACGGAAGGGACATGTGTGATGAGAGACAGCAGACCACAAAGACAGTGAGACTTGTGGCAGCCGTACAGTTTTGTTGAAGAGCTGGATAATTAGAGCAATTAGGGGGAGGAGTACAGTGTAGTGGGAAGGGTTGGGCTTTGAAGTCAAACACTACCTCTTTTATTAGCTGTGTGTCCTTTAGCATGTCACTTAACTTCTCTGAGCATTTTTTTATTAAAATGGAGATAACACCTAATTTTTAAAGTTGTGAAAATTAAATGAGAGATATTTTAAGAGTCAAGCACAGTGACTAATAGAATAAACTAACAGACAAAACACTTAGCAAATAGTAGTCCCCTCATACTGCACAGCATGTGATTAACCAGGATAGTTTGAATTATGAGGGTTCACAGTACAGGGAAACCACACACTCCTCCACGTACGGGGAAATTGAGAACCGAAGCGTCATCTTGCTCTCCTGCCTTGTAACGAACACCAGAATATTCTTCGAAGAGCACAGGAGAGTGAAATCTTTTGTCTTCTGATTTACCTCTGGGACCAAGAAAATTGGGTTGGGATATGTGTCCAGATTGCTCTAATGGAAGGGCTCTTCCAGCATTTATCCTTGGGGAAGGCCCAGAACACAACTCTGACCACAAAGTAAAATTCTGGATATCCCATCTTGGATACTTTCCCAAGTCCTCCCAAGTACTTTCATATGACATCATTCTCTTGGTTCATTATTACTCAGAGGGCTTGATTATACTGTGAACTTTCCCAAATTGCAAATTATTGAATATCCTAGATGTTAAAAGAAATCACCCTTTTCTGTTGACAATATTTTAAAACCCCTGCATAAAATGCTTAAATGTTATCCCATTGATTTCCTTGCTCTTTCACCCGACATACTCCAATATAATATTGGTTAATACTTTATTCTTTCTCAAGATCTTCACTGTCAGTAAATTACTATTTGTGGAATAGAATTATAATTCTAAAAGAATATGTTTTATAGTGTGATTGATGGAAAAATATGCTTTTAACTTGCAAGGAAAAATCAATTTTCTGACACTTCAGCTCTATTTGCTGAAATGCATTACGATTATAAAGCACCAATTATGGCTAATAATGGCATTATTCTCACCTCAGTAAGTACTTGGTTTGGTAAAGCTTTAAGAACTCCCAACTCTGGCAATCAATTTAGTTAACTACAGGAAATAGCCTATTTCAAATAGATTATTACCTTACTGTCATATTGCTCCCCAAGCTCACATACAATCAAAGTGAATTGTCACGCAGTATACATTTACATATACCTCTCACTATTAAGCTTGCCAGATAAAACACCCTCTAGAAGCCACAGTTGTACAATATCACAGTTTGCAAGATTTGAGTTCATATTCTCCTCTACCCTCACACCCAAATCTTTCAGGTTCTATAAATTAACTTCACATCAGACTAGGTAAAAAAATGACAGAAATAGCCCGAATAGGGGGTTACGGGGGACATGAGTTCTAGCCAAGTTCTGATGGGAAAGTAATAAATTCTACCTTGCTTTTTGGACCCCACCACTAAACTCTCTCACCAGCCAGAACCTGGGAATACTCCAGGATTTCTTCCAATCCTTCATCTCCTACATCCTAGTTGAGGTATGCCAACACCATCTTTTAAATGTTTTTTGTATTTTTATTCTCCCTTCTACTGTCCCAGCTTCAGTTTTCTCTTAATACTGCAAAACAAAAGCTTCCCACTTATAAGTTCATGACACACAAAATAAGAACATCACAGGGGCGCCTGGGTGGCTCAACCGGTTAAGTGGCCAGCTCTTGATTTCGGCTCAGGTCATGATCTCTGGGGTTCTGGGATCAAGCCCTGTGTAGGGTTCTGTGCTCAGCCGGGAGTCTGTCTTAAGCTTCTCTCTCTCCTTCTCCCTCGGCCCCTCCCCCCGCTCATGCACACACTCTCTCTCTAAAATAAATAAATCTTTAAAAAATAATAAATAAATAAAAACATCCCACAACACACACAATAACAGAGGGCAATTATGGTCCCTTGGATTTAGCACCAGATGGACCCCGGACACCTCTTAGAGCCATAAGGTCTAAAAAGAGGCAGCTCTCACTCTTCTCAAAGTTTGTCCGCAAAACACAGGGTGATGAATACAATAAGAAATAGATAAATGGGGCTACAGGAGGATCAAAGGTTTTACCAGGCAGCTACAGAACATCAGGAAGATGGACACAAGCAGCCGAAGCAGAAGATACTGCCCACGAGAACACAGGAAGTGCAACCACGAAGAGGGGCTTAAGGATAAAGATGAAATTTACAATCCAGAAAAGGCAACAATCCACTATCCTATTGGGGATTTTCACGTGAAAAACGTCCCTGTTAATTGTAATATGGTCATATTTCTTTATCAAACAGGATATTTTTATTGGCAATCTAATTGTTTACTTTTGACATAACAAGAAATGAAAGCAACCTCAGAGCAGCAGATTACCACCCACTATGTGTTCACTCAACGTGAAAGTACTTATACTGCCAGAATCTCTAGGAAATCAGGGGTAGGGGGGACCCTCAGGGTAACTCCAGAAATCGTATTTTCAGAATTTTCTTTTCATTTGAACTTTAACAAGTAAATGTTCAATATGCATGGTGCCCCTAACCACCAATAACAAGAATTTCTTCATATAAGCATGAACACAAATTCTTAAAAAAAAAAAAAAAAGTGAAGCATAGCTTCCCTTCCCTCATTTCCATCCTACTCAGGCAGTACTGGCCTCCTAAAAACCAAGGAGAATCTCAATTAACCTTAGCAATGAGCTACCAGGTATGTACAGGCAGTTACAACTCTTAGATAATCCACAAAGCCTTATTCCACTCAGATACTGCTACCGTCTCCCTCAAAAACCCTTTCTCAATCACTCCCAAAATTTGGGAAAACTTAGTACTTTGAATTTGGCCCGTATTTCTTCCTGCAGTATTTACTCAAAGGGCTTGGAAACTACAGGATACAGAATCACAGTTATTAAAATGGAGGGAAAGCATCCAAGAGACTGTAAAGGAGGGAAATGCCTCTAACTTGGATTTCAGCTGCTGAGGAGTCGAGATCAGACAGAGGCAGACCCCCACACGTAATCTGAACAGAAATATGTTTTAACCCAATGCCAGGCTGCAAGATATTTTGAATCCTACTACCACCACTTTTCCACATTCCTTCTTCCTGCTCCACGCTTTCCCTTCCCCCAAGAAGGGCTAAAGAAATGTGTGTTTTTACTTACAATTGTGAAGTTCATGACTTTGAGAATCCAGATGGTCATGGCCAAGTTCACCAGGATTAAAATCATCAGAAGTAGGACAAAGAAATACAGGCATCTTTTCCGCCAGCCATAAATGCCCACCTTGTACACCTGTGGCCCCTCGGAGCTGGGCATGGTGCTCCGGTGGTGTGTGTATTGTTCCTGAGGCATCTGAAATAAACAAGGCGAGAGAGAAGCACTCACATTAAACTGCTGAGAGGGGGGGAAAAAAAGAAAAGAAAAAAAAATCAACTGATGAAGAGATATGGCTGACTGCTGTCTGTACGTTTCCACCCTCCTGACAACTCCAAAAATACGTTTCCTCTGGACAGAAGTGGCTCCTGTGGGCACTGTGTGAGTCCTTTCACTTTACGCAGCCATCTCTCGTGATGGATACGGAGACATCCACAGGCACACACACCATGGGAGGAAAAGGACCCCTAGGAAGCCATTTTCCAAATGACTCCTAGAATTCCAACCTCTTTGTGAGGGAGACACTCAACCACCTACCCAAGTCCTGAGGGTAAAATTGAGAATTTGTCTGAGAAAATAAATGAGCCCCAGCAGTTCATCATGGTGGTATGGTAAGTACTCTTCAGGCATTTATGGGGGGGGGGGGGGTAGTAAAGTGATCTCAAATGCAGTCATTCTGTACTGCCAGAAAGTCAGGGGAAAAAGTAACAATTTTCATCTTCCCCCTACTTTAGAATTCAAAGGGATGTGGATGGGCACAGATTAAGCCTCACTGGACTCAGGAGACCTCAAGTGATAGTTTATGCTTAAATACCTCTCTTGACAGAAACCTCAGTACGTGCTGACTTTGATCTCAGTAGTTAAATGATTCCAGTTGTGGTCAATCAACTTACTTATTATTTTTCATCAACTCATTTAATTCATAAACATAAAGGAGGCTCAAAGTCAAGGAAGATGTGGATATGCCTTCCAGGAGCTTGCAGGCTAATGGGAGGAATGAACTCGTTAAGCAGTGATTACAGCACAGTGAGATAAGTGAGAAAAATATTTGTCAATATTAAGTAATAGACTAATCCCCCTTAAAGTAAGGAAGCTTTCCCTAATCCCTGCTGTTGACAAAATGATCTTTACACTAGCACTACTAATTAGGTGTCAACACAAATCTAAGTAAATTTATCACTTCCATAAAACTCTAAAACCGAAAAAAGTTTTAAAATCAAATACAAAATTACTAACGTGTATCATTCAGAATGGACAATAACGGACTCCTACAAAGGATGATGATTTCCTAAAACTAAGTGGATCATGTGGTACCCAGGGCTTTAGCACAGCACCTTCGGAGTAGATCATCCCTACTCTGCCGTGAGCCACATGATAACACAGCCCCGACTGCTTTTCTCCATGCAAATATCTGCACAACCTTTATCCTGAGATCTTTACTTCATTTGGCCCTCTTGTAAGCATACTGCATTCCCTAAGAATAAAGCTTACTTCTATTTATGTTTGTCTTAGTCAATAGCAATTAAATTTGTGGGGCGCCTGGGAGGCTCAGTCGCTTAAGCATCTGGCTCTTGGTTTTGGCTCAGGTCCTGATCTCAATGTCCTGAGATCGAGCCCTGCATGGGGCTGTGCGCTCCATGGAGTCTGCTTGAGAGTCTCTCTCCATCTCCCCCTCCTTCCACTCACTTTTTCTCTCAAATAAATAAGATCTAAAAAAAAAAAAAATTAAAAAACCACACACACACACAAAAAACAACAGCAATTAAATGTGTCTTATGTGTTACCAAAGTGACATGGTAACAAACATAACAGGGGTTCCTAACATCATATCCTTGATTACTAGGTCATCTTCCAGATGGGATGGAATATGATTACTTTATAGTTTTTACATAATCATTAAAATGCACACATAAAATCTAAAATCCCCACATAAAATCTAAAATCCCCTTGAGAACTCAAGGCTTTTGGACATCCATGAATTCCACTGAAAAAACCCAGTACATTTTTATTTATGGTCAATGGAAATGACCAATGAAGTCCTGTATGACATCTGTCTTATTCTAGATGCTATCCTAGTGCCAAAATCAGGTCCTCACAGGAGTGTTTATTTAAATATATGTGTATGGCATGAATGACTGAAAAAATGCATAAATGAGGAATGAATGAATGATTTCCTGTCTACTATAAAAGCTGCTGCTGTCTGGGGGTGTATAGAATTTTAAGCCAAACACCATGGGAGAGTTCATTTTTAGTATCCCTGCACATTTTCACTCTAGGCTTCCAAAGCACTGGGTCCCCAAGCAAGCAGTGTACTTCATGTTACATGAAAATCTCCATTTCATAACTCGGCTCCTCTGAATTTTGTAGATTAAGGCTGTGTTTCAACAACATGGCAACACAACAAAGTCATTGCTCTTTTTTTTTTTCTGTACACATCAAGATTAGAAGGGGTAAGAGTGTCTTCTACGTTTGAAGGAAATTAGGCCTTTCTTTTCCATTAAAACATTTTTTTTAAAGATTTTTTATTTATTCATTTGACACAGAGAGAGAGATTACAAGTAGGCAGAGAGGCAGACAGAGAGAGAGGAGAGAGGAGGAAGCAGGCTCCCTGCCGACAGAGAGCCCGATGCGGGCCTCGATCCCAGGACTCTGGGATCATGACCTGAGCCGAAGGCAGCGGCTTTAACCCACTGAGCCACTCAGGCGCCCTCCATTAAAACATCTTTTTAAAAGATTTTATTTATTTGACAGAGGGATTACAAATAGGCAGAGAGGCAGGCAGAGAGAGAGGAGGAAGCAGGCTCCCCACTGAGCAGGGAGCCCGATGCAGGCCTTGATCCCAGGACGCTGAGATCATGACCTGAGCCGAAGGCAGAGGCTTTACCCACTGGGCTACCCAGGTGCCCCAAAACATATTCTTTAAGTTGAGGAAATGAGCAAAGAATCTTAAAATCTTATCAGCAAGGTCCTTTATTTCCAATCAACTAATTTTATGAATGAGCTGATTTAAGACTAGAGCTGGCCCACTTGTGCATGGATACAGGGTCTGTGGCAGAGAAAGGACAAGAGTAATAGTACTGGACTCCTGCAGGAATGATGAACAGTGAGAAATTCTTCACAAACCAGGGTAAAGAAGCTAGAGTCTTTGGCACCATGCCAGTTGCTTTTTCTTTGACATGTGCCCCAACCAGTGCAGGAATTACGTAATTTACCTATAAAGTGGAAGTGACATGTTTAATAAATACTTACAAGATGCTGGGAATATGGGTATCACATTTGTGATTTTTTTTTTCTTACAAAGATAGTTAGATATTGACAGGATACAGTGAGTACCTCTATTAGCATTTCTCAATCCTGGAGGTGTGTCAGAGACAGCCATGGTGACTTTAAAACCTACATGCTCATATCACTTCAATAATAATCCCATAGGTAGGACCCAGGCACCAGCATTTTTAAAGGGTCCCATGTAATCTCAAAGTATAGACAAGGTTGCATACCACTGGTCTAGAACAATATCTCTCAACCCTGACTGTGCATCAGGCTTCAAAATAAACTTCTAACAAGTACAAATTCAAATTCTGAGCTCTACGATGGAATCAGAATTGTCAAAAGAAAATTTTCCCTAGGTTAGTCCAAGCATTTGGGACTACTTTTTCTAAAGAAAAAAAAATGGCCTTCAATCTATTTTTTAATAGTATGACCATTTCAAGACAAACAGCTTGAAACAAATTCTATAATATGAAACAGCAAAACAAAAACAAAAACAAAAGACACACACACACACACACACACACACACACACACACACACACAGAGGCAGAGCTTTCTGAGGCCTTGAAAGAGATTAGAAGAGAACTTGGACTCCTAGGAACCACAGATTTTGCCCACCATGTTTACTGACTAGCTAAGGTGCTCGAGCCAGGAAGGGGAAGTAGTTCTCTTTCAAGTCACACTACAAATTAAAAGCTGAGTGGGGATTAGAACTCAGATCCCTCACGCGTGTGTAGTAGCCTGTTCTGTCTGTCACGGAGGCTCTTAAGTCTCCGCCACACAAACTGTCTACTTTAATGAGCCGCATAAAACAAAAATGCTCCAGTGTGCCACTCAGAAGGAAAGGGAAAAAAGAACGAACAGGGAAGGGAGAGAGAGCAATTTCATACAAATGGTGCCAATAGGAAGCTACGCTAACCAAACGTAAGGAAATGGAGAGGTCTGTTAATTATGCTGCATAGGAAAGGAAAATTTAGATATGCTGAGTACATTAATTTTTCAAGACAAAACTGAAACATGTTGAGATGATAAAAAACTAAGAAGAAAGATAATCTCCACTCTGTGTTTCTTTTTGATGCTCGCCAGTAGAAAACCCTCCAGGGAATGAAGTTGAAGTTTAAGGTCCTCTCACAGCCAGGCCCCTATCATGACTCTGGGAGGCACCCTAGTAATGCATTAATAGTATCATCCATATTTATAAAATTTGCTAAAGTAAGATGTTTTAATTGCAACTAGTTAAGACCTTGTATTTTTCAAGCTCTGTTTTTGTTGGGTGGCTTTGGAGGATTTCCATTAATTTTGGAGCTCCAACTAATAGGAAGGTAAACTGGGGGTTCATATGGTTTGCCTGGAGTAGTAAATATATATATGTATCATTTGCAGACACTTCCCTGTAGAGGTACATTACTTCTAGCCCTGCTAGTGTAGGACCATCTTCCAGAAAGTCTTTCTCCACCTTCAGTGTCAACTCACCAAGCCATGTCATGCAGGTATAGGACCAAACTACACAGTGTGACATAATGTGTCCTATAATGGCCAGCACCTGAAACACATGGGTAGTGCAAAAGCCAGAAGAAAGGTGGATTTTTTTTTCAATCATCAGATATGTAAAATTTCAAGTAGGATTCTATTCTGACACCTAGTCAAAATAAATTCTCTCCTGACAAGCTCATATCCAATTCAGCATATAAAATGATAAATGCTCCACCATTTTCTTAACGGGAATCATGGAAAATAGAGTCAGAATTTTTATGTTTACGGGTTATGTGCACTGTATGTTTATATTCTGCATGTAAAGTTGCATGCTTCATAATCACAAGCAGCAATTAAAAAAAAAACTCAGTTCTGTTGAAATTGCCATAAGAGACAATGATCTTTGTATTGTCTTACAAGAAAGTGATAGTGCCAAACAGCTGTCATATGAAGAGACAATCAAAGGCTATGCAACCAGAAAGTGTAGAAAAAGTATGTCAGTTAATTATTCACAATATTATTTTTCTAGATTTTATGATAGGCCTTTTAAAAATTAATAATTTCCTTTCTCATTCTAAGTATATTCATGTTTTTAATTTGTTTGTATTGCTAATTTTTTTAGGGTCTTTTTTTTTTTCTTATTCCCCTTACAACAGCCCAACAAACTGTTTAGGCTTCAGGCCTCGCAAAACTTGGATCATCCTCTAGTCCCGCCCACAAAGGACCCCCTGTCATACAGCAAGACCTCAGTGTGACACCACCATGAGACATTGCCACTCAGCTGAGCTCAGTGGGCGGTACTGTTCTCTGTCTTCCACTGGGAGTGATTTTTGGACTTTTTAGTAGATAAGAACACTCTGCAGAAATTGATTAAATGTTGGGCGCCTGGGTGGCTCAGTGGGTTAAAGCCTCTGCCTTCGGCTCAGGTCATGATCCCAGGGTCCTGGGATCGAGGCCCGCATCGGGCTCTCTGCTTAGCGGAGAGCCTGCCTCCTCCTCTCTCTCTGCCTACTTGTGATCTCTCTCTCTGTCAAATAAAATAAAAAAAAAATTAAAAAGAAATTGATTAAATGCACATTTCTATGCCCCAGACCAAGAAATTCTAACTAATTCAGTAAGTCAGCCATGCATCCCAGGAATCTGTATTTTAAACATGTACCAAAACCCATTCAGATACTTGTGGCACAGAGACGATGCTTTGAGAGCATGAATTTAGATCCAACATAGAGATACATCACTGGGCCAGCCTTTGCCTCTACTTGCATTGTTTCTCATGAGATTACCCATTTTCCTCCCATGTGTATATGTGTGTGTGTGTGTGTGTGTGTGTGTGTGTGTATACACACACACACATATATATGTGTGTGTATATACACAGACACATCCATAAATTTTTTTTTTTAACTCTGTCATTCTTCACATTTTCACTGTGCTCCTTCCCTGGAGCTCTTTCATTTCTACTGTCCTCTTTCAGCATTATACTGAATATTATGCCCTTTGCAACCTTTGATCTTTGCAATCTTTGGTGTCTTGGTTTTTAAACGTGTGGAGATATTCTTGGCCATGAAAAAGATATCTCAGCTTATCTTCTGAGGTTGCGGTGCACTAGGCATGTGAATTTTACAAAGGAGTCCCTCTATATGCAAATACACTCCCATCTTGGGAATCCCAAGACTAGTACTTTCCATCGGGGACTTCTTTACTGTTCTACAACATATTTTACCATGATATAGGTCATCCCTCTTAATAGATCCTAAATGCTTTTAAGTAGTTAAAAGTTCTTTGAACCAGGATGCCTGGGTGGTTTAGGTGCTTAAGCTTCTGCCTTCGGCTCAGGTCATGATTCCAAGATCCTGGGATTGAGTCCAGCATTGGGTTCCATGTTCGGCAGGGAGTCTGCTCCTCCCTCTGCCTGCTGCTTCCCCTACTTGTGCTGGCTTGCTGTCTCTCTCTCACACACAGTAAAATCTTAAATAAATAGATAAATGATCTTTGAACTACAATAGCACCTAAACAAGGGTGTGTTTATGTGTGTAATTACATGAAATTACATGTGTGCATGTGTATACATGCATAGTTATTCGATGAATGATTAAAAATCAAGCCAAGACTCACCCAAGAACAAAAAGCTGTAAGGTCACAAGAATAAAAATTTACACAAGTTAACTCCCTTTCTAAATGCACGTATGATTATACTGATGTAACGTAGGCTTAAATCCAAAGCATTAGTCTATTCCTTTTTGGGCTATTTTCAGTGTTCACTTGTTTATAAACATAGTCAGTTGACATAGATAATCTATTTCTTGCACACAAAATACAATAGGGTTGTATTTTCCAGAGAACAATTACAGAACTTTCTGTTGTTTTGCCATTAGATAGGGAGGAACTACAGATAGTCAAGGCAATGCCAGTATATAAAAACCAAATACAGTCATGGGTTAATTAAGTAGATACTAAATATAATACATGTTGAGTTTCCAAAGGACATTTTGGATGGGTATATTTCTAAAGCATTGTTTGAGAGCTGTAACCTCATGGTCCCACACATTCAAATGTTCTCACCTGGGATCATGTAACATTACAGAATCAAGGCCTGATACTAATTTAATGTGTCAGTCTCAAGGACAGTATTTGTCTTAATGACCTGGATGTGTGAACAACCTCTTCGTGGGCTATGTGGCTCTGTTTCACTTTGGCCATTGCAGCCACCACCAATACCTTAGTAACTTTCTGATGCCCATGACACACTTCTTAATGGCCTCACAAATGCCCAACATCAGTTAAAGATACCATTGGAGGATTTGTACAAATCCCACATTCATGGTGAAGTCCTCACAAAGATCCTCAAGCCACGCCCAGCCTAACTGGTCCCTGAACCCAGCAGCTACTTCTCCTCTAATTAAGGAAGCTGAATTTTATGTTTACCTTAAGTTCACCAACACTAAGTTTCAGAGTGTAAGTCCCACTTCTTTGACAAGCTCTGACGTCTTAACATAGAAGCTTGCCTGATTGTACTCAAGCAGCCATACATTTTACACCCCGTTGACTTCCTTACTAAATCTAATTGGTACTAAGTAGCTACTAGAAAATCCTATATTGCCCCAGTTCTTACATTTCATCAGTTGATCTAAAAAAGATGGAATGTACTAGGGCAGAAACTCAGAGCTGGCAAACTGTGAGGCTGAGTGCATATTCCAGGCTAATACTGATGTAAGTCCTTGCTTTGTCTGTATTCAGTGTTTTCATCTCAACAGGTTTCTTCTCCAGGAGAAGAATACATGTTTCCCTCCTCTCCCCCTGCCCCAATAAAAGAGATACCTAGAGAATGGTTACAAAATCTGCATTATCCATCTACTATGAGAGATCACATTCTGTTTTGAGAGATGATTAAAGAATAATCTGCAAAGTTTCTAAAGACACATATAATGCCATCAAGTTTCCTGGTGATTTCTCTCTTGGAGCTATAAAATTTTATGCACCATGATCTGCTCTACTAATAAGGCAGAGTTGAGAACAAGGAGATAATTGACATGCATTTTACTAATGCACTAATGCTTGGTAGACTCTTCTGCCCACTAGGCTTTACAAATATCTTGTTCCATAAGGGAACTTATGGGAGGGCCAATGAGTGCAACTCTCTGTAAAGTTACACACAAGAGGGAAGAAACAGGGCAGAGGACACACCTGGCCTTCAAGGAAATCCCCAGTCACAATCTATTTTTTCAACAAGGTATATATTTTTTTAAGATTTTCTTTATTTATTTGACAGAGAGATAGAGAGTACAAGTAGGCAGAGCAGAAGGCAGAGGGAGAGGAAGAAGCAGACTCTCTGCCAAGCAGGGAGACCAATGTGGGACTTGATCCCAGGACCTGGGATCATGACCTGAGCCGAAGGCAGTGGCTTAACTGACTGAGCCACCCAGGCGACCAGGGAAAGAATATTTTTGATCACCTATTATGTGCCAAGTACCACAGCGGATCCTAGGGAAACACTGGTCTTCAAAAGAATGAGTAGGATTGCGTTTCTGCTTTCTTCAAGCTCGTACTTTCACAAGAAAGATGGACCATACTCTAGTAAGTAGATTAAGCCATTATAACTAAGTAAGGTGCTTAGAAGATAACTGAAGAGGGTTCCATGGTAGAGAATGGAGGGTACCCACTCTGGCCACAGGAGGCCATTCTGACAAAGTGACAATAAAGATGAGAGCCAGAGGTAGAACATGTTTTTCAGCAGAAGACATAGCAAGCATCCTGGCCTGAAGGGCCTGCTTAAATTAAATAGTGGGGCTGGCAAGGAGAGCACTGAGTGAGCTCAGAGGACAGAGTAGGGACCAGTTTGCACAGAGAGGCTGCAGCCCCACTACACCTTACCTGATAGGTTTTGATAAGGAGTAATGAATTAAAACGGCCCATAATAATAACTCTATCATCTTCTTTGGAAATAAGATAATACAAATCAAGTGAGCTAAGGTTTATGGCTCATGATGCTGCGCGTTCATACTTCCAGCACATTTACAAGTAAACATGAATCACATCACTGTATATGATTATAACCAGTTTATGGAAATAGCAGGCACACATTCCCCCACAGCTGCATCACATATCTGGAGTCTGGGTGGAATCACAGTCATTTTGGATTATCTTGGCACATAAATAGTTTTCCATTAGCCATGTTAATTTTGAGGTCTCTGATTTAAAACTATCTGCTTTCCAGGGTTGTTTTCATTCAGCCATCCATACAACACATTAGTCTTGGTTTGTTAATATTTGGCACAATTTAGACAATTGTAACAAAATCATCTCTTTTAGTTGTGATACAACAATCAACTTTTCTCTTGTAAAATTCATCCATGAGAGCAAATGCTTATATGTGTGAAGTGGTCTAAGAATTAAGAATGGCAGCTTCTTTTAAAGCACATTAGTGGATTAATTTAAAAGTTGGGTATTCCATATTTCCATTTTCTAAGAATTGGAGTAAGTGTTGAAAAATTTTTACTGAAAAAAAAAGTAGACAAGTACAGATGTTTAAAAAGGCTAAAGAGTACACAGTGAAGAAAAAATGTTTCTAAAGATTTGAGAGAGACTGAGAGCATGTGCATGAGGGGGTGCTGAAAGAGAGGGAAAGGGAGAATCTCAAGCAGACTCCCCGCTGAGTGTGGAGCCCAATGCGGGGCTCGATTTCCTGACCCTGAGATCATGACCTGAGCCAAAACCAACCATCAAATGCTTAACCGACTGAGCTACCCAGGTGCACCTCAAGAAAGTTTTTCTTTCACACTTTCAGCTTCCCTCCAGAGAATCAACTATTACCAGCTTTTTAAATCTTTATAGCAATGTTCAACACATATGCAGGCTTAATTCAATATGCACATTCAACACACACACACACATTTAAATGTTTCTTTTTTACACAAAGAAGAGCAAATTTAATGCTCTCTGTTGTTCTGAATCTAACTCGGTCCACTTAATACAGCTAAGTGATAGTTCCATGAAAACAGAGAAAATTGTATTTTTTTAAGTCAAACAGCTTTAAATTATAATAGATGCATGATATTTAACTTAGCCAACTCCTTAGTTATGAACATTGAGGTTGTTTCCAATAATTTTCTGTTACCAAGGCTTATTTGAACAAATAAATAATTATCAGGTATTATCCTATATGGCACTAGACATTAGCAATAAAAAAGATGCCCTGCTTCTTGGACCTTCCAGTCTAGTGGAGGCAACAATAAAGAGATAAACAGATATGTAATTTTAAACTTAGCCTTGGGAAAAAGTCTTTGCAAGGAGAAAAGGAAAGCGGGAGAAGGGGACAAACAATGAGTGGGAGGCCTGTTTCTAGGATGGTCAGGGAAAACTCTGTAGTGGAGAGATTTGTTTAAAAAAAAAAGGCATCAACAAGTAAGAAAGTAAATAATAAGGACATCTGGGGGAAGCACTCTTGTCAGAGGAAACAGGATAAGCAAGTGCAAAGGCCCTGAGGTGGGATTTTTGGGCAAGTGTGAAGGACACTGTGGCTAGACCCCTGAGCGAAGAAGGGGGAGAGTGTTTGACAATCAGCTTGGGAGTGCAGGCAGAAGGGATGCACACTGGGTCTTACAAGCCACTGTGAAACCCTGAACTAGGCTACAGATTGTGATGGTTAACTATCAGAAAACTGTGGCATCAGAGGAAGAGGATCTGATCTTCACGTTGCAATCACTCCAGTTGGTCTGTAAGGAACGGACTCCTGGGACAAGAATGCAGGTGGAGAAACCAGGCAGCTGTGACTACTGCTATCACCCGGGGTGGGGGGGACAGGAGCCCCAGACCAGGGCAGCGGTGAAAGAGAAGCTGTCAAGTTAGTACTGTATTTTGAGTCTATTTGGAAAGTAGAACTAATAGGATTCACTGCTGCCAGAGACAAAGAATGAGGGCAGGAGAAGGATAGCTAAGGGTCTGACGTGAGCAACTGGGTGAAGGATGGTACCATTCACCATGACGGGGAACACTGGGGCATAGTAGGCTCATGGGCAGGAGGCAAAAAAATGTGTGGAGGAGAGAGAGAGAGAGAAACCGCTACTGAGTCAATTGATTTGGAAATGCACAGAAAAATCCATGGGGGTGGTGTCCCAAAAGCACTTTGAAAGGAGTCTGGAATTCAGAGGAAAGACAGGACTTAGAGATTAAATGTTTAAGTCTCCAACAAATGAATGTTATTTAAAGCCCCAGGAATGGACCATACATGTTTCATATATGTCCAAATATGCCTCTCAGGGAAGTCCTGAGAAATCGAATTGCTTGGTCAAGCTATGTATGTGTTGTGGGGGGGTACTGTTTCTTATAGATATTAACAAAGTTCTCCTCCAAAGTATGATATGCCTTATATTTAAATTCAAAATATTTATTTCTAGTGAACTGGAAGATACTTCAGTATAATTATGACCATTAATTCTCACTGTCCCTGAGATTTAGAAGTATGAAGTGCCTGCTGAGGTAGTTGAAGATGGAAATATATTTTTGAAACATACACACATATTTGTACCAGGCATCATTAGATGTATGAGCTCATACATTTCTGTCAGCACTCAAAGAGATGAATACTATTAAAGCTAGGTCATAAATTAAGATTCCGAGGTACTGAAGAGTAAAGGTAAGTCCCCAAGAACAGCTCTAATTAGTAAGTTGGTTAGGGCCTTGACTCAAACTGAAGTCCAGTTTTCTTCCCACTGCGCATGGAATGTGGCAAAGACCTACCTTTCTCTGAACGTAACACGAAGTGTTTAGAATTACCACCTATGTGTACTTAGCGTGGTGTGTAATGAAAATGGCGTAAGGACTGCCACCACTGGACAGATCTGTGTTTTCCTTCAGATCCTCCCATGGGACTGTTCTGGGCATTTGGAATACATCAATGAGCTGAAACACAGATACCTAATCTCACAGCAGTGGTAGGAGGCAGCGATGGGAGAGACAGATAAACATGAAAGCCAAAGTATATTATACTTAGATTAGAGAGGATGAGTACTATGGATAAAAGACTCTCCCCACCAAAAAAAAAATATATAGGAAAAGTGGGATCAGCTGTCCAGGGGTGGAGGGGGGAGAGCAGAACAAGTCCGAGTTTTAAATGCCTGAGAAAGGTCAACCTCATGGAGAAGGCAGTATCAGAGCAGAAGTGAAGGAATCTTGGGGGTCCCTGAAGATTTGGCTCAACATAGTTCTTGATGCTGCAGGTTAAGGACTAGAAGAGAACGTGTAAACCGAACCCCCTTAAAGAGGACAAATAATTTCAAACACCTGATCGCAATTTTAATAGTGTCATGTGCACCTGCAAACGAAGCTACATCCACCCACCATGGCCTCCCCAGTGGACAGCTTTCTTAACAGGAGTGATGGTCCTTTTCAGCAAACCAACTGTGTTGTACAAGGCCAACTCTCCAATGTCTGTGATGACTATGACCAGAAGCAGATAATGACGATCCCTGTCGAGCCTCGATAGCTCTTCTGTGTCCTGGGGACCAACCCATATAATAAAATAATAATGACCGGGACTCATACTCCTAAGACCAGACAATGACACGCAAGCTTGAAGGGAAGACAGGCAATAGGAAACCCAAATCATTATTTATCACATGAGAAAACAAGATCCAGGGAGATCACAGAGTCAGTCAGGAACAAGGTCAAGGTTGGTCCAAGAGCTAACCACAAGTTCCCCACAAATTCCAGGCTTCAGGTTTTTCAACTGTTTGACATCACCTTCATCAACCACCAGGCGTACACCTTTTGGACACCCAGATGCAGATCACAACAAAGCCGTTAGTTTGCTAGCACAACGAGAACACTGTTCAAAATACTTTACTGGACTTCCTCAGTCCTCACGGTCCTATCATTGTGCAGTAGGTACTATGGTTTTCCCCATTTTACAGGTGAAAAAACTGAAAAACGGAGAGGTTAAATCACTCAAACTCACTCAGCGTGTTAAAGACAGCAAGACTTCGAACCTGGAGTGTCTGGTTGAAAGACTGATTCTCTTCTTGTGTTAAAGGCTTCTACACCCGTGTGTGTACTTGGTCAGGACAGCATGAGAACTCATTCAAAACATGTTTTTGGTAACAGTCTGAGCTTGGTTTTCTCAACATGGATATTAATTTTAACACAATTCATCAAAAAAAGAAAAAGACAATTCACCAATACTACAAATACTAGAGCAACTACTGTATTTCAGGCAGGGTACATGTTCCCTAAGTACAGGCAGTGTTCCCATTGTAATAAGCTAGCTCTCATAAGTCTCTGAAACCCACAAACTTGAAGAACAGCTACAACAAATGAGACATCTTTTTATACTGATTCGACAGTTGCATAAAATTAGCATTGATCCAGTAGATTCTTCCTTGACAATTGTGTTTGGTAAGGATCTTCAGCTGTGCTCGCAAATATCTGCAATGACATCTGTGGTCTGAAAGGAAATGCGGTTCATCTCAATTTTAGCCATGGTTTTTTCTTAAATTCAAGGTGTCCAGAAACAAACATGCTAACAATAATAGTGAAGCTAATATGTATTTGGCTAAATGCCTTGCATGCCTCCATTTGTGTGTGTGTGTACATACATACACACACACACACACACACATCTACTGAGCTATAACTGAGTCCCAGTGACATACACAGATATTAACTATTCAGGTGAAGTTTCACAAATCTGTATATCTGTGTAAATAATATTTAATCAAGGTAGGGACTATTTCCATAACTCTAGAAAGTTCTGTCATGCCCCTTCCTAATTAATCCCATCCCCAGAAGCAGTGACTGCTGATTTCCGTCACATGTAAAATTTGAAATCCCATGTACAATCCTCTGATGTGATTGCTCCAAGGAACACCTGACTTTGAAACCTGTGCTCTAGGCATGCTATACTACTGCATTTTTGCTGAGTAGATACCTGCCCATCTCAACAGTGCCCTCTAAGAGATAAAGGTCATAACGCCTTACTTTCTTGCATACGCATCTAGAATGGTACTTTATGCACCACCCTTAAAAGAATTGAATAAAAAAAGTCATTCAAATCATTTTCTATTTTCTGTGGTTCAGACAGGAAACTGTATTGAGAGACTATTATTATAAACACCTACAGATCAGAAGGTGGGGTTAGTAAATAAAGTGGACACATACCCTCTCAAAGGAACAGGAACTGCTCAGATATATTAACTGCCAAGCCATGGGAAACCAGAGCAGGGATGCCCTTCTTTCTAGATTATCTAGATTTGCACATAATGTCTAAATGCTTTGTAATTAAAAAAAAAAAAAGAATTTTGTGACCCCAAATAGTGGCTAGAGGTCAGCCCTAGAGATTGACCTAGAGGTCAACTCCACAGACTTCCAGTTTGTGACCTGCTGTGTGCATCCTCTTTGTCCACAACAGAAGAGATGCCACAAATCTCTGAAGGTCAGGTCCAACTTTCAGAGTTAGTGTTTGTCACTACAGGGTCCAAGTTATGAGCAGACCCCGCTCCCGGCATTCCTGACCACTGAAGGAAGCAGATGACCTGGGTCTGAACTGAAAAAAGAGCAGAGAAGAAACATTCTCAACAGAGAGGAAAGCTGGCAACAGGAAGATAGAATGAAATTTTTAAAAGAGAAAGAGCTAGAAAGAGTCCAGGACAAGAGACATGATGGCCGACGACCCCAGGTAAGAATAGGAAGGAAAGGAACACAGTGTGGCATTGTTCGTCAGCTATTCCTCAGCTTTAAGCAATCTTCTCTCACCAAACACGCCATGCCCCGTACCACAACCCTAACCAGAGTTAGGAAGACAGGGTGGTTGGTGTCCAATGTTATTTGGGCAAACGAGCTAACAACGGATATTTTGTTCACTCTGAGCTCAAGAACAGTTTCAGCGGCTCAGGACTTCCACCCCAGCCTAAGTGCAGGCTTTCCAGGAGTTGAGAAATAGGTTATTGGGAAGTCAGGGTGCTTGCGAGAGAGTCTGATCCTATCACCTGGCAAAGAAAGTGGTCTGAACAAGGAGGGAGTTTCTAATCCCTGGCAATATAGTTTTTATCAAGAAACTGTGCTTGTGTTAATAGGTGCCACTGCATTATCGGTTAAGAAGAAGAATAAAGCCACAGCTTCCACATCCACCCACATACCCGGAGCTACCACCAGAAAAGATTTTCGAGCAAACCAATCCCACAGGATTTATACACTTAGTGAACTGTGGTGACACGCTCCTCCCGGAGTCCTGCAAACCTCTCTACAGCAGGTCAAGGGCCACGGATTACATGGCTTCCTTTATATAAGGTGGTTCTCACTTGGCAACGGGAATTTGAAGCAATAATGAAGCCTATCACCTTTCTGTGTGGCAGCAAAGGTGAAAGAAAGAGGACAGTGGAATCTGTTGAGAAATCTGGGCAACATGGAAAAAGTAATTGGATAAATCAGTATAAAACATTTCTCTCTTCTGCTGATGGTGCCCATACTTTTCATCTTGATTTGCCTATTTCATTCTTTGCCAGTTTCTCATGCTCTCTCAGTTGAGAGAGAGAGTGTGTGTGTGTGTGTGTGTGTGTGTGTGTGTGTGTGTGAGAGTGAGAGAGAGAGAGAGAGAGAGAGAGAGAGAGAGAGAGAGAGAGAGAGAGAGTGTGTGTATGTGCGTGTATCTCCTTCTTCTATAAGATCAGCCTCACCTTCCTTTCTTCTTACTGCACTGCTTCTCCCATAAAATCACTCTCTTTCCCCTTGGTTAATAGATGCTTGGTGTTCTCTGTTCACAGAATGTGCACTTGGCGGATGACTGGAACTGAGTCCAGGGAGACATATATTTGTCTGGAGGAGGTTAACTGGAATGTGTTCAAGAAGGATAAAGAGAAGAGCAGAGGAAAAGGTGAGGGACAGATGAGATAATTCAAGATGCCCAGCCTTGGGAAAGGATGAAGAAGACATTCATAAGGAAGTGGGAGAGCTTTAGAATTGTAAAAATCATAGATGATGAGGAACTATTCTCTATTCTAGAGAATACTCTAGAATCATCTGATTCCATTTTATAGGTGGGAACACTGAGCTCCAGTGATTAGTGAAATAAGGTTCCATCCCAAGAGTTCTCACTACTTCTACCTTGACTCCATTTCTTCACCTTTTTTCTGTACCAAGTACCACCACTGATCTCAAATGTGGCTCCAGAGCCCACGATAATGGCCACAGGTTATAAAGGACATCTAGTTTGGCTCAGTTTGAGGAGACTTGAGGTGAGAAACAAGACTCCAGCTGCTTCACAGCATAGTGAGGTTCTCGGTCATTGGAGGCACGGCCATCACCTCCGGCTGGTACCTGTCCACCAGGCCATACATGACATCTCTGCATTAGATACTGATCTAGCCATGGTAGTGGTCAACAAACTCAGTTCTGCGCACCAGTGTCTAGCTGGCTTCAAAAGATAAAAATACAGAGACTCCCCAGCTCTAATCTCTGAAACCCTGATTCATGAGGCTTTCAGAAACCATGGAAGCCGGTGATTTCTGAGTAACCCTCTAAAACTAAGATTCCATTATAATATTACTTTCCCTTTTATTGGAAGCAGGCTTCTGAAGTATCACTAAGATCTCTTTACTGAGCCAATGACTAGAACATGTAGTCCACACCAGACTTACGGTCAAGGAACAAGTATTGCTGTGGTCTCAGACTGCCTGTGTCCCTTACATAATCTTTTGATCTCAGTGTTCACATCTTTGAAGTAGAAGAAATGGATTATGAGAACAGTGGTTTTCAAATGTGTTTGTTTATCCTTTTTTTTTTTTTTTTAAGCATTTGTAGCCCAAACTGTCCATGCCTATCCTACAAACGTCCTCCTGGTTCTACTGGTAATAGAACGCTGAGAGGTTCATCCTCTGGCAGAAAGATCTTGATCTGAATTTGTGGGCTTTTTTAGCCTATTACGGTAATATCACTGCATGGGGCCAGGGGGTACATGATCCAGTTCTGGGTGTGTATTCTGAGATTGGAGGGAAAGTCTACATGGGAGAAGAACCCTTCTTGATTAAAGGGGCCAAGTCTCATGAGGAGAGGTGTTTTTCCCCTTATGCCCTGCCACCATTTCCCTGACTCGAACATGATACATGGACATGAGCACGGGAAGTTCAGCTGAAGAGCTGAGGACAGTGAAGCAGAAAGGCAGCTTTGGTCCCTGAGGAAATGCATTGTTCAGTGGCTGCGACTGCTCTGACTGTCTAAGCATGGTTCAAACCTCTACATGCCGAAAGCAAGGCCTTACACATTCAGTCTTCTGTGAGATTTCTATTACTTGCAACCAAACTCAAGTTTCACCTACACAACATTAAAAGTCTCTTCTCAGATGAAATCTCTTGCAAACCTCCAATGCACGAAACAAGTAAAAGTGGTGGGGCTACGTCAGAAATTCTAGAAATGCAAACAGGGTGTTTCCACAGCCCTTCTTCCCCAGATTCCTGCAGAGGTGCTTCCACAGAACCAGAACCAACCAGGATTAACATCTCTTTTGGCGGGGTCCCCCTGAGGGATCCGCAGATCTTCCGTGAGATTGGAGAGTTCTGCATCAAATATGTTCCTGGGTTTCTCTTTTGATGTGCTTATTTGCATGAATTTTGTCCTTGAAAATACAGATCCCGTTCCCAACCAATGGCTACCATACAACTTTGGTGTCTGTTTGTATTAACTGTATGATCACGCAGACAAGTCATTCCATTCTCAGTGACATGAAGAGAGAAAGGAGCAGAGTGTGATATAATACAAAACAGCACATTCCTTCAAGGTGCAAATAAAAGGACATAGTGAAGGCAGATGTGAAGAGAACAAAGCCATGGAAGAATCAAGTAACTGACTAGTATGCAAGAGTATAACAGGACTGAAATCAAAGTAATCTCCAAAGTCACTGTTAGTCCCACATTCATGGTAGAATCCTTATTAAATTCTAATAATACATCTTCTAATAAAAATGATTGCTGATAATCTGAGTATTATTGGATGAGTTTCTCTATATTTAATTCAAAAATTTATTTTAGTGCTGTATCTGGTCAGGAATGACTAAGAAAGAGGTAATATCTAGGTAGGTATTTCTGGTTCATACATATCTAAATGAAAGTATAGTGAAATAGTTAAGTCAACAATGGGGGCATTCATCAATCCTCCATTATAAAAGGGGTCTCCATATTAGTCATACTCAAATCCTAAACTACAGGATGGCCCAAATCCCTTTCAAATGGTCAAATCCATGCTTCTATGAACCTCCTAACCTTATGAAACTATGAAAGGGTATTAAGCCCTTTCACCAAAAATGTACATGACCTTGGAGAGGTTTTTTAAATTAAAAAATAATAATAATTTAAGTAAATTTGCTCATTAAAATAAAGCAGATGTATCACTTTATATTACTTTGAAAAATCTGTCTCTGCTAAAGTATCCATGGGCAGGGTCTAGAACAAACTGCTCACTGCAATCACTCACCCATCCCCACCTGGTCCGTTCACTCAACACCCCCACTGGGAATATCTCTGGATGGAAGCAATACGGGTTAAAAATAAAGTCTGAAGAGCCTGCTTCGTCGTTGCTTAGGAAATCTGAACCCTCGGGCGTTGCCGTTCTTACAAAATGTGCTCCCTGATTGCTTCCAGAAGGCACAGCGGGGCAGACTGACCATGGGGTCTCTCTCACTGTGCAGAGGGTCAAACAATTCTCTTCAGTGAGGCCACAGTTTATCTACACACTTCGAGCTGAGCGGATCCTCGCCTGCTGGTTCACGCTATTTCTAGAATGTGTGCTCCATTCCTAGGCACCATCTCCTCCCTCTGCCCCAGCTGCCCCGTGCGTGCTGTGGCCACTCCTCTCCCCTGTTGCCCACACCTCTGCCCTGGATTTCTTCTCCTCTGCCCTCCTACCCCCTTCTTTCTCCTTTCAAACGTCAAGGGAGCTTGATTTGCCACTCCTCTACTTCTAGAAAAGAGAAACTACAAAGTTTCTTCCAAGTTTTAGGCACTGCTGCTCACAATCCTGCAACCCAGAGCTGCCATTTCACGCCTGCTCCGCTCAGCGCTTGACGTGCACTAAATTTAGACAGAGTATGACATTAGAGCTCACTTAAGTCTCCTTTCTCACCGGCAGTGGGCTTGGCTCTGGTTCATGTCCGTTCCTAATCTGTCTTGGCATTTTGCTCACCCAGCAGGCACTTAAGAAAAACACACATGTAGTCACTGTCAATGCCGGCATCCCACCGCACTCCGCAAGTGCCAGACCGGCTCCACCCAACCCAACCCAAAGAGGAGGCTGAAGAAGAAAATATTTGTGTGCCATGTCTTAGAGTAAGAAGCCCTGCCGCCCGTCATTCCCCAGTTCCCTCCTCCAAGTGCAAAACTGGAGAAAATGAAATGGTTGGCTCTGGAAGCTGACTTTCCACCAAAGGGACACAAGGTTTGCCTGCTCATACATTTTATACAGAAAGGGGTCTGGAGAACTCCAGCCCTTGATTCTTCGTTCACCCATTAATCTTTACTATTAGCTACTGGTGGAGAGATTCTAAAACTGAAGTAAACACACACCTGAATCCATTCATTCATCTACTTCCCCAAACAGACTCTTGGCCAAGCCCCCTTTGGAGAGCACCAGAGCTGTCACTGATTGCTCTGCCAATAATCACAGAGCTGTGGCGAGGTTCAGTCTAGCCCTTTCTCAGCTGAATCAGTTTCTTAAACGCAATTATAGTGTGTATTTGCTAAACGCTAAGCACAGAATAAGGCAGAGCTTTCCCCCCCGGGGGGGGGAGGTAAAGGGGCAGAAGAAGGGTGAAAATCTATATTGTATAATAGCTGATATGCACGAGAAAGGATTATTTAAAATTTGGGTTTTTTTTTAAAGTACTCTTTCCAGGAAGGTATAAAATAAAATCCATCGATTAATGAACTAAAATTCACACCATTATATATTAACAATGATTTTGAATGAACTACTGCTTGTTACTCTTTAGTTGTCTGTGTTTTCTCAAACTGCCAGTTACTTTTCAACTCAGAAAAGTTGGAAATTATTATAGAAACAGAATTATAAATGTTGATCCAGCATATTTTCTAGGCAAACCTATCACTGGGCTCCCTAACGACAGCCCAAATCCCATATAATAACAAAAGATGCCAAGAATCCATACACACGTATCTGCTCCCACACTCCGAAAGTATAATCCAAAATAGAAACTTCAAACCCTGATTGCTTCCTAAAATGAAAGCTATTTTCTGCTTTAAAAAAAAAATGCCCCTCTCAAAAACTCTCTCGAAGCAAAGAACACAGGCAGTTTCAGCCACAATTATCTGTCCTGCCAATGGAGTGTCCCCTCCACGCAGACAAGTTGCTGGAAGGTTGGAGGGGGGTGACCGTTCGAGAACTCACTTACTTGTCTCTCTCACATCTGTGCTTCCAGCGAAGTCCTAACTTTCCACAGTGTCTCTGCCCTGCGGAAAGTCGGAGCTTGAAGAGGGCTGGGGGGGTTAGAAGGATCCTCACTCCACACCAGATGTTGAAGTGATGGAGTTCTAACTTGTGCACACACACACACACACCCCACCCCCCCACACCCCACCCCCGAAAGCTCGGCGTACTTGCAAACCCACAGCAGGCTGCGAAAGAGAAGTGCGGAAACGCAGGAACTCCAGAGCGCCCTACCTCTCTCCCTCTCTCGAGTGCTGCCCGGAGCGGCGGACGGAAATCGCCCGGGGGCCCCCGAGCGCGCCGGGAGCCTCTGAAGGAGGCGGCCGCTCAGCCCGCCGAGCGCGAGCAGGCCCGGCCCGTGCTCAGCAGCTGCCCCAGTCAGATTTTCCAACTGCAGAGCTGCAGCCAAGTCCCTGGCCATGCCTGAAGAATTTCCTGAACAGCATTCTCGGTCTTTTTCTGGCTGCTTTGAAACCGTACTCTGTCTGCACTTCAATACGGCTTTGTGAGGCCAAGCCCGAGCCACTGGGCTGTCTCCAGCTATCAATGGGAAACACATGGGTCAAGCCCAGACTCGCTCCCCAGCAGCAGCGCCCGTGGCGGCTGCCGGGCTCCCAGTCCCCACCACAAAGCAGAAGGCTTCTAGCACCGGCGCGGAGGGCTCGGCCGTGCTCCGGGTTCTGCTCCGGGGGCGCTAGGGGCAGGAGGTGAGTCTCCTCCTTCTGCTCACCGCTGCTTGCTCCTGTTTACCTCCTCCCTCTTGGAGCCCACGGAGTTCCTGCCAGCCCTGAGACACAGCTGAGAGAGCTGAAGTCTACTTTAATCTCCCTACCTGCCGGTGCCTCTATCGATCGTGCTCACATTGTCAACTGCTGGAGGGGCGACCGTACTTTTAGCATTTCTGCCTGGGTGCAGTCCTTCGGAGTTGTCCCCTCATCCTCATGGGTGCATCTATTACTGATGCGACTAAAAATAATGCAATTAGTTGGGGGCACTTTTGTTGCTCTCCGCTCTGTGACTGTGCTGGTCCAGGAAAGTAACATTTCGCCTGCTCTTGAGATGTGTGATGGTTAGAGAAAACAGGAGAAAACAATGTACCTATAATCAGAGTATGTCCTAATTCTGTGCACCTGTGATTGTTTTTTTTTTTAAGATTTTATTTATCTATTTGACACAGAGCGAGAGAGAGAGATTACAAGTAGGCAGAGAGGCAAGGCAGGCAGAGAGAGAGGAGGAAGCAGGCTCCTCGCTGAGCAGGGAGCCTGATGCGGGCCTCGATCCCAGGACGCTGAGATCATGACCTGAGCCGAAGGCAGAGGCTTTAACCCACTGAGCCACCCAGGCGCCCCCTGTGATTGTTTCTGATGACATTCCATCCATCAAGATGTCTTGTGTACATTCTGCAGGATTCTGAGGACCACCTTTGACATTTCCTCTTACCATGAAACAAGAGCAAGTCTTTAAAGACACAAAGAGGGCATCTTTCTTCTCCCGCACAGAAAACCCCCCATATTAAAAGTTAAAGCTAAATTGTCAAGGTAACATCGTAGAAAAGGGATAATTTATAGAAAGCCTCATTTGTTTTGAAGTGGGGTTTTTGGTATTAATATTTTGCCCCCTAAAAACACACCCCATTAGCAACTTATTCTAAAGAACTGTCAGATTTTAGAAAGTGTTGTGTGTTCCCGAGGGGCTGTCGTAAATGACAGGATTTGGTGGAGGCTTGAGTTTCCCATCAAATTGCAATGCGCACTTACAGGAGGATTAGATTTTTGCTTTGGGAAGCCGGGCGAATGTGTGTGTATGGGGAAGGGAGCATGTGCACCTCTAAAGTCAGGATGCAGTTACAGAATCAGAGAACTCTAGAGTTGGAAGGAACCCCAGAGACCATCCAATCCAAATTGTTTCTACCCTCCATTTTACAGAGGGAAATGGAGGTCCAGACAGATGAGATGACTCATGCAGAGTTGCAAAGACAGTTAATGCAGGACCTGAGATTAGAAAATGGGACTTTAGCTAATTTTGTATGTGCTTTCTCCATCCCAGCATCATGTGAGAAAGGCAATGCTATCTGACCTTCACAGCAGTAGGCTTGTAATCAGCTGGCCTGGGTCTAATCGTAACTGTGCCTCTGACTGGTTGTGAATTTTGGCCAGCTCACTTAACCCCTGTGGACCTCAGTTTCCTCATCTGTAAAGACAATGATATACTCGACCTCATGGAATTGTTGAGGACTTGGTGAGATAACCACATAAAATGGCCTATAAATTACATTAATATACATTATATTTATTAAACAATATATTATTACAGGGCCTATAAATTCCCACTTGGTTTTCTCTCAATGGAGCAAAAATCAGACCCTTTCTCTTAAAAAGCAAAAACTGTACTCTCACCTCTAGTTTGAGTTCCTAAAATAAACCACTTGATTGACTATGACTAGTTAAGTTTTCTGCCACTTTACCTAACAGGGGTCTATCACCTTAAACCCAGGCAACTGTCCTAATGTCTTATTGGAACATTAAGCCAACCACACAGCTACTTTTCATTTATCCTGAAAACCTAGCACTTAAGTCTTTTCTCAAGATTAACTCACAGGAAAGGAAAACAGACCAAATCTGCAGTCAGTTACAGGAGGTTGAATGAAGTGCCATTTGCAGAGAACTGGACTTTCTCTCCAAACCATAAAAGCTCAAGATTACCACTCTAAATATAGGAGACCATCAGCAATTACAATCCCCTCTTTGGTAACTGTGACATCCTAAGTTAACAACCACCACAAACACACACACATCCCATAAACTGAGGAAGAAATCTTATAGAGGAAACAGCTGCAGTAACTTCTAAAGAATCAAGTTTCTACCTGGGCTTCCAGATTCTTTGTCTTAGAGCCAACAGTAGCAAGTAGTTAATGAACCCCTAGCTACTTATTAATCATGTTTGGCATGCCAAACTACTTTTGCAGGAACAAAACAGGAGGAAAGGTTAATGTGGAGTGGTTTACAACTGTTTTAGGAATCAATTAAGCAAACAAACATAGAGCAACTGGAAAACACAAGCTCAGACTTAATACAAAGGCAGAACAATGGTGATGGGAGTCAAAAGATGTTTTCCTAAGATCTCCCCCCAAATATTTGCTATATGGCTCATTTCAATATGTGTATTTGGAGAAAGGTCAGTTGTGACCCGGCCTCATTACCACAGCTTGAAAATCCTGAAAAGTTACTTAACTCTTCTAGTGTTAAGAAAAATCATCCAATACTTGAAAATAAGGCCAGAAGATAATCATGTTCTTTCAAAGTTTTATGTGGCAATTGTGTAACGTGTGCTCTCAATAATTACTAAGGGACACAAGAAACAGCAGATGTTGATAAGGATGAAGAGAAAGGGGATCCCTCTTACAGTGTTTGTGGGAATGAAAACTGGTGTAGCCACTATGGAAAATAGTATGGAGGACCCTCAAAAAGTCAAAATAGAACTACCCTATGACCCAGCAATTACACTACTAGGCATATATGCAAAGGATACAAAAATAGAGATTTGAAGAGGCACACGCACCCCAATATTTATGGCAGCATTATCAATAATAGCCAAAATATGGAAAGAGCCTAAGTGTCTACTAACTGATGAATGGATAGAGAAGATGCGTGTGCACACACGCATGCACGCGCACACACACACACACAACCAAGTATTACACAGCCATCAAAAATAATGAAATCTTTCCATTTGCAGTGACCTGGACGGAACTAGAGCACATTATGCTAAGCAAAATTAGTCAGAGAAAGACAAATACCATATGATTTCACTCATGTGGAGCTTAAGAAACAAAACAGATGAATGGGTGAGAAGGGAAAAAAGAGAAGGAAAGAGGGGGAGGCAAACAATAAGAGGTTCTTAATAACAGAGAACAAACAGTTGATGGATGGAGGTGGATGGGGAGGGGCTAAATGGGTGACAGGTTTTAAGGAGGACACTTGTTATGATGAGCACTGGGTGTTATATGCAAGTGATGAATCACTAAATTCTACTCCTGAAACTGAGGGAAAAAAAGAAAAAGAAAAAAAATTACCTAACCAACTGTGCTTTGTTGACTTCACTACTCTCTACTAAAGAGTTAAGTGAAGCTTAAATTAAGTGAAGCTGCATTACCTTGAAGCGTCTATTAAAGATACAAATTTCTTCTTTCCAGGAGACAAAATAATCCTAAGTGTGATGGTTTATTGCCCTATAAAACATTAATCAGTTTTTTATCCAATCTAGTAATCTCGTACTAGCATTCTTTTATTAACGCATCTATTAAACAAAGAGTTCCTCAACTGTTCTTGGAACCTATCTTACCATCCTACTGACACCCTCAATCAATGAGTCACATTAAATTTTTTTTTACACCTTTTTACTTTATATGTGTAGAAGTCATGGTTTTAACTTCTAAAAGTTATAGCTTGATACAGTTTTTCTTCATCTGCATGATGTGTCATAAATTTCACATGACATAACGCATAATAAAGCACGTAGGGTGGATGGCACATGGTAAATGCTCCAACTACATAAGCGCCGCTATTAATACTATTTGTTTTTCAGTTTTGTCAGAGACTCTAGAGATCAGTAGACCAGATCACTCAACAGCCTTCCTATTACATTTCTCCATCTTTGTCCTGAGATTCTACAAGGGCCATTTCTACTGGAATCCTTCCACGGATGTTGACCTCCTTGCTTTTCAGAGGTTTCTACTTTTAATGTTCTAAAATTAATAGCAGAAATGTATCTCCCCATAACACATACAGATTCTAAAGCCACTAACCATTAAGGTCAGTTTAAAATTCTGATCTTAAGGACCCTATGAGTGAGAAAACTTCATTCTCAGCTGGAACAAAACCTCCAGAGGACAACGATTCTTGTCCACACCATCTCCTGCCATCATTTCCAATGTCTAAGACTAGGAAGTAGTTGGACCTCATATTTACCCTACGAATAAACAATAGCCTTTGACTTACTTGAAAACAGAGGTCCCAAACCATCCTTTGAAAAGGATTAGTTGATCACAATTTCAACATATCTGGTGCCCCTGGATCATCTCTGCTCATTTTAGTTCAGATTCCTTTTACCATCTTCTAGGAATGTTTCAATTTGGCAAATTTCTCCTTAAAATCTGATGCTGAGAAGTGAACAAACTTTTTAGGTATACCAGGTCTAGTGTGGGGACAGAGACACCCATCTCATTCAGAAATTATGTTTCCATTAATGCAATTCACAAGTAGGTTTGAGCGGGGCAGTGATAACCTTGGGTCATACTGAGTAGCCAGCTCGCAGAGTCTCTTTCTCATGAATGCTCTTACATCTCCTACCCGGTTTACATCTGTGATTCTCAAGGCTAGCTTTATCTTAGAATCATCTGGAGGGAGCTTTTAAAATGACCAGAGCCAGGTTCTGGTTCTGCCCACCCCAGAGACTTTGGTTATTCTGGAATGGGACAGGAAACCAGTCATCCAGGTGATTCTAATAACCAGCCAGACTTAACATCATGAAGTTGCAGTGATAACTTTTAAAATATAAGCCTAACTGTGTCACTCTGTAAACTGAACTCCTTAAATGTCTTTCTTACCATTGCCTGAAAGGTAAAGACAGCAACTGTCACCATGACTTGAAAGCCCTGGCTTCCTCTGGTCCCTTGTCTACGTCCTCTGTCTCATCTGCTGCCACTCTCTCTTCTTCAAAGAAATCATGTGTCTTTCCACCTGAGAATCTTACAAAGCTGTTTTCTCCTTCTGGAGAGATTTTTCTTTGTCCTGGAAGTTACCCTCACTCTCATGTTTTCAGCTCTTTAACTCCTATTCAACCTTCGAATTTATACTCCATTATCATTTGCTCTGGGATTCAGTTATCCCTGAACACCCAGAACCAACAGCTGTCCCCCCCTTACACAGGCCCAAAGACCAATACTTAGCATAGATGTACTTACACATTTATTTGTATTTTTATTTGATTCATGTCAAAATGTCCTGATAGAAAACGTTTGTTTTCCACAAGGGCAGAAACTGCTTACGCTCTATTGTGTCCTAGTTCCTTCCACTGTGCCTAGCTCACAGAAGTGCACAATAGGTATTTTTTAAGTAAGTGAATGCAGGATTTTTTTTTTTAACCCAAGTGCAACAACACGCGTATAATTCCATTTTCTTTACCTTGAGTTTTCAGACTTCATTTAAGCTTTCTGACATGTTAAGATATTGAATTGTACTCAGGATAGTGAGTTCTCTTATACAATGTAAATAACTCCCCAAAACTAATAAGCCCTTTACATGTTTATCTACAAGACTTTGTGAAAAATTATAGAGTGAGACTCCTAGCAAAGACCTTAAGGTCTGAGGTACAAGGTAGGGGAGAGTGTTTGCTGTGTCACTTACTTGGGAGGGCAGGCTAAGCTGAGATACTACTGTGGGGTCATTAAGAGGCATAAAGTAGTTATAGCACAAATCTGAAAAGAGGCATTCACCAGGAAACTTTTGGTTACAGCAGTCAGAACTCATTCAAATTAGCCTTTGAATGAGTTGGAACTCATTCAAATTAAGGAAGAAAGAGTGGTTCCTAAATCATGTAACTATAACCCCAAGTCATGGATCTTAAGGAGAGATGGAGTACAGCAGTTAAAATACAATCGAGGCTCTATCTCCCTCTCCTTCTCTCGGTTTCATTCTCAGTTTTGCTCTCTATATTGGGTAATAAAATGTCCACAGGTGCTCCCGAGTTCACTTCCACAGGACAAATAAAAGATCTTTTCCAGAAAAGGATTCTAAGTCGTATGCTTATTCCTGAACAGATCTCTATGATGGGGGGATGAGGTTCTCAAGTTGGCCAAATTTGGCTCCTATGACAGTTCTGGAGACTAAAAGGAAGGACTCAGCCCCATCTGCACCACAGCAACTGAGTAGACTAACTAGGGAATTGAGAAAAAGTAAAGGCAGACAAAAGGCCCATGCACACTACAGGGCACCAAGACATTCATAATCTTGCCCAGGGAAAGTTCTTTAAAAAGTGTTATGAGGCATTATTTAAAGAATAGAAAAGTATGTACGACCTACAAGCTAAAAACAGTTGAATTTGAGTTAAATTAATAGCAGGTAATTACGACAATATATAATGCCAGCTGTTCCTTTCACAAATAATACCTGATGCAAAATGACACCCAGCTTTGGCTCTTCAAAACAGAACAAATCCAACTGTGCTTTTCTTCGGACAAAGCAAAATTATCCAGTTGATTTTTAAGAGACTTTTTCTGTGGAGGAAGTCTGGCTCAGTGACAAATTGGTGACCCACAGTTTTAAGAATATCTCCACTGGCCAGACACAGTGTCTAAGCTGAAGTCATTTTCTACTTTGGAAATTCAAATATATGCATGGTACAAAATGGAAGGATTCTCAAGCTATGTCAGTACCTTGAGAAGGAATTGGAATACTTGATAATTAAAATGACTAGTAATAAAACACACTGTAAATATATCTTTTTAAGAGAAATTAATTAAATATGGTAAGGCAAATACTGGTGTAATTACACAGACAGTTCCATGCATTCCTTCCTTCCCAACACAAAACACTAATCAGTTCTTCCAGAATTCTTTCTGGTCCATAATTTCTCATTGTATTACAGGCTTGCTCAAAGTAAAACTTGGAAATATCACATTTTTATTTGGAAATAAAATTTACTGATCAGTAAAAATGGGCCAGACTTCACGATAGGCACCCCATGCTAGGCAGAAATAAATAAGGCCTCTACCTGAAAATGTTAGCACTGCTCATCTTTATTTTTATAGTCCCATCGGTGCTCAGGGGTACAAAATACAACTTTTGGATGCAGGAATTCCAAGCTAATTATAAGCCCCCTGAATCAGGACTACTGCTTGAAACTGAAGGCCAAGACTCAAAATTCAACACCAAATTTCACCAACTGTACACCAAAAAAATGAAAAGTTGCCAACAAGGGAAAATGAAATGTTAACAGTTCAATTCAATTATCTGAATTATTATGTTATACAATTCAATTATTTGGTCTTTAGAAGGACTTCATTTACATATGTGAAAGACACAGAGTGGGGCAAACCTACAGTTAGCATAGTATCTGGCATATAATATTTGCTTAATAAATGTTTAGTATTTTGCTAATAATAAACATTGCTGGTAACAAATAAGATTCTGAGATTGCCAACAAAAAGGTGAGGGAGTTTATCACCACTAAACCTGCCTTACAAGAAATGATAATCAGAGCTGAGGTGATTTTGAACAAAAGGATGCTAAATAACAACATGAAAAATGAAAGTAGAAAAGTCACTGTAAAGGTAAATATATAGTAAATATATATACTTTGAATATATATTCAAAGTCAGCATACTCTAATACTAAAATGGCAGCACATAAATCCCTCTTAACTCTAGTTTCAATAATTTGTTAATGGATGAACAATATAAAAATGTCAAGTATGACATCAAAAGCATAAAATGGGGGGAGAAGTAAAAGCATAGAGTGATTTTGTATGCAATTAAAGTTAAGTAGTTATCAGCTTAAAACAGACTTATAACTATAAGATGTTTTATATAAGCTCTGTGGTAAAGAGAAAAAAATGCTACTAGATACACGAAAGATAAAAAGTAATCAAAGCACACTACTACACACACACACACACAAATCACAAAAGGAGACAGTAAGAACAAAGGAATTACAGAAGTGTCAGAAAACAAACAAAATATCAATAAATCCTTACCTATCAATAATCACTTTAAATGAACATGAATTAAAATTCTCTCATAAGATTTCACTGAATGAGTGAATAGACAGAAAAGATAAGATGCAGCAATATGCTGCCTGCAAGAGACTCACTTTAGCTTTAAGGATACATATACATGGACAGTGAAGGTATTAAAAAAAGATATCGCATGTAAATGGCAATCAGAAGACATCAGGAGTGGTTATAGTCTTATCAGACAAAATAGATTATTAGTCAAAATCTGTTACAGGAAACAAAGACACTCTATAATAATAAAGAGGTCTATTAATTATCAGGATGCAACAATTGTAAACACATATGCACCCAACATTGGAACCTCTAAATATATAAAGCTAGTATTAACAGAACTGATGAGAGAAATAGACAGCAATACAATAATGGTAGGAGACCTTCAATACCACACTTACAAAATGAATAAATTAACCAGACAGAAAATCAATAAGGAAACAGTGGTTTTGAATAATGTTATAAGCCAAATGGACCCAGCAGACATATACAGAGCATAGCCAGCAGCAGAATACATGTTCTTTTCATGTGTAGTTGAAACATTTTCCAAGGTATATCATATGTTGGGCCCTAAAACTAGTCTTAATGAATTTAAGAAGACTAAACTCATATCGAGTCTCTCTTCTGACCACAATGGTATGAAATTTGAAATCGGTAAGAGGGGGATGCCTGGGCGGTTCAGTTGGTTAAGGTCATGATCTCAGAGTCGTGAAATCAAACCCCGGGCCAGGCCCAGTGCTCAGTGTGGAGCCTACTTAAGATTCCCTCTCTTCTCCTCGGCTCTTTGCCCCTTTCCCCACTCACACACTATCTTAAAAAAAAATCAGTAGCAGGACAAAAGTTGAAAAACTCACAAATATGTAGAAATCAAACAACACACTGCTGAGGAACCAACCAAAGAAGAATTCAAAAGGAAAAACAAAAAAGTATCTTGAGGCAAACAAAAATGGAAACACAACATACTAGAATTTATGGGATGTAGCAAACAGTTCCAAGAGCAAGTTTATAGTGCTAAATATCTATGTTGGAGGGAAAAAAAGTCTCAAACAACCTAGCTTTACACATAAAGGGACTAGAAAAAAGAACAAACTAAGCCCAAAGTTAACAGAAAGAAAGAATAAAGATTAGAATACATACATATGAAAGACAGAAAACAACAGAAAAGAACAATAAAACTAAGAGTTTTGGGTTTTTTTTTTTAAGATAAAACTGAGAAATCTTTATCTAGACTAACAGATTAAAAAAATACTCGGGTAAAATGATAAATCAAAGAGGAGATATTAAAATTAATCTTACAGAAATACAAAGAGACTATTATGACCAAGTATGCACAAATAAATTGGACAACCTCGAAGAAATGGATAAAGTCCTAGAAACCTATGACCTACCAAGAATGAATCATAAAGAAAAAGAGGGCGCCTGGGTGGCTCAGTGGGTTAAAGCCTCTGCTTTCGGCTCAGGTCATGATCTCAGCGTCCTGGGATCGAGGCCTGCATCCGGCTCTCTGCTCAGCAGGGAGCCTGCTTCCTCCTCTCCTTGTCTCTCTGCCTGCCTCTCTGCCTCCTTGTAATCTCTCTCTCTCTGTGTCAAATAAATAAATAAAATCTTTAAAAAAAAAAAAGACAAAGAACATCTGAACAGAGTAATTATTAGTAAGGAGACTGAAGTAATAATCAAAACCTCTAACAAAGAAAAGCCTCGGACCAGATGGTTTCATAGGTGAATGCTACCAAAAAAAAAAAAAAAAAAAAAAAAAAAAAAAAAAAAAAAAAAAAAAAAAAAAAAAAAAAAAAAAAAAGAAAAGAAAAAAAAAGAAAGAAAGAAAGAGAGAAATCCTTCTCAAACTCTTCCAAAAAACTAAAGGAGGAGAAAGCACTTCCAAACTTATTTAACAAGGCCAGAATTACCTTCAAACTAAAGCCAGATAAGGCCACTGCAAGCAAAGAAACTTACAGACCAAAATCCCTGATGAACACAGATGCAAAAAATCATCAATAAAATATTAGCAAACTAAACTTAACAGCACATTCAAAGGACCATACACTACGATCAAGTGGGATTTATCCCTGGAATGCAAGAATGGTTCACCACATTAAATTAATTAATGTGATACACTCCAATACCAAATTAAAGGATAAAAATCACGATCATCTCAATAAATACAAAGAAAAACTCAACAAATTAAGTATAAAAGCAATGTAACTCCACATAATAAAGGCCGTATATGACAAGCCTATAGCCAACATCACACGCAACAGTGAAAAATGGAAAGCTTTCCCTTTAAAATTAGGATTAAGACAAGGGTGACTAACCAGAGGGGAGGGGATACAAGGATGGGCAAAATGGGTGAAGGGGAGTATAAGATAGAGGTTTTCAGTTATGGAATAAAGAAGTCATGGGGAAAAAGGTACAACATAGGGAAAATAGTTAACAGTATTATAAAAGCACTGAATGGTAACACATGGTAGATATACTTGTGAGCACAGCATCATGTACTGAGTTGTTGGATCACTATGTTGCATACCTGAAACTAATGTAACATCATGTGTCAACTATACTTGAATAAATGATTCAGAAGTTTCCCCTCAAAAAAAAAAAAAAACCCACTAACCACAGAACACCCAAGGATGCCCAGTCATAATAAACATACTACTTAAAGTCATAGCCACAGCAATTAGGAAAAAAAAAATACAAGTAAATCAAATTAGGAAGGAAGAAGTTGAACTGTCTTGTTGAAGATGACATGATCTTACGTATATGGCTTTCTAACTCTGAAGACTACAACAAAAAATTGTTAGAATTCAGTGAAGTTGCAGTATACAAAACTGATACACAAAAATCAGTTGTATTTATATATACTAATAATAAATGATCAAAAATTAAGACAATAATCTCATTTACACTATCATCAAAAATAATAAAATGTTTCAAAACAAATTTAACCAAAGAAATGAAAGGTATGTACACTAAAAAATATGAAACACTGATGAAAGTAACTGAAGAAGACAAAAATAAGTGGAAAGATCCAGGTTTATGGTTTAGAAAAATTAGCATTGTTAAGATGTCCATACTACCCAAAGCAATCAACTGATTCAATGCAATCCCAGCAAAATTCCAATGATACTTTTTACAGAAATAGAAGAAACAATACTAAAATTTGTACAGAACCATAAAAGACGCTGAAAAACCAAAGCATTGTGAAACAGAAGGACAAAGATGAAGGTATCACACTTCCTGATTCCAAACTATACTATAGAGTTCTAGTAATCAAAACCAGATATAAAACAGGAATAAAAACAGATGCACAGACCAATGGAACAGAAGAGAGCACATAAATAAACCTACACATATACAGTCAACTTATCACTGAAAAGGATGCCAAGAATACACAATGAGGTAATGATAGTCTCTTCAATAAATGGTGCTGAGAAAACTGGATATTCACATGCAGAATGAAATTGAACTCAAACCTGTGTCTAAACAAAAATTAACTCTAAATGGATTAAAGACTTAGACTGCATACCTGACAAGGTAAAACTGCTAGAAGAACACATAGGAAAAAATCTCCTTGACTTTGGTGTTGGCTATAGATATGACATGAGAACCACTGGCAACAAATGCAAAAATAAATGAGTGGGACTACATCAAACTAAAAGGCTTACATAAAGCAAAAGAAATAAAATGAAGAGGCAACCTATGAAATGGACAGCAACATTTGCAAACCATTCATCTGGTAAAGACTTATTATCCGAAATATATAAGGAACTTGTAAAACTCCATAGCAAGAAACAACATGATTAAAAATGGACTCAGGACCTGAACATACATTTTTCCAAAGAAGATATTAAAAAGGTCACACATATGAAAAGCTGCTCAAATCACTCATTGCCAGGGAAATGCAAATCAAGACCACAATGAGATATCACCTCACCTGTCTGGATGGGTTACCAAAAGGAATTTATCAAAATTATCAAAAAGAGAATAACAAGTGTTGGTGAGGGTATGATGAAAAGGGTGCTCTTGTATGCTGTTGGTGAGAACATAAATTGATTCACCTATTATGGAAAACAGTAAGAAGTTTCACCTCCAAATTGAAAATATAACTGCCTTATGATCCAGCAACCACAATGCTGTGTGTATCTGAAAGAACTTATATCAAGGTCTTGAAGAGATTTCTGTACCCGCATGTTTACTGCACCCTTATTCACCATGGCCGAGACATGAAAACAATCTAAATGTCCACAGGTGGATGAAAGGATAAAGAAAATGTGATTTATGTGTGATATCTATCTATCTGCCTATCTATTTATCTATCTAGAATATTATTTGGCCATAAATAAAGAACATCCTGTCATTCCTGACACATGGATGAACCTGAAGGACATTGTGCTAAGTGAAATAAGCCAGACAGAGACAAATATTACACAATCTCTCATATATGTGGAGTCCAGAAAAAGTAAACTCTCAGAAGCAGATAGAACAGTGACTAATTAATAATACTGTACTCGTACACTTGAAATTTGCTAAAAGGGTGAATCTTAAGTGTTATCAATACACACACACACACACACAAACTATGTGCGGTGATGGATGTATTAATTAACTTGATCGTAGAAATCATTTTGCAATGTATACATATATCAAATCATGTCATATAACTTAAATATATACAATTTTTAATTGTCAATTATACCTCACTAAAGCTAGAAAAAATAAAGCACAAATCAAATATTTTGGTATTATTGCAGTAGATTGCAGACAAGAGAATTTTACATACTTTGTAAAGCTCACAAGTGGTGGGACATCGCATATTCTGATGTAGGAGACCAGAAATCATCAGGTCCAATTTTCTCATTATTTACATGAAAAACTAAGACCTGAATGACAAGAATCATGGAGACAGGTAATATAGGAGTTGGCAAAAGATTCACATTTTCTGATACCTATATCTTGACTCGTAGGACCAATGATGTGGTTTGAGGACATGATTCACTCTACCACTGCTTTACTTTCTTGGATAATTTCTGCTGGAAGTCAACTCCTAAAATACAGTTTGTTCACCAAGTAGCATTGTCTGGTTAGCTACATTTCTCCTTACCTCCTCTTATGCAATCCGAAGATCTTTTTAAGGATTTCTAAGTATTGTGTTAATAAAACTAAATGGAAAAAAAATAAGGCTGTTTGAAAAATTAAAAAATAAGTTCAAAGATAGAATGATATCTAAGTTAAATGCAGGCAAAAATTGTTTTATATACCTCCAACCTTGCCCTTAACAGAGCAAGGGCTCATTAACTATCTGTGGAAATGGATGGAAGTAAAACACTTCTGTAACTTCAGTGGATTAAAGGGTTCAATGACAAGGTGATTTTCCCCAACGCTTCCATCTTGATCATCTTCAACAGCCCTTTAATATCCTGAGTCTCATTTCTCGTAATTAGCAGAAACTCTTAGAAGCAACAGACTGGGCCAATCTGGCTGAACTGCATTACTATCCTATCTTAGAGGATAGCATGGAGTGTTGATGTAACAGATCTATAGAAATAAACTTTATGGAAAATGTTCTTAGGGGCTGCAGTGACATGCCCCGCTTGCTCTTCACTCCCAAAACTGGGAAACAATAAGCAGCAAAAACACCAAATGGATGAAAACAGAAATGCACAAGTCAGCATAAAAACACAAACTAGGGTGCCTGGGTGGCTCAGTGGGTTAAAGCTGCTGCCTTCGGCTCAGGTCATGATCCCAGAGTCCTGGGATCGAGGCCCACATCAGGCTCTCTGCTCAGCAGGGAGCCTACTTCTTCCTCTCTCCTCTCTCTCTGCCTGCCTCTCTGCCTACTTGTAATCTCTCTCTCTGTGTTAAATGAATAATAAAAAAAAAAATCTTAAAAAAAAAACAAAACACAAACTAGCTACCTGACCAACATATTCACCCCCAACCATACTATGCTGGCATATCTAATGAAAGAAGTGGTATTCAAAAGGTCATCTATGGATGCATAGAAGAAAAAAGATCAACAAAAGGAAAAAAGTAGGCAGAACTCATTCCAGCACTAAATGAAGGAGTCTTAGTCAATGGACCCTACTCTTATGTGATGAGTGGATGTTCTATGCCAAGCTTTGGAGAGATGACAGATGTAAGACAGATGGGGTCCTGACCCTCAAGGCATTTTATAGCCTTTGTTCGGAGAACTCTGTCTTTTGGGACCACTGAGGAGATTGTCTCTGTTGGGCTGACCTAGCCTGCTGTCACTCAAGCATCCTTTCTACCTAACTCTTTTTGTTTTGATTTCCAGTATATTAATTATCTTTCTCATTATGTTTCCTTTTTCTGTTAACCTTCCTAAAGGGAGTGAAGATGTAGCTCTCTCGATCCATGCATCATTTATTTTTCCTTGTAAATTTACAAACTGATATTTTTAATGTAAACCGCAATCTCATGAGGTTGATTAGAGGGACTGTGCAATTGAGAGATAAAACCTCTCTTCTGGGTTGATAGAATCAGCTTCCTAAGACTGAAGTTAGGAGACATTCTGTGAAGACTCTAAGGAAAATACTTAGCCATGAATAATCACTGTAACATCTATAAATTTCCAGACCTAGGTTGTAGAATAATGAATTGGCAAAGGTTTATATTTATAGTTAGAGAAATGGGTCAATTCTTTCACCACTCCATTTAACACATTTATAAGAGATCGTGGGAACTGAGCCACTTCATTTAATCCTAAGACACTGTCATGCATCAATATTTTATTTTCAAGAAACACTTAAAGATTCTATAATCAGATGAGCTACAGCAGCATTAAGGCCCCATGTAAAAGGTGAAGTCAAACTGCTTCAGTGTGTAGTGATATAATGACTATCAATAAAATCTTTTCCACTTTTAGGAACTTATGTCAAAATATAATTCCATACTGAATAAATGCGCTTGAGGTTCCGGCCAGACTTTTGAAGTTCATTGTATTTCAAGACTTTCTGTGAGTACTCTATTGATTTTGAAACTGTAGTCTTTTAGTTTTAATGTCATGAATGTCAAAGTATTCTTTATACCTAGGTATGTGAAATTAAATTAGGGGAAAATACTGTACTTGTCATCATGTTTATGATTTGCAGGAGTTAAAATTTCTTTTGCCCAGGACGGAATTCGATAGAACCAGATTATTATCCTGGTTCTGTTACTCTTAGCCAGGAGGAGATGGGAAGTTACATAAACTATCTTATCCTTGAGTCTTCATCTGTAAAGTGGGAAGAAGAGCAGCCATCCCATGATATTGTACACAGATTTAATAAAATAGTATCAGGGCGCCTGGGTGGCTCAGTGGGTTAAAGCCAATGCCTTCGGCTCAGGTCATGATCCCAGGGTCCTGGGATCGAGGCCCACATCGGGCTCTCTGCTCATCAGGGTGCCTGCTTCCTCCTCTGTCTTCTCTCTCTGCCTACTTGTAATCCCTCTCTGTCAAATAAATAAAATCTTTAAAAAAAAAATAAAAATAATGAAATAGTATCAGTAAAAAAGGCTTGAACATAATTAGCAACAACTAACATGCATGGAGTGCTTACTGTGGTTCTGCTTAGTAAGTGCTCAAATATTAGTAGAAATTGCTAAATTCTGCACAAGTAATTTTTTTAAAGACATCTCATTATTTGGTATTTATACTCAGAACATAGACATGCTTTGGTAGCAAGAAACTACTTTCAAAGTGAACTAGTCTACCATCATTTTATCATTTTTGCTAACCTTCCTTATAGTGACTTACTCAAATTTCACCATAATTTAGTGGGTCTATTTATAGGCTTAAGCTCATCATTATAACTATATAAAGTAGAACTATGTCATTCTAGTTTATATTAAGTAAGAAGATCAAATTCACACCAACTCCCCAATGGATCCTTCCTTAAAACCTAGTTTAGAACCAGGTCTCCAGTATCACTCATCTGAGTTTGGGCCACCACTTTCTATCTCCACATACACTCAGCCCTTCAACAGTGTATTCTTTCTTTTTTTAATAATTAAAAGATGGGCAGAAGACATGAACAGACATTTCTCCAAAGAAGACATCCAGATGGCCAACAGACACATGACAAGATGCTCAACATCACTCATCATCAGGGAAATGCAAATCAATGAGAGATCACCTCACACCTGTCAGAATGGCTAAAATTAACAACACAATAAACAACAGATGTTGGCAAGAGGATCACCCTTACACTGTTGGTGGGAATGCAGACTGGTACTGCCACTGTGGAAAACAATATGGAGGTTTCTCAAAAAGTTAAAAATAGAACTCCCTATGATCTGGCAATCACAGTACTGGCTATTTACCCAAAAAATACAGAATCACTAATTCAGAGGGATACGTGCACCCCTATGTGTATTACAGGATTATTTACAATAGCCAAATTATGCAAGAAGCCCAAGTGCCCGCTGATTAATGAATGGATAAAGAAGAGGTGCACACACACTGAAATATTATTTAGCCATAAAACAGAATAAAATCTTGCCATTTGCAACAACACAGATGGAGCTAAAGAGTATAATGCTAAGCAAAATAAGTCAGTCAAAGAAAGACAAATACCATATGATTTCACTCTATGTGGAATTTAAGTAACAAAACAGATGAACAAAGGAAAAAAAAGAGAGACAGACAAACCAAGAAACAAGACTCTTAACTATAGAGAACAAACTGATGGTTACTGGAAGGGAGGTGGGTTGGGGGAGGGATGCAATAGGTGAAGGGGATTAAGAGTATACTTATCATCATGAGTAATGTATAGAATTATTTAATCACTATATTGTACAACTGAAGCTAAATAGGTTACCAATACCAGAATTTAAGTTTTATTTAAATAAAAAAAATGCATTCTTTAATCTTTAGATACTGTTCATCTCAATCTTAGCATAAAAAATTCAAAGCTTCTCATTTCCCTTAGGATACAAGGTGAAGTTCCTAACATGGATTACAAGGCACTGGATGACCTGGACCTCGTACTTCCTATATGACATTCAAGAAACAGCTTACAAGTCCCCTCTTACAGGAAGCCATATCTTTCTTCCCATCCTTATGTACTTTGCAAGTAAGTCCCCTGCCCTGTTCCGTGCTCCACAAAATTCTATGCATTTTTCCCGTCATACTTCTACCCATTTGTTATTGTTATTTCTTGGTTGTCTGAATGCTCAACTATACTGTAAGCTCTCGAAGACATGCCCTATGTCTGTCCTGTTCACCAGTTATGGCCAGAGCCTCCACACTCTCCGGGCCAGAGTAGACACTACAGTAATTACTGGATAAAGGAAGAAGGGAGGAGCTGAAACCCCTGCCCAGAAAGGTGGGAGTGATAGAAATAGGACTGGTTGCTTGGAGATCTTCATACAAAATAATATTTAAAGTGCAGTTGATAATTTTTATTCATAAAGTTTAATCTTAAAATGTTGATTTACTCTGGAAGGCAGCTATGCTAACCATCATCCCACCAAAGACACGTAAATGTTGATTTCTTCTGCTCTGCCTAAATACCTAAGGTGCTTACTGACCAATGAAATCTCCATCTAAACTTTATTCTCTGGTTAAGATTTTGTAGACTAAGTTTCAAAATAAAAATTATTAACTGCCTACGTTAATTAATACCCCAAATCCTATATACTTGAAGTTCAACTACAATAAACTCCTCACCAATACAGTGACCTTCCTCTAGATTTAGACTTTTATGTTTAATTAATTTTAAGTTTTTAACTAAATCGGCTTTTTCCCTAAGAATTCTTTGTTGTACCTAACTATGGGGGACCTGAGACCTATTATCACCAATTCAGCGATCAGAGAATTGCAATTTCTGAAGAGTTTCATGAACTGTTAGCCAAGATTTCCAGGATGTATGGAAAGATGATGTTAGAACAGATGCCTAAATATTTAATAGAAAAAAAAAAACCAGGATTCCATGGCTTGCGCTGCATTTTGCACACACATTTTTGTAGAAGCTAAGCTGAACAGCATTTACAAATTCAAGAATGAGTTGCATTAGCACAGAAAAGATAAACCTGAATGTGGAGACTGCGCAGAAGAATGGAAATCTATCCCTGAGAGTTACTGAATGAAGGCAGTTACTACCTTAACAGTCTCTGCGCCCGGAACCCCAAAATGTTAAGAACCAACTGTATGGCTTCATTGAAATATAACAACATCCTTCAGCCCTCGGACTCATATAACTTCACACTCCTCAAACCTGATATTCACAGCCATTCTGAGGTACTCAGCTGTATTTCAGGAAACTTGACCTTATGGGACATTACATTCTGTAACCAGAATTGGATAAGATGCACAGACTCTTTTTATTAACATAATATTTACATGTAATCCTAGCAGCCAACATCTATTGAGTGCCCACTGTGTGCCAGATGCCTTAATAATCGTCTCTCTCTTCATGTCAAAAAAACCCTGTGTGGTTCGTCTGATCTTAGGGCTTGGCAGACATTTTCCAGAAAGGGCCAAAGAGGAAACAGGTAAGGCTTCGCAGGCTGCACCGTCTGTGCCGCTGCTCCTCAGCTCTGCAGTTAGGGAACAAAAGCGACTACAGCTGGTGCATAGGTTAGTGGGGGTGTCTCATTCCCATCAGGCTTTTTTTTTTTTTAATGAGTACTGACTTTTGGATTTCATGCATTATTTCATGTGTCAAGAATTTTTTTTTATTTTTCTTTTTTCTGGTTTCACTTATTTAAAAACATAAAAGCCATTCTTAGCTCATGAGCCTTATCAAAACATATGGCGGGCTAGATTTGGCCCAGGGAGGGCCATAGTTTGCCAACCTCTGCATTATCTAAATATTTGCAGCAGGAGATTGAACCTCAGACAAACAGTAACTAATAAGAAGCAGAGAGATCATTCTGACTGGATGGCTCCTTCTTTTGATTCATGTGCCCCTGTCTGTGTTATAGTTTATATTTAATGTAAAGGTTAAATTCTTCCTCTAGCCAAGATGTTAACATGACCGACAAATAAGTGGATTATGACCAAGCTGATAGGTTTCTTCTTCAAGTAACAATGAATTGGGCCACAGACTATTATCTTCAGTGGAGCTTTTTATCTCATTTGGAAAGGAAGTGGTTCCTGTAAATCAAAACTAATAAATTATGCTTCTATTTACTCATGGGTCCTTAAAATGAAAACAAGTTAGTTTTTGTACTGCTCTGCATTTTATTAATATATTCTAGAATTGGTAAGCAACTTTTTTTGGTGAAAAACTCAAGAGACTATCAGGGCCAACTTCTGGAAGAAAGGAGGAAAATAAAGTAAGAAAGAAAAAGTGCAAAATCACATATAAATTATGTTCCATTTTAATATTCTTTTATATTTGTGTCTTTTAAAATTCAAGAGCAATGTCTTTCTAGCTTCTAAGATAAAGCTATGTTTTTTTCCAATCGGAAACTTCAAGCACCATGAATCACTAATCATTATTTGTTAAATGGGTAGGACATCAGGCAACACATTTCCGAGAAAGAAAATAAAAGGGAATGTGGAGGAAAAGGAGAGGAGGAAGGGATGCTTCAGCCCCGAGAGGTGAAGTTAGATACACAAGGATCTGGAACACATGGCTTGGAAGAAATGACGGAGGAAAGAAAATCTGTTACTTGAAAACAATTCTGGATTGGGAGAGAGGAACTGTCAAGGGCTTTATAAAGAAATTAAGCTGGGTGCCTGCATGGCTCAGTCAGTTAAGCATCTGCCTTTGGCTCAGGTCACGATCCCAAGTGTCCTGGAATCAAGTCCTGAGTCAGGCTCCCTCCTCAGTGGGGAGTCTGCTTCTCCTTCTCTTCCCACTTGCACGCTCTCTCTCAATCTCTGTCTCTCTCCCAGATAAATAAATAAATTCTTAAAAAAAAAAAATAGGTTTGGGGCACCTGGGAGGCTCAGTTCCTTAAGCATCTGACTTCAGCTCAGGTTATGATCTCAGGATCCTGGGAGGACCGGAGGCACTCACTCACTCTCTCTCTCAAAATCTTAAGAAAAAAGAAATTAAGCTTATAAAGCTTTGTAAAGAAATTTCAACTACGTATGGTGATGATGTTCGCTTACAGTTGGAATCATTTCACAATGTACATGAATATCAAATCATTATGTTGAACACCTGAAACAAATATAATGTTACATGTCAATCATACCTCAATTAAAAAAAACAAGAAATTAAGCTTGGAGTTAAAGAATAAATGAGTAGTCTCCTAAACAGTGTCTATGGGAAAAGTTAGCTTAGACAATTCTATTAGGCTAGTTAAATTAGTAGATAAATAAGATAAATATAATTCCAATTATTTTTTTTAAGCTCTAACTCTCCACCTGGCACTGTCATTAAGTGTTTAGCATGTATAATTTAATCTTTAGGACAACTCTATGAATTAGGTGCTGGAATTACCTCCTTTTTATAAGTAAGGGAACTGAGGTATGAGGAGCAAATGCCCCCAAATCACCCAGCGGGTAAGAGATAAAGAAGGGATTAACTCAGGTCTGCCTGATGACAAAGTCTGAATTCTTAATTGCTATGCTAAACTGCTTCTCATTCCTATTAATGAATACGAAATTGAAGCAGAGTGTATCACAATTTAATATTTTATATAAGTAATGGACTAATATAATTTTAATAGCACTTTGTAATTTATAAAATGCATTCACACACACAACGTCTCACTCAAATTCCACAATGTCCCCATGTGGTAGCTCAGGATTATCACCTAAGAATATCAGTGAGGACATTTATGCTCAAGGAAATGACCTATTCAAAGTCACAGGGCTGGAGAACACAGGAGTGGTGTGGGGGGAAAAGAGCCGGCTCTGTCTACGTGTCTGGGAACTCTGGCCATGCCACTCACTACGTGAATGACTGGGGACAAATAAACTCTTTCCAACTCCAGCATCTGCAACTAAAGAACGAGGACGGAATTTTTACTTCTCAGAGTCTTTTACAGCATAAAACTCTTTAACCTCCACAAGTGCCTCTGGTAAATGTAGACAAGCAACAAGTGCACATTTCCTTCACCTGCCTGTGATACTGGGTAGCTAAGAAAAAACAAAATAAACAAAAAAACCAAAACCCATAAGTATATGCATATCAAACCATATTGTGCGCTTTAAATATTTACACTATTTGTCAGTTATACCTCCATAAACCTAGAAGGAGGAGGAGGAGGAGGAGGAGGAGGGAGAAGAAGGGAGAAGAAAGAAGAAGAGGAGGAGGAAGAAGGAAAAAAAAAAAAACCTACAACAAAACAGTCCCGAAACAGAGCTGGAAAATCTAGGCTCTTTTTCAACCATGACCTTAGCCAGCTGTGACACAGTATTGATAGACTACATCTATTTGTACCCACAAGTTGGTCGACTAACTCGCTTGCACGTGGGGTGGGGGTGCATCTTGTGTGATGTCCAAGTGAACTGGGAAGACACATGCACTCAGAGAGATTCCCACCAACATCTAAGAGCTGGCTCTAGCAAGCCACTGAGTACAATGATGAGATTAGATTAGTGTTATTAAAACAGTTTGTGAAAGGAGAAAACGCTTTTTTCAGAGATGATGCTGAAAAGCTTGAAGCTAGTTAAGAATAAGGTAGTAGCAAAACAGTTTCCCAGAGTTCTCAGAAAAAAGAACGAACAGAAATGAGATCCTTAGTGAAAATCATGTGGAGAGCTAATAAATCAAATAGAATCCTTAATGTTGGATTTTTCAGAGCTTGTATCTAATGTGTATTATGAACATCCAAGAACGGACTAGCACGCAGAGCATTTCCTAAGCTTATATGACCAGACTCTTTTTTAATAGAGCATATTATAGGATTAATGTTCTATAGAATGCATTTTGGAAAATTTCACTGCAGAGGAAATAAGGCGAACTAACAAAAACTCTAACTCCTTGTTTTAATCAGTGCAATCTAATCAAGTAATTACCCAACACCAATAATGTGCCCAAATCTGTACTTAGAGGCCATGGAGACAAGAAAGAAAAGAAAGAAAAGAAAGAAAAGAAAGAAAAGAAAGAAAGAAAGAAAGAAAGAAAGAAAGAAAGAAAGAAAGAAAGAAAGAAAAAACTGTCTGCATGGCTTTAACCATAGGAGAAAAAAATAGATATGTCATGTAAAGGAACAATGGTGTAAGATCAGAAAATGGGATCCAAGGAGCCAGACTGTAGATCCAACAGACTTAATCAGGGGGTGACATTCTCATAGTCAGAACTGAAGCATGAAACACATTTTCTGTAGCAAATGTTGGATACCTAAAAAATGTCAAGAAAAAAGAAGTAGACTAAAGGCATATTTATCTTAGAATCCAAATTGACCTTTCATTCGTCTCTGGAAAAAAAAAACTAGGGGCACTTGTTTTGATCATTAGTCTCACAAAATCACAAACACACTGAGATTACCATTCTCTGTTTTTCACTATGTTAGAGATAGAAAGGGTCTCAGAAACAAAAAGCTTAGTTGGTTCTCCTTTGGACAAACACTAAACATAACAGCGTTCTCCAACATACTACAAAGGCGTACTATAAAAAATAAACCCTCGGAATAGGCAACAACAAAACCCAGAAGGGCTTCCAAATACAGTTCATTTCAGGTGGGCAGAGAAATGTTTCTTCCATCCTGGGATCTGGTTGGGAACAGAGAGCAGCCCATACGGTACAAATGAAACTGTGTGAAAACTCTTAGTTCTCCGATGCTGGATATCGTAGGTGCCAAGTGATGAACTCAGAACCACTGGTTTCCCTAGGTCTTTGAAAACCACTCACAAAACACAGCGGGGAAAAAATCCAGGGGGAAACAACTCCCAGGACTTCTACCCAAATGACTGTTTCCTATCATGAGAACTTTCCCAACACATGACTATATTGTCAAAATATTCTGAGGCAAACAACTGAGTGTTAAGATCCACCCTGTATCACTTTTATGCTTTGGGGTCCTCTTTATGCTCAGGTTATGTTTTGAGAATTTCTTCTACCACAGCTTCATATGCCTTCACCACCATCTACGGTCCAGATACCGAGCCTGGAATTCAGCATGTATAATCTGTAACCATTAAAACTACCAACAATGAAGGCAGGTACACATATGTGTGTATACACACACACATACGCGCACACACACACACACACACACACACATAAACACACACACACTCTCTTTGTGGAACTAAGGTTTCAAGAAGCTAAGTAACATGCCCAAGGCCACCAAGGTAAGGAAGAGCCAAAAATCACACATAAGTCCCTCCCACCCGAACACCCACCATCTTTCCACCCAGCCAGTTTCCTTGAGCTTTTCCCAACCTCTCTCCCATAGGCATTTTCGTCTTCACTGTTTCTCTTTGTGTCTGCCCTTTCAGTCCCTGTCCTTCTTCCTTTCCAACTCTACCTACACTGCTACACCTTCTTACTACCCTCCAGCTCACTGTTTCTTAGTCAAACTCTGAAGTCCCAGTCCATTTGTTTTAGAACCACCTTTCAGTCAATGGGCAACCCCCAAGCTCCAGCACAGGCCACAGATAAAACAGGAATATCTGGCAGTAGAGTATGGAAATCTACATTTTAATTAAGCTCCCCAAGAGATTAGTCTAAGTATTATGTGTAAATTAAAATTGCTTCTCTTCATACACCTTCGGCCAAGCCACCTCCATTTTATTTTTCTTCATTTCACTTCTTACCTTAGAATGTATTGTATGTTTATCCTCTCTGTTGTATTTTCCTCCTGGAATGTAAATGCTACACAAGCATAGGCTTTTGTCTCTTTTCTTCACTCTTACCTCTCTCCACTAGCATCTACTGAACGATCAACAAATATTTGTTGAATAAATAAAGGAAAAGAGATCATTCTATATTTAAACTCCACCTGCAGCAGACTCCCACTGACTGGTCTCATCAGCAATCTAAATGCTTGATCCATCATTTTTCACCACTCTTCTATACAATATTATCAACTCAAAAGGATGTCACATTGTTCCTGACTTTCATCCTTACAGATGCCCTCAGAAGATATGCACGCATACCCACAAATTAACGATTCAGGAAACCAAAGCTCCAAGTTAAATTAGTAATCTATTCCCTAGGTAAAAGAACTGAGGTGGAATTCAGCACTTTTTCATATTTCACTTTTTCCTCACAGCACCAAGCAGATTTGCATCATAACCATACTTCTTTGAGGTTGAGCAGTGGCTCTCGAAGTGTGGTTCCCCACCATCAGCATCGCTTGAGAATTTGCTGCAAATCCAAATATTTAGACATGACCCCAGGCAAAGTAAGTCAGAAACTCTGAAAGGAGCCCAGTGATTTGTTTTAACAAGCCTTCTAAGTGATTCTGGTGCACATTCAAGTTTAGAACCACTGAGTTAGAAAAAAACAAAAAACCAAAATAAAACAAAACAAAAAACAAAAAACACTGTTACAATGGAAAAGCTGTTTCTAAGGATGAATGCACTAAGCAATCATCACTAACAACACAGAGAAAGAACTTTATAAGATTAGCAGACATCGCAACAGAAGGAGATGATGTAAAAATATTTGGCACAGATTCTATCACATGGTAAATACTAAAGAGAAAAAAATGCTAGGAACAATGGATAACAGAACAAGGAAGAGTAAACAAATATTTAAAAAGAGGGTGACCACAGATATACAAAGGATTGTAAAAAAAACAAACAAAACAAACAAACAAACCAAAAAAACATACTATGAAAAATTATATGGCAACGAATTGGCTAACCTACAAGAAATGGATAAATTCCTAGCAACATACAATCTTCCAAAACTGAATCAAGAAGAAATAGAAAATTTGAATAGACCAGTTACTAGTAATGAAATTAAATCAGTAATCAAAAATCTACCAAAAAATAAGTCCAGGACCAGAAGAATTAACAGGTGAATTCTACCAAACATTTAAAGATGAGTTAATTTCAATTCTCTAACTATTCCAAAAAATAGAAGGGGAGCTCCCAAATTTATTCTATAAGGCCAGCATTACCCTGATACCAAACCAAAGACACTACCAAAAAACAAAACAAACAAAAAACCACAAAAACCAAAAAAGCCAAAAAAACACCACAGGCCAATATCCCTGATAAACATAGATGCAAAAATTATCAAAATATTAACAAATCACATTCAACAATACATTAAAAGGATCATATACCATGATCAGGTGGGATTAATCTGAGGATACAAGGATTGCTCAATATCCACAAATTAATCAATATGATACTCCACATTAACAAAATTAAAGATAAAAATCAGATGATCATCCGAATAGATGCAAAAAGAGTATGTGACAAAATTCAACATCTGTTCATTACAGAAACTTTCAACGAAGTAGGTTTAGAGGAAATATACCTCAGCATAATAAAGGCCATGTTTGAAAAAGCCACAGCTAAAATCATCATAGGGCACCTGGGTGGTTCAGTGGGTTAAGCCTCTGCCTTTGGCTCAGGTCATGATCTCAGGGTCCTGGGATCGAGCCCCACATAGGGCTCTGTGCTTAGCAGGGAGCCTGCTTCCTCCTCTTGCTCTGCCTGCCTCTCTGCCTACTTCTGATCTCTGTCAAACAAATAAATAAAATCTTTAAAAAAATAAAAAAAAATAAAATCATTGTTAATGGTGAAAAATTGAGAGCTTCCCCCCTATGTCTAGAACAAGACAAAGGTGTCCATGTCACCACTGTTATTCATTGTACTACTGGAAGTTCTAACCTCAGCAATCAGACCAGAAATAAAAGTCATCTAAATTGGTACAGAAGTAAAGCTGTCGCTATTTACAGGTGACATGATACCATGCATTAAAAAAAAAACCCAAAAAAACAAAAACAAAAAAATCCCTTTATGGCTCCATCAGGAAAAAACAAAACAAAACAAAACAAAAACAAACATCAAAGCCCAAAAACAGAATATTAGAATAAATGAACTCAGTGAAGTTGTGGGATATAAAATTAATATGTAGAAATTTGTTGCACTTATATTCATTAATAACAACTAGCAGAGAAAGATATTAAGAATTTTCTTTACAATTGCACCAAAAGGAATAAAATACCTAAATATAAACTTAACCAAGGAGGTGAAAGACCTATAAACTGAAAACTATAAAACACTGATGAAAGAAACTAAACATGATGCAAACAAATGGAAAGACTTAACATAATCATGGACTGGGAGAATTGTTAAAATGTCCCATACTACCCAAAGCAATCTACAGATTGAATGCAATCAGCAACAAAATATCAACAGCATTTTTCACAGAACTAGAATAATCCTAAAATTTGTATGGAACCACAAAGGAACCTGAGTAGTCCATCTTGAGGGAAAAGAACTAAGCTGGAGGTATCACAATCCCTGATTTCAAGATACACTATAAAGCTGTTGTAATCAAAACAATATAGCACTCACACAGAAATAGACACACAGATCCCTGGAACAGAATAGAGAGCCCATATTTACATGGCCACTCTATGACAAAGGAGGCAAGCACATGCAATGGGGAAAAGACAGTCTCTCCAACAAATCATGTTGGGAAAACTGGACGGCGACATGCAAAAGAATGAAATGGAGGACTTTCTTATAGCATACACAAAAATAACTCAAAATGGATGAAAGACCTAAATGTGAGACCTGAAACCATAAAAATTACAAGAAGAAAAAGAAGAGAGGCAGGAGACTGATCTGCTAATAACGTCAAACCAGAGTAGAGCCCAATTTGGGGACAAGAAATACAACCTGGTTTTTCAGTTTCTAAATACCATTTATGAATGAAATGCATATGTGGCCCTTTCCTCAGGACCAGTGCTGATCACCTTCTCTTCAATGGATTTACATACTCATGGAGAAACAAAAACTACTTTCCCCTACAACCACCATATGTGAATTTACTTCTAATTAGTTAAATGGAGAGTAATTTAAGGAACATGGAATTTCTTATTGAGCATAATAGAAAATATTCCTTCTTATCTTTCTAGCAACACTAATTTAATCACTCCCAATAATTTTTCAAGTACATAAAATCACTAGAAATCTCAATGACATCATGTAGCGAAATATCCAAAAGTAATATATTTTCCTTACTTAAGACATTTACCAGTTTAACCTACTTTTATTAAAAATATTTTAGTTATAAATATTCAATAGAATGTCTCAGATGGTGTAGACAGATAGAAGCATACCAATTTCCCTCCTGAAAAAAGGAGGAGAGAAAAGAAAAAAAGTAAGAATAAATATAAACCACATACAGAGAATCAGAGTAAAGGATAAAAACATCCCTTGGCCCAAACCAGTAATTATTCAATTGAGTATCTGATAGAACCCAACCCTATTACAGCCAATTAAGTCACTTTGCGTTGTTCATACTACAAGGCTGTTAAATACACACAGCTGCCTTACAATTTTCCTTATGCTGGCAAAGATAATGTTATTTAATGAAGACAGCCACAACCATGGATCTAAGTCATTCATTTATTCACTTGCTTGTTCCTTTAGTAAAACTTTGCATGCCGACCACATCCCACTATGCTAACTGTGGGAGATATGATGCTCCACAGGATAAACAGCCCTTCCGCCTATGCAGACAGCACATGCACTGTAACTCTATCTTCTGTTGCTTTAGAAAGCAAAGTATCAGTAAGTGAGTCAAACTGTATTACGTGCCTATTGCTTTGCCTTCCAAATACTCATTCTGCCTTCCTCTTAGAGGGGAACACTCATTTTGCATAGAGGTCCTGGCCTTCCATGTTTCCATTTACGTGGTTTGACTGCTTGGTGACAGAATTGGTCACATGACTCAGCCCCTATGCTATCAGCACATTCTCATCTCCTATGATTGATTCATGTCAGAGGTATGTCCCAAATCATTCTAAGACTCATGTGTAACTTAATGTTACAGCTACAGGAAACTATATGATACTCAGGAAAGAAACCTGAAACCAATGTAACATTTCATGTCAATTATATTCAAGTAAAAGAATTAAAAATTAATAATAAAGAGGAATCAACTTTGTTCCTAACCTTCCTTCCTTCCTTTCCACTATTACCATTACCCCATTTCCCACACACAAGCACATAGGGTATCCACCCACCAATCCCACTACAGCATTCTAAATTTTCACTGGATGATCATTTTTTATATTCAATTTATAATTTCTCCCCTTTTTCCTTGATCTTAATTATCACATACACACACACACATGCGTGTGCACGCATAAGAAATAAGTAGCCAGAGGGGTGCCTGGGTGGCATAGTCAATTAAGCATTAGATTCTTGATTTCAGCTCAGGTCATGATCTCAGGATGATGAGAGGGAACCTTCCACAGGCTCCCTGCTCAGCAAGGAGACCACTTGTCTCTCCCTCCTGCCCCTGGCTTGCATGTGCTCTCTCTTTCCCTAAAATAAAAATATCTGGTCCTCTCAATTGATGCAGAAAAAGCATTTACAAAATACAGCATCTGTTCCTGATTAAAACTCTTCAAAATATAGGGATAGAGGGAACATTCCCCAACTTCATAAAATCTATTTATGAAAAACCCACAGTGAGTATCATTCTCAATGGCGAAAAACTGACAGCCTTCCCACTGAGATCAGGAACATGACAAGGATGCCCACTCTCACCACTGCTGTTCAACATAGTACTAGAAGTCCTAGCAACAGCAATCAGACAACAAAAAGAAATAAAAGTTATTCAAGTTGGCAAAGAAGTCGTCTAACTCTCTCTTTTTGCAGATAACGTGATACTTTATATGGAAAACCCAAAAGATTCCACCCCCAAACTACTAGAACTCATACAGCAATTCAGTAATGTGGCAGGATACAAAATAAAATCCACAGAAATAAGTTGGTTTCTTATACACTAGCAATGAAAATATAGAAAGAGAAATTAGAGAATCGATTCCATTTACTACAGCACCAATACCTTGGAATAAACCTAACCAAAGAGGTAAAGGATCTGTACTCAAGGAACTACAGAACATTCATGAAAGAAATTGAAGAAGATACAAAAAGATGGAAAAACATTTCATGCTCATGGATTGGAAGAATAAACATTGCTAAAATGTCTACACTGCCCAGACCAATCTATACTTTCAATGCCATCCCGATCAAAATTCCACCAGCATTTTTCAAAGTGCTGGAACAAACAATCCTAAAATTTGTATGGAACCAGAAAAGACCCCGAATCACTAAGGAAATGTTGAAAAAGAAAAACAAAGCTAGGGGCATCACGTTGCCTGATTTCAAGCTTTACTACAAAGCTGTGATCACCAAGACAATATGGTACTGGCACAAAAACAGACACATAGGCCAATGGCACAGAGTGAAGAGTCCAGATATGGACCCTCAACTCTACAGTCAAATAATCTTCAACAAAGCAGGAAAAAATATCCAGTGGGAAAAAGACAGTTTCTTCAATAAGTGGTGCTGGGAAAATTGGACAGCTATGTATAGAAGAATGAAACTTGATCATTCTCTCACACCATACACAAAGATAAACTCAAAATGGATGAAAGACCTCAATGTGAGGCAGGAATCTATCAAAATCCTAGAGAAGAACATAGGCAGTAACCTCTATGACATTGGCCACAGCAACTTCTTTCAAGACACGTCTCCAAAGGCAAAGGAAACAAAAGCTTCATCAAGATTAAAAGCTTCTGCACAGCAAAGGAAATAGTCAACAAAACAAAGAGGCAACCCACAGAATGGGAGAAGATATTCGCAAATGACACTACAGACAAAGGGCTGATATTCAAGATCTATAAAGAACTTCTCAAGTTCAATGTCCCAAAAAACAGATAATCATGTCAAAAAATGGGCAGAAGACATGAACAGACACTTCTCTAAAGAAGACATACAAAAGGCCAACAGACACATGAAAAAATGTTCATCATCACGAGCTATCAGGGAAACTCAAATCAAAACCACACTGAAATAACCACCTTACACCAGTTAGAATGGCCAAAATCAACAGGACAGGAAACAAGTGTTGGAGAGGATGTGGAGAAAGGGGAACCCTCTTACACTGTTGGTGGGAATGCAAGTTGGTACAGCCACTTTGGAAAACTGTATGGAGATTCCTCAAAAAATTAAAAATAGAGTTACCCTATGACCTTGCAATTGCACTACTGGGTATGTACCCCAAAGATACAGATATAGTGAAAAGAAGGGCCATATGTACCCCAATGTTCATACAGCAATGTCCACAATTGCCAAACTGTGGAAAGAGCCCAGATACCCCTCAACAGACGAATGGATAAAGAAGATGTGGTCCATAGATAAAATGGAATTTTTACTCAGCCATCAGAAAGGATGAATACCCAACTTTTGTATCAACATGGACAGGTCTGGAGGAGATTATGCTAAGTGAAATAAGTCAAGCAGAGAAAGTCAATTATCATATGGTTTCAGTTATTTGTGGAACATAAGAAATAAAATGGAGGACTCTAGGGGAAGGAAAGGAAAAGTGAACTGGGGCAAGTTGGAAGGGGAGATGAACCACGAGAGATTCTGAGAAACAAGCTGAGGGTTGTGGAGGGGAGGTGGGGATGGGTGAGCCTGGTGGTGGGTATTAAGGAGGGCATGTATTGCATGGAGCACTGGGTGTGGTGCATAAACAATGAATCTTGGATCACTGAAAAAATAAAAATTAAAAAAATAAAAATAAAAATATCTAAGAAAAAAAGAAAGGGAGAAGGGAGGGTGGGCAGGAGGGTGGAAAGGAGGGAAAGAATGGAAAGAGGAAAGAAAGAAAAGAAGGAAGTAGCCATGTTATTTATTTATTTATTTATTGGGCATAAATCAAGTAAACCAGGCTTGTAACAGTTACACTAATAACATAGTCCCTAAATGAATATGCTGGAATTAGAGCTCAACATTTGTATTTCTAAATGTAACATTCTAGAAAATGCCAACATGTAAGGTCCTCTGCCTCTCTCTCATTTTTACGTTTCCATCCACATCACCTAGAAAGTCTCTCGAGGGGTGCCTGCCTTCAGTTCAGGTCATGATCTCAGGGTCCTGGGATCAAGCCCCGCATTGAGCTCTCTGCTCAGCAGGGAACCTGTTTCCCCCTCTCTCTCTGCCTGCTTGTGATCTCTCTGTGTCAAATAAATAAAATCTTAAAAAAAAAAAAAGTCTCTCAAGCTCCATATGTACTCAATGTATGTCTGCTGAATGTTGAACAGATACAAATTAATCGGTTAAAATTTCACCTTGTAACACTTTATGAAGTTTTTACTAACACCTATATCTCTAATTCTGGGAACTGCCTCCTAATTAAACAACCTTGCTCCACAGGTTTGCTCTAATAATGACTTTTGATTCCAATTAATACAATGCAGTGGAAAAACTAATTCACTATAAAAATTTCTCTGCATTAAAGGGGGGGGGGAAGGTGACACAGATTGGGTCCTAAATGCTACTGGCAGGAATTTTATCCTTAATTTTTTTTTTCACAACACTGAAATGTGCCCCCTCTGCGAATTGCCTGTGCTTGTACTAACTATGTAAATGTATCTATGATTGATTCTTAAAACAGCACACCAGGGTATATTCAGATCCCGAACAAGAAAAATATCATCCAACTGTAAATATCCAGTGGAGCATTAAAATATTTCTTCTCTGCCCTATGTAACTGCAGAACCCAAAGAGAGAAGGAACATTTCCCAAAATCTGGCTTTCCATTACATTGAATAAACGTCAACTTGAAAACCAGGAAACAAAAATGCCATTATGAGGTCTTCTGAAATATAAAATATTCAAAAGTCTCTACAGCTCAGGAAGAATTCCTGAAACTGCTTTTCAAGCTTAAACCTGCAGGTGAATGTTTTAAAAGTTTCCACTCTAATTGCACATTGTTATGTGTGTGCTCTTATTCCCAAATCAGACACACTCTATGGGTTTCCAGTGATAATGGTATCGGATGCCTATTAATACAATGCTGTTGCAAGCATAATGTGTTGGATGAGCAGTTCTCGGCATCACAAGAGGCAAACTCAGGGTACAATGCTGTTGCCAGTTGTTGGCCAATGTGGATTTTTTTTTCATTCTCATTAAAACACGAACAACGGCTGAAGTTGGTACATACTGGTCAATGCAGCATCTCATCTGGGAGAAAGAAAGACTAGATAATGCATTAGAGAACACGCCAGAGTACAATATATGTATATATACTTTTTTTATTAAAAGGAAGAAGGGGGCGCCTGGGTGACTCAGTGGGTTAAAGCCTCTGCCGTCGGCTCAGGTCATGATCCCAGAGTCCTGGGATTGAGGCCCACATCGGGCTCTCTGCTCAGCAGGGTGCCTGCTTCCTCCTCTCCCTGTCTCTCTGCCTGCCTCTCTGCCTACTTGTAATCTCTCTCTGTCAAATAAATAAAATCTTTAAAAAAAAATTAAAAAAAATAAAAGGAAGAAGGGCACCTGGGTGGCTTAGTGGTTAAGCCATCTGCCTTCGGCTCAGGTCATGTCACAGAGTCCTGGAATCAAGCCCCATGTCAGGCTCCCTGCTCAGCAGGGGGAGGGGGTCGGCGGGGGTCTGCTTCTGCTTCTCCCTCTCCCTCTGCTACTCCCCACTGCTTGTGTGTGCGTTCTCTCTCTGCCTCTCTTTCTCTCTCAAATAAATAATCTTCCCCCCCCAAATAAAACCAAGAAAAAATCCTTATTTTGGATGCTACCCAATAGTACCCAGTAGTATATAACTGAGGCTCTAACCATTTTGAAGAGCAGTAGATACCTATATGTATTATTTCTTGGATTGCCATTATGACATGGTCCTATGTTGGGCCATAATTATTATCTGAATGTACAGCCACACTCTCCTCTTGGAGTAGCTTCTTCAAGATTCTCATCCAGAGGAATTAATATAAGATATGCCTCCTCTTTGCTTTCAACACTTTCTATCTCTGTATTCTCTAAAACAAGATGACTATGGACACAGCCTAAGATAGTCCTCTCTCATGAAGAAATCTGACACTTGCATTTTCCCAACACTTTTCATGACCACTCTTCCCAAAAGAAAGAAAAAGGATTCTGATAGATACAAAATGCAAACATCAATCACCACAACATTTTCTACTCTCTAGATATTTTTTGGTATAAAATGTAGGTGATTTTGGTATGCAAAACGGTTTGATTTTTGCATCTCTTATTACTGAAACTCTTGAATACATGTTTCACGTTTGTTGGTTTTATGTATTTCTTTTTTGAACTGTCTATTCATACACTTCGTCCATTTCATCACTGGGTTACTTGTGGGAAGAATCTTATGATGTCATGTTAACAACTAGAAAGAGTAGAGATCTAATTTGGAAGAAATCTGAAGAAGGATCAATTGGCTGTATACTCTAAGTGCTCAATTTGCTAACACCATTATCTAAATTTGAAATACAAGCTATGAACTAAATCCTTAAATTTTCATTAATAGAGTCTACAGCTCTACATTTGATTTTCCACATATAATTTTTTAAATTTATATTATAGGGGAAACTGGGTGGCTCATTTGGATAAGCAGCTGACTCTTGATTTGGGCTCGGGTCATGGTTTCAGGGTCCTGGTATCAAGCCTTGCATCAGGCTCTGTGCTCAGCAGGGAATCTGCTTCTCTCCCTCTGTCCCGTGCTCCTCCAACTAGCATGCTCTTGCTCTCTCTCTCTCTAAAATAAAGAAATATTTTTAAAAATAGAAATAAAGGGCGTCTGGGTGGCTCAGTGGGTTAAAGCCTCTGCTTTCGGCTCAGGTCATGATCTCAGGGTCCTGGGATCAAGGCCCGCATCGGGCTCCCTGCTCAGTGGGGAGCCTGCTTCCCCCCTCTCTCTCTGCCTGCCTCTCTGCCTCCTTGTGATCTCTCTCCCTCTGTGAAATAAATAAATAAAATCTTTAAAAAAATAAAATAAAAAAATAAAAAAATAAAAAAAATAGAAATAAAAAATAAAATTTATATTATAAAGGTTATAGAATTGAATACTCACGACAATATTATGGGATTCTGGATATTTTTAAAGATTTATTTATTTGAGAGAGCGAGAAAGAGAAAAGTAGGGGGGGGAGTAGAGGGAGAGAGAGAAAGACTCTTCAAGCAGATGCCCTACTGAGTGGGGGGGATTGATCCCATGACTCTGAGATCATAACCTGAGCAGAAATCAAGAGTTGGCCAATTAACCATCAGAGCCACTCAGGAGCCCTGAAGTTTCTTGATATTTAAAACAACTTAGGACCCTTAGTGTTTCCTATCTTGCCCATAATGGACTATGATCAGTGACACAGATTAAGCCCTCTCTAACTACATGCAGAACCTCAAGCCAGTAAAAGTCCTTCTAGTTCAAGTTTTCTTAAGCTTGGCATTACTGACATTTTATACTGGATAACTGTTTGTTCTGGGGGGTAGGGGGCTATCCTGTGTGTCCTAAGATGTTCAGCAGCATACCTACCCTCTTCCCACTAGATGCCTGTGTCTACCACCTCCTCAGTGGTGACAATCACATCCAGACATTGCCCAAAGTCCTCTAAAGAAGGATTACATGTCCTCCGTTTGAAAAGTACCATCTAACCTACTCATAGAAATCTTTTACCAGTTTCCATACAAAACTGCCTCCATTTGAAATGGACTGGTTTAGTTTATACACGGAAGACAAATTTTTGATATTTTCCAAAATGAAAACTCAGTCTCTGCCATGGCAAGCCATTTTTCCAAATGCATGAGAAACACCAAAGTCCTAAGTGTCACACTATATGAGAGAACACTAGAGGACAATGTTGTTGGGTGCTTATGGCTCCTAACTTCTGAAAAGTTAACTAGAGTTAACCCTTGAACCACATGGGTTTGAACTGCATGGGTCCCCTTACACACAGATTTTTTTCAATAAATATACTGGGAAATTTTTTTGAGATTTGTGACAATTTGAAAAAGCTTATAGATGAACCACACAGACTAAAAATATCAAAAAATTTAAGAAAAAATTAGCTATGTTATAAATTCATGTATGTACATACAGGCTATTTTATCATTTGGTATAATATGTACACAATTCTATTAAAAATTAAAATTTATCACAAAGTGTACATGCTTACAAACCACCCATGGCATTCTTTGTTGTCCAGAGAAATGTGAGCAAAGGTAAAGATGCAGTATTAAGTCATAACTGCATAAAATTAACTATAGTACATACTGTACCACTGTAATCATTTTGTAACCATCTCTTGTTGCTATTGGGGTGAGCTCAAGTGTTATAAGAACCCAGTTAAATGTCATGTGACGTTAGTCACCTCAGAGTTTTTCCCTCCAGTAAACTGTATATTGCAGTAAAAAAATAAACCTTCCCTAAAAAAAAAAAAGTTTTAAATAAATAAAATAAAATAATCCGCACCCCTGGGGCAAATAATTTAAAAAATTAAAAAATAAAATAAAATAAATGCAAAAAAATAAAAATAAAAACCTTCCCAGTTCTTATGTATTTTTCATCATGTTTAGTGTAGTAACATAAACCTTTAAATAACACCACAGGACATACAAAGCGACATGGGTGAGGCTGGGAGTGCTCCAAGAAGCAGAGAAAAGTCATGACGAGACACAAAAAAGTTGAATTGCTTGCTATGTACTATAGATTGAGATCTGCAGCTACAGTTGATCATAAATGATTCCAGCCTACCGACCATTGTTAAAAAGAAAAAAAATCTGTGAAGCCACACTGCAGCTACATTGCAGACACAAAAACCTCACATTTTTGTGATATACCTTTTTATCTTGCATTGAAGATGCACTCTTTACGTGGGTGCAGGATTGCTATAAGAAAGGCACATCTATAGAATCTAGGATGAATCCAGAAAGAGGAGTGTCCTTTTACGGATAACTTAAAGCAAAAGGAAAATGAAGTATCTCAAGCTGGAGAATTTACTGCCAGCAAAGGATGGTTTGATAATTTTATTAAAAAGTTGGGCTTAAAAACTGTCAAGAGGACAGGAGAAGCAGCTTCTGCCAACCAAGAGGCACAAGTTCCCAGATGCCATTAAGAAAATCACTGAAGATGAAAGGTATCTGCTAGAGCAGGTTTTTAATGCAAGTGAAAGTGTCATATTCTGGGGGGAGGGATGGCACAAAGGACATTTATTAGTAAGGAAGAAAAATGAGCAACAAGATGTAGGGCAAGAAGAGCCAGGCTAACTTTATCGTTTTATGCAAATGCAGTGGGCTTTATAATCAGGATGGCCCTTAGCTATAAACTGCTAACCCCTGAGCCTTGAGGGAAAAGACAACCATCAGCTGCCAATCTTTTGGTGGTACAAGAAGGTCTGGACAATGAGAGCCCTTTTTCTGGATTGGTCCCATGGATGCTTGTCTTTGAAGTTAGGAAGTACTTGTCAGTAAGGGACTGCCTTTTAAAGTTCTCTTCTTACTGGACAATGCCCCTGGCCATGGAGAACCTCATGAGTTCAACAGTGAAGGTGCAGCAGTGGTCTTCCTGCTCCCCAACACAATGTCTCTAATTCAGCCTCTAGGCCAGGGGATCTTATCGACCTTCCAGATACTCTACGGAGAGGATTATGCTAGAGAACCTCCATGGAGAGAGCATCATGAGGATCTGGAAGGACTACATCACCGAAGATTCCATCGTTGTTCCAGAAAAAAACCATGAGGGCCATCAAGCCAAACAATTCCTGCTGGGGAAAACTGTATCCAGCTGTTGTATACGACTTGAAAGGATTTACAAAAGAACCGATCAAGGACATCATAAAATCATGAAAAAATGTGGATATGGCAAAAAAAGGTGGGGGTGAAGCGTTTCAAGATATGGACCTGGGATAAATTCAAGAGCTCATTGACACTGCACCAGAGGAATCAACAAAAGACAACTTGATGGGGATAAATGCTTCTGAACCAGTGCCAGACGATGAGAAAAAAGACTTAGAAGACACAATCTCTGAAAACGAAATGACATTAGACAGTTGGGCAGAAGGGTTCTGATTATTCAAGATTGCTTTTGACTTCTTTTATGACATGGACCCTTCTATGGTAAGGGCACTGAAAGCGAAGCAACCGGTGGCAGAAAGACCGGTATGTTTTTAGAGAAATGAAAAAACAAAAAAGTCAGACAGAAGTTACCATCTATTTCCATAAAGTTACACCTAGTGTGTCTGCCCCCATGTTTCCCCTTCCTGCCCTCCTTTGCCGTCCCTGGAACAGCAAAACCAACCCTTCCTTTCCTCCTCAACATGAAGAGGGATGGGGATGAAGACCTTCATGATGATCCACGTCCACTTCGTCAATAGTAAATCATCATCATATTGCACAGTTAGCAAACTTACCTGGTGTAAGTGTATTACATGTGTCTTCCTGTAAAAAATCTAATGACTGTATGGCAAGAACCATAGGAGATATTTCTGTATTATCAAAACTTACATAATCACCATGCAGAACGTCTTATGCAAGACTTGCATGGAAGTGGGGGGCTTGGGTGGCTCAGTCAGTTAAGTGTCTGACTCTTGATTTTGGCTCAGGTCGTGATCTCAGGGTTGTAGGATCAAGCCCTGTGTCTGTCAGGCTCTACGCTCAGAGGGGAGTCTTCTCTCTTCTGTCTCCCTTTGCCTCTTCCCTCCCCTCAGATAAATAAATAAATCTTAAAAAAAAAAAAGACTTGCTTGGAAGTAAACAGCCTGTCCTTACATAGGTATAAAGTGAATGGTATTTAATATATAATAATGTGTTCATTTTCTTACTGTTTTATAACTGTGCTTTCAAAGATTACATCACCATACAGTATGTATCTCCTTTTCTTTCGTAATTGGAGCAACTGCTCATCAGCCTATCATCACAGGTAAATGGTTTAAAAAAAAAAATGTAACAATGCTTCCAGTGCTATATTATGAATACGCCTGTAATACTGTATGCCATAAAAATTTTATCATGATTCATTCACTAGTGTGTAGACTAGGCTACTGTGAAAGAATCATATCAATTACGCTGGGTTATCATGAAGCAATCATATTGCTGCTGCTTCGTTACCAGTGCATGAATGTTAGACCTGTAAATAAATAGGAGTTTATTCTTCACATTATCTTTTCATTTCTGATGGCTAATGTTAGTAATACGAATAACATTTATGGTGTGTTGTGTCATATAATATTGATATGGGTAGGTATGAACAGATGATTCCTCTTGTAAATAGACATAAACTTATGGTATCAATAAAGACAGTACTGTATTTTTTTCTTCCTTATGATAGTCTTAAAAAATTTTTTAGCTTACTTTGTTGTAAGACTACAATACATAATACATGTAACATAAAAAATGTGCTGTTTTTGTTATCGGTAAGGGTTCTAGTCAACAGTAGGCTAAGTAAAGTTAGTAGTAAAGTTTTGGGGAGTCTAAGGTTATACATGGATTTTTGACTGGTTAAAGGATGCCAACCCCCATCCTCCACACTGTTCAAGAATCAACTGTGCGGCTAGAACTGCCATGAGAAAAGTAAGTAACAAAAGCAACTCACAATTTCCACAAGGATAGGTTTGAAAATTATTTGTGAAACTGCCACAAAATGACTGAATCAAGAATTACTTCATCAAATGACAGGGATTTGAGTTCCATGTCCCAGAAGGCCTCCCTCTTATTTACTTCTCACTTCTAACCCATCACCAATTCTTGATTTGTGTGAAAAAAAATGCATTTTGCGTTGTTTCTGCTTCCGTGTCTTTTACCACCCTATTGGACCAGGCTCTCACCATCTCTACCAAAGTGAAAAGCCTCCCAAGTAGTTTTCTTGTACCCAGCCCTGTCCCACTCCCATCTATACAGGTCAAAGCAGCCAGAAGAACCTGAGAAAACGTGTCAATCCATCATGTTAACCCTGCGTCTAAAACTCTTCATAAATAAATAAATAAATAAATAAATAAATAAATAAATAAAACTCTTCAATAATAACCCAACACTTTAGAATAAGCCCACGGTTCTCATCACAGGTCACCTAAGCATGTGACTTGTCACCTTTTCCCTTGTTCACTTGTCACAGTGACCTTTGGTCTCTCCCCCATCTCAGTCCCCTGGACATATGCCCTCCCTTCTGCCAGAATGTTCTTGCTTCCACTCTTCACAGGACTGGCTCCTCCTTATCTTCAAGTTTCAGCTTCAGCACCGCCTTTCCTGATGTTCCAGTCTGATGCTATCACCCATGGTTCTCTCTCTCTTACACCCCCTCATCCTTTCCCTCAGTGCCACATATCTCAGTCCAATGCTTTATCGTGTATGCAACTGGAAGCTTAAGGTCTCCAGATCTGACTACAATTCCATGAGGTCAAGGACCACATGTGTCTTGCTTGTGGGGACAACACAGTGTCTCACCTCTGGCACAACTGAGGTACAAGTGACTGGAAACAGGAAAGAACCACTGATGATAAATCACCCTTACATCTCTTAAGCTTAATAGCAAAGCTAGCTTGCCTATAAAGGTGAGCATCCCTCACTGAGATGAAAACAACCTAATTATCCCAGAGAAAAGAAGGGATCCAGCCTGCTACTTCTCAAAGTAGAGGCAGGGAAATAAATGAGCTTGATTGCCAAACCAATCAGTGTCTTCCCGCCTCTTCAAAGGGTGAAACTGATCTATCATTTGTGACAGGTAAGTGTTTCCTTCTGCCCTCCCTCTACTCGCCCAAGTTTTATTATGCTGTGGTCAATACTCTGCAGCAAATCCTGCAAAGGTTAACAGGCCAGCTCAGAGAGCGCAAACACACTTTGCATTTTCACGTCCTTCATTACGAGTGGGCTATTTTTATACCTGTTAGCTGCTAACAATCGGCAAAACCTCAGGCTCAGAATAAAATATAACAAGGACCCAGAGAGGCAACAGTAACACTGCCTGTACTGCAGCCAGCTTGCCATTAATAATAACAGGGAGAGAAGCAAGGAAGAGACAGGGAAGGGCGTTGGAAGGGAGAGGAGAGGGCTCCTTGGAACGCAGCTCTTGGGGTGAGTGACACGTGCCCAGCACGTGACTCACCTCACTCTCATGCTCCATCCCCTTACCCTCTGGACTAAAATCTGTTAAGCTATTAAATTTTAGAAAAATCTCAGTGTGGCAGGGCCTTACATCGATAAGGCCAAACAACCATGAGGTGTTCATTTCTTACAAGTAACATGATCCACCATTTTGAAACTTTTCTAAGTTCTTTCACAACGATATATTTGTACACGGAAGCAAAGGGGCATCCACAAGGATAATCATTGCTTCATGCATTATCAGCAAAAATCTGAGAACACTTCACTGTTCTTTGCTAGAGGAAGGTCATGTCCATTTTGGCCCACTGGTGACTTGGAATGTTCCTGTATCACTATTACTGATTTCAGACACCAACAATTGTGAGCAGACATTGCATGTGTCTTATTATACATATATTCATTGTCCATTTTTAGGTGGACTTATTCCTTCTTTCCATACTGAAGTGTAGGCCCATGGGGAGAGAGCCCTCATTCCTACAACAGTATAAGGTGCACAAAAAATGTTGAATGTATGAAGAATGAATTCATACATACTCTGTCACCACTGAAAGAGGACAATGGATCCATACAAACTTATACTGAGGGTTTTAAAATGGCTCTGAGTTGTTTAAGAAAAATACAGGGGAAAATCGTGGTACATGACAATCCGGGAAATGCCCCTCTGCAGCACTGAAGGGCACACCGGAAGGACGGGAAAATTGGTGCAGAGTGCCAAACTACCATAGCCTGGCAGGGTGAACTTACTTACGCTGATGAAAAATTTAGAACTGTGGGTGAGGCTTTGAAATCCAAAGTCTTTTATAAAAACCAAATGAATATCACCAGTCTTCTTTGGTAATTTTGAGCTGCCCCTAAGTGAGCGGTTCACTACGTAACGACGGCATCAAGGTGTCTTTCAGAATAAAAAGTACAATTCCAATAGGTGTTAAGCCTCCTTATACATCATTGAGAAAGATTGTGTGTTAGCTGCCATGCACCTAGGGGGTCTGTGTCCGGGGCTGAGCTGGCTGCGACAAGGAAGATGCTAGAGCAAAATGGTTCTGAGAATGGGTCTGACATTCTGGTGGAGCTGGGCTGAAACCACTTCTGCAGCTACAGGACCTGAAGCAAATCACTCAGTCCTTCTGAGGCTCAGAGTCACCCAAAGAATGGGAATAAGGCCTCAACCTGGCACAGAATGATTTTAAGAATTGCCAGTGTACGCAAGGAATTTAGGACAGCACGTGGCACATGGCAAGTGTTGAATAAATGACAGTCTTGTGGTTTTGAGTTTTGGATAAACAGTTTGGCTTTCTGAGGGCCCCTAATATGCTGCTACCTTTCAAGCCATTGACTGAACCAATATGGCACCTCAACAAGGACATCTATGCACGAGGAAGGGACTAACAGGAGTGGGGTGCCTCGTTCAAACTTAGTTTCATTCTGTAAAGTAACACCAAGCATACCAGCTAGGATAGACTGTTTTGTCACTCCCAGCCTCATCTCCTTTCCATTCTGGAACTTGGTCCATGCACCATGCATACTGAAGCTAGCACCACAAAGTGGAGCTTTTGGTAATGCTACCCAATAAAGCAGAGGAGACCCTCATCACAGCATCATCATGTGCAAGAGGCAAGCTAGCAGCAGGCAGGTGCCAGCTCCGTGAAGCTCTTGTCTCATTCACTCGAGTCCCCTGTGCCCTGCCTTTGTGGGCACCACTTCAATTCAAGGGTCTTCGGATGTGTCTCCAACATTGGATATTGATTTATAAATGATATGCATGGACCCTGCACTGATACCCTGTGCGTTATCAACTTTAAAAATAGATACGGTAAAGGAACGAGGAAAAGAACATTGTTTTCGATCATCCTTTCTGAGTTCTTTACACCCTCAGGATGGAAAACCTCTCGCCCCTCCCCACCCTCCCTCATCAGGGCAGGAAGCCCTAGGGGAGCACCGGGTTAAGAGAAGATACCAGATCTGCCCTCCCTTCTGTTTTACTTGAGTTATTTTTTGTTCTAGCAGTCAACCTTTTACAATCAGGACATTTCTTTTTTGCAAGTCCCGAGGACCGGGCCCCTGAGTCCACTAACACTGAACCCCAGCAGCAGAACCACTGAACCACTAACACTGAACGCCCCACCACTCAATACACTTCTTCCCCAGCTGACTTCTCTCCCCAGCCAGACTTGCTCTCATGCTATACGTAGCAGAGCTGGCCATGCTTTAGACTGTGGGGCCCCAGGACTGCAGGAGAAAAGGGGGACCAGGTCTAAAATGGAGGAAACTTCTGGACGGGCCTAGTCTCCGTGTCTGTGGAAGCAAGAACACAGTGGAGTGCAAGACTGCAGAGGCCGGCCTGGGGTTTTTAGCCACTGTGATCTGTTCCTTTTGTGCTGGCGCTGGAATCCAGAATGAAGGACCATCTGAAGAGCCTTCTGGATCTAGCGCTTGTGCCTGCCCAACTCAGAGCAGGACCGGTTTGTTCCGCCAGTGTCCTATGGCGCTCGGCAGCCCGAATGGGGCCCGAGGCCAAGGAAGACCCTGAGTTCCTCTATGCACTTTCCATCTGACCTCTCATGTTTTGAACCAGGTATACAAAGTTAAGGAAAGGGCTACATTCAAAGAACATGACTGCATATAACGTCCTGTGCTGCTTTATCTCTTTACAAACATTTGAGAGGGAGAGAGAGAGACAAAGAGAAGGACAGTGGTTTGGGGGACATTAAAAATTATTTTTAGAAATACGGCCTTAAAATAGAATTTATCTGAGTTAGCTAGCTTTCTAGCATCCTCTGAAACTTTGTGTCTGAACTGAGAGCCTCATTTCCCCCCCGTGGCCCTAGCCTGACCCAGGGAACAGGCCTCCCTCTCCTGCTCTGGGCCCAACTGCTCAAATCAAGTTTTTAATTTCACTCCAGCCGGGCCCCCAGCAGCATCCTCACCCCCAAGCGAAAATAGCCCCTGGGGATGTCGAGGGGGCTCCAACATAACCAGAGAGGCCCACACTGCCTATAGCCTTGAAATTCTGTGCGATCCTCACCGAGGATAGAATTGGGTCTCCTCATTTACCTACGCTCCCAACAAGAACATGACAACCTTAGAAAGCTGCAGCAGCAGCTCTCAGGCAACTAATTTTAGCTACAGGGACTTTTAAAAAATGTTTTTATCAATTTTTCTCACTCTTCTGGGATCCTCTGATAACCCCCAAGTGACTCACCTCCGTTTGCCAGCACTGAATACTTTCCCACTTTGAAACATTCCAAGCCCAATTTTCAAAGTGTCCTGCATAGCAAATACCCAAGACGACTCTTCTCCCATGGTAGGAAGGGCGCTAAAAATTCTTTTCTTCTAGACGATTAGACCCTTCGAAAGGTCAGAGGAGAAATACATTTAGCTCAGGCAGGAAAATGGAAAGATCCCGTCACAGAGTCGCACCAGAGCCCGATGAGTAAGTCACGCTGGAGGAAGACTGCTTTACTGGTCCCAAGTGTGAGAAGTCATAGGCATCTAAGAGCCGACAATGTGCCGGGAGGGAGATTCCCATGCTGTCAAAAGCTCTCTCTCACGCTCATCTTGGCATCGCTCCCTACTGACTTGCAAGAAAAATGTGTTCCAATCGGCCTGCTGGTGTTTTTCTTCTTTTTTCTATATGTGAGGAAAGACATACTATAAATATATATAACAAGCACAGCAATTATTTTGCATTTGCTTCCTGCAAGTTAAGGGGAAGGCCAAGGAAAGAAGGGGACCTGAGGACTTGTCACCTTCAACAATGCATGTGGGCAAAGACAAATAAGTGATCCTGTGTCCTCCTGTCCTCGCTAGCTGCCCCCACCCAGACACCCTCCTCAATGGCCTCACTTTTACCAATCTTCTAAGTGGAGCAACTGGAGAAACTCGCCATACAAAAAGGTTTGAGGAAAGAAAATGCTGAATTTCTCTAGGACAATCTTTCACCCTTTAAAGCAGGGACCAGGCAACTTTTCTTTTTCCTGTAAAGGGCCCCATACTGAATATTTTTGGCTCTGTGGGCTGTATCATCTCTTTGCAACTATTAACATCACTGTTATTGTGCTCAAAAGCAGCCAGAGACAATAGGTGAATGGATGTGGCTGTGTTTAAAACAAAAACGAAGATTTCTTTTTTTTTTTTTAAAGATTTTATTTCTTTATTTGACACAGAGATAGAGATCACACGTAGGCAGAGAGGCAGAGAGAGGAGGAAGCAGGCTCCCCGCCAAGCAGAGAGCCCGATGTGGGCCTCGATCCCAGGACCCTGAGATCATGACCTGAGCCGAAAGCAAAGGCTTTAACCCACTGAGCCACCCAGGTGCCGAAAAACGAAGATTTCTTTACAAAAATAGGCTCTGGGTCAGTTTGCCTTCCCCTGATCTAAAAGGCAACTGGCATTAAATCCCTCTTGAACATTAAAAACAAGCAAGCAAGCGAGCATCCTACTGCCAAGAAACAGAAATATACTGTCTTTAGTAGAAAGTGAAAAAGCACGGGGCATTCCTGAGCTTTGGAACTGGTAAGTGCCTGGATGTCGTTCCAATGGGGAACTCATCTTTGGATTTGACTGGAAAACACCAAGACAAATGGAAGTTTGCTTTTGCTAGCGAAAGAAAACAAAGTGTTTACACTGGATCTCGTCCTTTCTCTTTCAGTCATAAATTCAAGTCCACAGCTGCTGTAAGTCACATTTAGTGATGGTGTTCTGCCTGGGCCTAAGCTATCTGGAAAATAATGCAACTCATGGGTTATCCCCTGCACCTGTTGCAAAATTTCCCTGAGCCACTGCTTCAAAAAGCAAGCTAACTTTAGACTGTGAGCAAGAGAAGAGTAGGAATCCATCACGTTCTTTGGGACATGTCCCTTGGATCATGGTCTGTTTACCAAAATAGTTTCCAAGGACTGTTCTCCTTGGCAAACAAAGTCACACACACACACATACACATGTCTTTTACGCTTAAGCTAAAAGATGCTCCAAAATAGTAGTTTTTAATATTCTGGAATCAGGGACTATTTCAAGTACTTGATAAAAGCTATATACCATGCCACTGAACTACAACTGCACACACATGTTTAATTTTAAAACACCCCTTCCCTCCCTCCCTAGGCCTGCCCACAGACCCCAGGATAATAAAGTCCTGCCTCAGCGAGATTATGATCTTGCCTGGCATCTGCTAAGACTAAAGCAAAGGTCTAGGCCAATCCATTTTTTCCCCACAAGCTCCAAGACTCCCCCAGACAGTATGGCAGCTCAGTAATCCTTTTCCCACCACAAAATGGTCACAGAATCTCAGCCCTAAGTGCCAAGGGCTTTCTCAGGCAGGTCAGCCCTGATACAACCTCCCTACCCTTGATATTCCCTAATAACATGCTGAACTGGAAATAGCTTCCTCCAAAAACTGCTATCCATGGACTCTTTAAAGGGATGACAATTAGAGTAGGTGTTTACATGTGTGGAGTAACTTGAGAGGGGTTGAGATGGTCTCCTTCTGGCCAGAAAGTACCACCATTAGAAATTCCTTATTTTCGTTCAAGCTAGTGGATCAATGCCAGTGATGGAGGTGACATGTTTAAATCTAGTAAGTTATTTGAATACTGCCTGTGTTGGGCTGATAGTATAAAGAAAGAACACCACTGTTTTCTGTTTGTGTTTTTGCTCGGATAAAGACAGTATGAAGAAAGAAAGCATGGCCTCTCCCATCATTAGGTGACTGTGGGCCAAAACTAACAATAGCTAACATTTCTTGAGTGCCAAGTGCTTTATGAAGTGCTGTCACTGCACAAGGTGACTTAGTTTTTCCCACAGCTCTACTCAAGGAGGTACTGTCATTGTCCCTGTTGCACAGATGAAGACACTGAGGCTTCGGGACAGGAAGTGATGAGCTCTGCATCACGCAGCTACTAAGTGGAGCATTGGTGATTCAACCCAGGACCTCTAGCTCTTGGCTCCCAAGTCTTATCTTTACCAAACACACTGTGTGCTGGAGAAGACTTCATCCTATTCTGACCTCCACAAATAACTAAGTGACCATGGAGGGGTCTCTCAACTTTGGGGGTGGGGTGGTTGGGTTCTACTCTCGAGTTGGCACTTGACAACATTCAAGATACCTACTGGAGCAGCACTCCAGTCAGGAACAAGGGTTAATCTTGGTTCTCAAAATTTTTAGTCAGGACCCCTTTATTCTCTTAATTATTAAAAAGCCCAAGAAGCCTTTGTTATAGAGTAATTATAAATCAATAGTTACCATATTAGAAATTGTAACAGATAAAAATTTTAAATACCTCCTTAGTAATGCACTTAAAAATGACAATATATGTACTATTTTAATGAGATATGACAGTATTTGTCAAAAGAAAAGGAATTAATAAAAGTTTTACATTATTATAAATTTCTTTAAAATCTGGCTTAAGAGTAGACAGCTGGATTCTTTTATTTTTCTCTGCATTCTCTTGATACTATTTTGGTTGAAGCGTATGAAGGAAATCTTGCCTTACACAGAAAGTCAGTTGGAAAAGAAATGACCATTTTAATAGCCTTTTCAGATAATTATGGTTATCTTTGTTGTTCCTAAACCAACATTCAGTCATAGATATTTTAGGAAGTGGAATCGAACCACATCAATAAACTTTTTCTATCCAGTTACATTAAAATCCATCAGTCTATCTTGTACTATAGATTCACCTTTAACTCATGCATAATTCTATAACATCAGGCAGTGACCATTTGGAAAACACTGGTCTTCTGAATTATGTGAATCTTCCAAATGTTGACTCATTTCATTATACAATCTTTTATATCACATTTGTTACCATTACCACCAATCTCATTAGAAAAGAGCATAATCCTGAAAAGTTGTTAAGCTCATGGTGGCTAATACATGCTTATTTTAAATTCTAATTTTTGCTTGAAACTTCCAATTCTATCACTGACAACAGTTATTTTCCTTAAAGTGACAGATATACAAGAAAGTATCTGCAGAGTACCCAAGTCTGAATAATCAGTTTGTCTGTCAATAACAAATGATGCTCCATGAAAAAAGCTGCTAGTTCAGCTAGTAACTCAAATAACTGCACAAGTATGTTTCCTCGAGCTAATCAGCCTATGTCAGTATGCAGCAGTGCCTTTTGTTATACCCATTCCATCATACAAATTACTGAAAAGATGAGAATTCTAAGGTAGAGATTTAATAAAATTGTTTTTACTGATTCACCAAGGACTTTCTTAATTGAAAATGCTGTACTAAGAGTGTGTGGTGGAGAATAATAGAGTAATAACATGACTACTTAAGACTTTACTCATTTTTTTACCCAATATTGCTTTTTGCTTCATTATTGTAAATGTCAACTCAGTAAAAAAGTAAGTGTCATGTTAGTATTATCACAAAAATGGCTTTGACTTTGTGAAACCCCTGCAATTGTCTTATGCTCCCCAGGGGTCTGTGGAACAAATCCTGAGAACCGCTGTTAAAAATTTAAGGATCTATCTACCCTCTGATATAGCAATTTCACTCCCAGATATTTACACAAAAGAAATGAAAATGTACGTCTACCGAAATGCTATAAAAGAATTTTATAGTGGCCTCATTTAAAATCGCTCAGAACTGGAAACAAACCAAATATTCATCAATAGGAGAGGAGATGAACAATGTATCATGTATCTACTGAATGGAATGATACTGGATAATTATGAAAAAACAAATGATGGTGGCAATAAATGAGTGTTTTTGTACAAGACATCATGTTAAGTGAAAGAAGCAAGACATAAATGAGTATATATTGAATGGTTCCATTCATACAAAATTCAAGTACAGGCAAAACTAGTCTATGATTATAGAAACCACAGAAACCACTTGAGAAGGTGGGTCTGGAAAGGGGCTAAAAGAACATTTCTGGGGGAAAAATGTTCTAGATCTTTGAGTATATATAATTTCCAAAACTTACTGAATGTGATGCTTAAGATTTGTACATTTTATTGTATGTTGGTTATATCTCCATGAAACAGAAATAAGAGTTTTCATCTTTAAATGAAAAAAAGTATAGATTCCTTTAGTTTTGAGGTTATGTTTTCTCTCCTTGCAAAACAGAGAAATGGACAAACAACAGGTACTCAGTAAATGTTTCCAGAGTGAATAAATGCATGCCAACATGAAAGCATATTTAGATGTCATGTGAATAAAGCCAGCATCTCCTGTGCACTGGAAGTGTTTTTAGTACCACATAAATTTATATTTCTGCAAAGAAATATTTACTAAAAAACAAGTCTCAATTACTGAACCAGGTATTTAACTTGCAAAATTAGCAAAGGCAACAATATAAAATAAGAAAAGTAGAAAGAGGTAGTAAATATTGGATATTAATAAAATAGAATACAGAAGATCAGTAAAGTCAAAAGTCAATTTTTGGAAAAAAACTGACAAACCATCCTCTGGCAAGATTGACTAAGGAAAGAGAAAACAAATAAAAACCATTATGGGTCAAAACAAGTTATAACGACATAAAAATCAGAGTTGTGAAGGGAAAGGAGTACCACCCATAACTATAGGTCAATAATTTTGAAAATCCAAATGAAATATCTAGAAAAATAATTCACCAAAACTCAATAACCCACTCCCACTTCTCGAAAACAAATTCAGACAGTGATTTCACAGATGAATTGCTATTAAAATCTCAAGGAACAGATCTAAATTTCACACATATGTTTCCAATTAACAGAAAGGGAGGTACAATTCAGTGTGAGACTGATGCCAAATTTAGAAAAATACTATGGGAAAGAAAAATTAGAGGTTCATTATACTAATTAATATATATTTTAAATTCTTTTTAAATAGTTTACCAAAATGAGCCCATCAATGTAATAAAATAACTACACTAAAACTGGGTTTCTCCCAGGGCACCTAGGTGGATCAGTGGGTTAAAAGCCTCTGCCTTCGGCTCAGGTCATGATCTCAGGGTCCTGGGATCGAGCCCTGCATCGGGCTCTCCACTCAGCTGGGGAACCTGCTTCCTCCTCTCTCTCTGCCTGCCTCTCTGCCTACTTGTGATCTCTGTGTGTCAAATAAATAAAATCTTTTTTTTTAAGATTTTATTTATTTATTTGACACACAGAGAGAGATTACAAGTAGGCAGAGAGGCAGGCAGAGAGACAAGGAGAGGAGGAAGCAGGCTCCCTGCTGAGCAGAGAGCCCGATGCGGGCCTCGATCCCAGGATGCTGAGATCATGACCTGAGCCGAAAGCAGAGGCTTTAACCCACTGAGCCACCCAGGCGACCTCAAATAAATAAAATATTAAAAAAACAAAAAACAAAAAAAAAAAACTGGGTTTCTCCCAACTGTGCAAGATTGCCTTTTTTTTTTTTTAATTTTTATTTATTTGACAGAGACACAGTGAGAAAGGGAATATAAGCAGGGAAAGTGGGAGAAGGAGAAGCAGGCTTCCCACCAAGGAGGCAGCCCAATGTAGGACTTGATCCCAGGACCCTGGGATCATGACCTGAGCTGAAGGCAGATGCTTAACGACTGAGCCACCCAGGCACCCAAGAATGGCTTGATACTACAAAATTCATAAATTTCACAACAATATCAGATTTAAAGAGAAAAAATTTCTATATTTATCTAAGCTGATACCAAAAAATGACAGAATGTAACATGTATTTAGGGAGAAAGAAACAAAAAACACAATTTCCATTGCTTAGAAACAAAAAGTTACTTAACCTGATAAACAGCATCTATTAAAAACAGTACCTAGAGCAAAGATTGTCATAAATGGTTAAGTCTTTGAAACATTCCCTTCAAAGTTAGAAACAAGGCATACAGGCCAACCATCAGTGTATTACTCAAGAGTGATGTTGGGATCCCAGCCAATAGAACTAGAGGTAAAAAAAAGAAAGAAAACTGATATCACTTGCAAGTAATTGGATAGTTTACATAGACCTCTCCTCCCTCAAATAGATTTAGAGACAACTCACTGAAAATGATAGAAGAGTTTAGTAAGGCAGCTTTTATTATTTTACTCCCAGATGGTGACTCATTGAGCTTGCTCTATGCAGTTTAACCATTTGAAGAAAGTGTAGATTCTTTTGGAGTTCGGGAAAACATTAAGTCTGTTCTTGAACAAGTTATCCAAGTATAAATAATGATTATTGCAGAATTGCATCCCGAATACCATACTGAACCTGAATTTCGGCTAGAGGACAGTTAAATTATGCCATCTTCCCTTGTTTAACTGAGGGTAGCCAACTTGAGTGTCCCGTGACCTAGGGAACCTGAGTCATATGACACAGGTGTTGGACACTACAGGTGCCCCAACTAAGTACAGTGGATAGTGGGAAGTTCTACATCAACAGGAGGCAATGCGGTCAGTTACAAGAGAGTGGAAATATGCTGATAATACATTTCTCTCTTCAGTGATTTTCTTCTTTGTTTTGAATTTTCACCCCAACTCAAGGATACCCATGACTGGGGACAGATATTGACACACAGTGTCTTTCTTTAGAATGTAAAATTGGGATTGAAAAATGCTAGTTTGTTTCTCCTGTTATTTGTTTTTTCTTTATGATATCTATCTATCTATCTATCTATCTATCTATCTATCTATCTATCTATCTATCTATCTATCTATCTGAGACAGACAGGGAGAGAGAGTGCACAAGCAGAACTGGCAGGCAGGGAGAGGAGCAGCCTCCCCGCTGAGCAAGGAGCCCAATATGGGACTCAATTGTAGACCCTGGGATCATGACCTGAGCCAAACATAGGCAGGCACCTAACCCACTGAGCCACCCAGGCAGCCCTCTTCTGTTATTGGAATAGGGGGCCCCTCACTGCTAGAGGAGTGGGGAGATCCCACATCCTGGGTGATGGTCAGCAAAGACATAGACACAGATGGGCCATATGCTTAGAGAAAAGATAGTCAGGCTCAGAAAGGCACAGAACCCAAGTCACGATTCTGTACTGCTTCCTGGCCCCGCTCTACTCCTGGACATGGGTTCTGTGAGATAACAAAGACAGCTGTGTAGGTTTCTGCTACTTTCCAAGAATAAAGCTTTGACAAAGGTATTCGGGGAAACTAAGGTTTTAATGCATTACAAGGGTATTCTATTTGAAAAGCCTAGACATTAGTGATTCTGCCAGATGCTTCTTGTCTTTGCACTCTCTAAGAGAGTCTCTGTGTCTGTGCCTAACTAGGGCCTCACGACTCCAAGGGCATGTCCCAGCACCATAGCGAGGATCCAAAGCCATGAGACAAACACGCTGCGTCCTGCAGCAGCGGCAAATTTACCACATATTATGTAAGTTAAAACACTGCTTTTTTTTATTATTAAAGTAAGACTTTGCATGAATATTTAAGATAAAATATCAGACTTCAAAGAAATTTCCTGCTTCTTGGCAGACTGCTTGAGGCTAAGTTTGAGCCTCATGGGGTCCCCCACTGCTTTCCTCTGCCATTAGGGGTTCTTTAGAAGAAAAGTTTGAATACTCATGCATTATAATACCAATAAGTAGAAGAGCCCAAAAAGGAATTCCATTTGCCAGCATGTATAATTTAGTCTCAGATTCTCTTTACAATTAAAGTTCTCGTTCTATTATTACTTTTTAAGAAGGACAAATTATTTGGAGGTCCACAGCTGCTTCCGTGCAATAATCTGCATTATTTACTCGCTCCCATCCCACCTATTTGCATTACTGGATCCAAAACACCAATATCAAAATGAATGTAATATTATTCTGTATAAACATATTCAAACTAGAATTCTGAAGTAAAACAAGGTTACTAACTTCATATCTAAACTTAAGGTCATTTTCAAACACAGATCTTACTGAGAAGAGAGGTTAAATAAACTATGGTTTAAGGGTCACGGGGAGATAGTATAAACAGAATAAGGTAAATCTTAATGGGTAAGTTCAATACATAGTACTGAGCTAAAAAAAAAAATCCATAGCAAAAGGTCTGGAAAGACCCACTTCCAACTGATAAATAGTAGTTACCTCTGAGAGAATAGAAGAGGTCGAGGGGAAAGACTCGAACATCTATTAACATCTCCTTCAGATTCCTTTGCATGCAAAGATGGTCTTCCTCTCTAAAAGTAATTTTTTTAAAGATTTATTTATTCATGAGATAGAGAGAGACAGAGACAGAGAGAGGGAGAAGCAGGCTCCCCACTGAGCAAGGAGCCTGATGCAGGACTCAGTCCCAGGACCCTGGGATCATGACCTGAGCCGAAAGCAGCAGCTTAACTGGTGGAGCCACTCAGGCAACCTAAAAGCAGTTATTATAGGGGAACCTGGGTGGCTTAGTTGGTTAAGCATCTGCCTTTGGCTCAAGTCATGATCCCAGAGTCCTAGGATGGAGCCCCATGTTGGGCTCCCTGCTCAGCAGGTGAGCCTGCTTCTCCCTCTCCCCCTGGTCATGTTCTCTCGCTGGCTCTCTCAAATAAAATCTTTTTAAAAAATAAATAAAATCAATTATTATACAATGACAATGTTTCTAAATCTGCTTTGGGCACTGCTAAGACAAAAAAACATGTAATGTTGCTGCCTACGGAACACAAATACAAACTGTATAGAAGAAAGAAAAAAGAAACAGATTGAGAGAAGGACAAAAATGTGATATATGGTAGTTTTTTTAAGACATAAAGAGATCCTTTAATGATCTGCTTTTCTAATTTATACAAAAAGTTTATTAATATAAAATGGGTTTATATTTTAATAACATTTTAACCTAAGTTTTGTACAATAAAAGTAGTTTGGTAAACCATAAAATTAAGCTAAATTCAATAAACTAAAGCAAAAGAAATCATTAAACTCTCTCCAGAGCAATGCCTGTTTTCAAGCTCTTGGTTAAGCGTCTATAAAAAGAGCAACAAGATATTTAGTTGTCTCTTTATTACCATTACTTCCCCATTGACTTACTTGGTAATTTCAGATATGCTTTATTTTCGGTCTGGATTCATTTTCTGTTGGAATTGACTCCAAACAAAAAGAGTTTTAATTATCCCTGATCGCTAACTCCCAACTTCCAGTTCTGTGTCAGTTAATAATCTGTGAACAAACACTAAAACACACTTGAGTCTTCCTTAAAGAGATTTCTAGATTTCGTTACAGAACCATAGCATTGGTGAATTTTACAGACAAAATGAACACTGATTAAACCTCTTTTTCTTTTTTATTTATCTGTTTGATTTCCCGCAAACAGAAGCAGAGCAGTGAGAACCTTGTTCAGGGCCTCACAGCTCAACAGTAGTCAGACAGGATGTGGACACTGAGTCCCAGTCTAGAATATTCTTTCTTTGCCCCCCTGCCTCTGGGTAGAGCAAATTATTAGGGGTTTTATATATCGACTTTTGACATTATTAATTTTCTCTGTTGTCCTGTGACGTTCACGCCTTTCCACATTTATCCTAAGAAGAACTATCAACTCTCCTTTGTATAAACATCAAATATCATTGTATAAAGGGCCCTCACCATCTTTGGGAAATATCAGTGGTGACAAAGGTAGTCTTCAGTTTCTTTATAAATTATGCCTGACCTTAGAGTAAATTCCAAGAAAGAGGAAATCCAAATTGACACCATTGATTTTCATGGTCCTCTAAGAATATCCAAGCAGGAGGATGAATCAAAGTTTCAACGTTCATTATAGTTCTAAAATTCCAGAAGAGCCTAGAGATAGCCACATCACATCAAATGATTCTTATTCTTATCATTTTTTAATGTGTAAAATCTACAGGTCTTCAATTTAAAACCTGGATGGGCACTTGGCCAGAAAATATTCCTTATCAAGTGGACAGCCATATTTGTCACACATATATTGTGTTACACATTTCCTTCGTAAAAATAATCTTATGATTCTGGCTTATCTCTGATTAAAAGAGTATTTGAAGTGCTTTTCAGAGAATTTGGAAAAATGTACAGTATCTACATATCTTCAATTGATTGTTCTTTGTATGAACCAGGCACTGAGATAAAACATATACACCATCTATCTTGTTCTTCACAATAACCCGAGGAAGGAATTTTTATCCTAATTCCTACAGAACTTCATTATGAAGACTGGAAGAGAGAATTACTTGTTCAAGATCATACAGTTGATAAATACAGCACCAGGACTTGAATTCAAGTCTTACACTATGAGATCCAAAGCTTTATGCCTTGTATCATTTGTCTGTCTTGGAACTTGTAGGCTCAGAGCATACGGAACATCAAAGGTTCTAGAAATTTGCTTAGTACCAACCAGAGAAGCAGGATCATTACCGCACTGCAATCAGGTGTGCATTTCCATCAAAACTGACACTGACTTGCTTCAACTCTAACCTATTTTTCTGTCCTCATCCTGTCTGCCCGCTTCTCAGTAGCATCTGATGCTGCTATGTCTTCCCTTAATTTGGAAACACTCTCATCACCCTGTTTCTATGGTATCTACTCTGTTGCTCACTTCCTATTTCTCTGCCCATCCTTCCTTCTCGCCCTCACACATTTCTTTTCCCCAACTCTGTCAGGAATGTTAAAGCTCAGAGGCTTGGTCTGAGCATCCTTTCTCCTGTTACTTTGTAGGTTACACTCACACCTCACACCCAAAGCTTTGACTTCCCCTTATCCACATGGCTGCACCCAGGAGCTCTTACCTGTACTCTGAGCACATATAACTCAAACGTATCTTCAAATTTTGATGTCTCAGATGTACCTCAGAATTCTCTAAGTTTCAAAAATACTGATGTCTCTCTTCTCCAGACCCAGTCTCCTTCCAGGCTTAAATAACTGGGGAGCAGCCATTTCACCCTTTCACAAGAGGCTTGGAATCACCTCCAACGCAGGCTTATCAAGCTGCCAGCTCCACCCTCCTGTCATTCCAAGTCCTATCAGAAGTAGCTCCTCCCCTTCTCTTTTGCTACCCCCTCGCCCCGTCTCCTCCATCTTCATCTCCTGCTCGTGGGCTTCCATCGCGTCCTAACTGATCTCCTAATCACATTCCAATTCATTTTCCCCCAGTCACCTGAGCCATCTTTTCACAAATGGGGGCCTTGCTACTACCTTAGCATAAACCCTCAATGTGTGTTATTGTCCTTACAAAGCCCAACATGAGCTAACTTCTACTTCACATGAGGTTCCGCCTGTACTTTTCTCTTCTTGCTCTCTGCATTTCACAGACCTTCGGCCAAAGGGCCTTAGCAGATTCTGGTCCCTCTAGCTGGAATATCCCAGTTCTCCCCATCCCATTCACATTCTCTCTGTTTCTTTCTCTGTCTCTTACACACACACACGCATGCCCATGCACACACACATACTACACACTTTCCTTAAATCCTACTCTTCAGAACTGAGCTCAAAGATACTTCCTCAGGGAAGCCTTTTCCAACATGCCCACTTTACCCCTGCCTCTGACAGGCTTATTAGTTACAGACTCCCAGAAAACCATGCTCTGTTCCTTCAGGACACTACCTTCATTTTACAATTATAGTTTTATTAATGTGGTTGTTTATTTAATGTCCACTTCCTCCACAAAGCTGGGGCTAGATCCCCAGGGCCTACAGAGGCACAAAGAATTGTAGGTACTCAATAAATATGAATGAATGAATCAATTTCTGCTTTAGAAAGGATTCAATGTGAGAAGCAGGGACGAAGTACAGCACTAAAAATGAAAAGGTTAATTGCTTCCAAACTTATATTTTAAATTACTAACTTCCCTGTGGGTATTTTTGTTGCATGGGTAGTGCCATCATGTACCAAGTTGGAAGCTGGAAGCCTGACAATCATTTTGATTCCTTCCTTTCCCTCGATTGGCTAGTAATGCTGCATTTATCTCTACCATGCAGGCAGGGACCCTTCCCATCCCTCTTCCCTCGCATCTGTGAAATCACCCAGTCTAAGACACTTTATTTCCTGCTAGAATGACTGCAACAGCCTTAACTAGTCTTCCTATTTTTCCCTTGTTCTCCTAAAATTATTTCTCTACTCAGAAGCTAAAAAGGATTCTTGAAAATGAGTAAATTATATTGTTTCAATTCCCTGTTTAAAAACCCTAATAGGGCTGCGTGGGTGGCTCAGTCGGTTAAGTGTATGACTTTGGCTCAGGTCATGATCTTGGGGTCCTGGGACTGATCCCGCTACATTGGGTTCCCCACTCAGCGGGGGGTCTGCTTCTCCCTTTGCCCCTCTCCCCACTAGTGTCTCTCTCTGAAATCTTTTTAAAAAATTAAAAAATGTTTTAAAATCCATATAAAAAAAAAAAACCTTCTTCCAACTCCATTATTCTCTGTCATGTCACCATTCTCTTCCTGATTATTACACTGATTATTTCCTGTCCTGCTCTGATGAGAACATATACCTCACAAGGACATGCACCCACGGTATGAACCTATTATGAAAGGCACTTAGTAGGTATTGAAAGCTAGTGTGAAACTACTGAATGTGTGTTAACTGCAATCTATTTGGCCAAAAATCCTCTTTCAGGAAATTTTGGAAGAGTTTGCTTACTGAATAAAGTCAGCCCCTTACTCAGAGTCTTACTGCGAGCTTCGAGGACTTCAGGAAGCTCAGGAAGGAGTCAAGAGATGGCTTCTAATGATTAGGCCCCCACAGAATGCTTACTATATCTTGAATAAAATCTACTTAACAATTCATGACTTCCAGAATTCATACGAAAGAAGGATAATGTGATCCTCTAATTTCTTGTTCTTTCCAGTCCTGACTTAGCGTGAGGACTACAAAGTGTGGCTAACAGGGCAACAGGGTAATCATCTTCATTATCTCTTCCTCTTTTCAAAATTGCTCACGGAGTGCTTCAAATGAGAAGGGGCCCACTGGTGCCCCAGGACTGTGAGTCTAAGTGGTGCTTTTTTTTGTTTGTGCTAATTAAGTAGGTTGCAGACTGGTTACTTAGCAATATCCTTCATTGAGATGCTCAGTACTCGAGCTTAATTATATGTTTTAGGCCTAAAGTGGTCATTACTAAGAAGTGAGCAGGCGATATCCAGGGATCGGTTGCTATTCTCGGTGTTTCTGGGGTCTGGCATGCTGAAACTCCCAGAACACGCAAAGCCATTTTTAACAGAAAGACGTGCTGAATTATATTGCGGTATTTCACTATCCTACTGGCTCAAATGAAGCACGAAAAACAGACACGATGTTTTAAAACTACTTTAAATATATCTTTACATATTTAAATGTATCAGAATATAGGGATACTCTATCCTTTGCAGGTGGGTTTGAAAAAGTTCTCTTAGCCTTAGCATATCCCTTGTTTGCATTCCCACACTTGCCCTCGGTTGGTGTGAATAACAACTTCCTAAATCAATCTGCTCAGCATATGTGAAAGAACAACTCCATTAAAAATCAAATTTCTCATGGGCTTTAATGGAACTCATCAATATTGTGTGTTACTGGGGAAAAAAATCCATAACCCTATTTTTTTTCCCAAACAGAAAACAAACTATTGATTTTTTTCAACAGATTTTTACGTTTTAGAGTTCTTTTCCCTCTCAAACATCAGTCTGCAGCCACTGTCTGTGAGGCAGAGATGAAAATGTGCTGATTTTATGCAAGCACAGCTGACGAGGGAGGGCTCTGAGGAAGCAGAGCAAACAAATGTAAACAACATGAAATATTTAGATCACAGAACCATTAAGAGTGATTTTGGTGATGGGCGTGAATTATGTTTAGTGGACGGATCATCTGTGTAACAGCAAGAAGCTGAGAACCCTCCAATGTTTTTTTAAAGACAACGGAGACAAACTCCAGTTCAGAATAAAAAGCTAGAGATCTGGCAGGTTGGAAAGGCAGCGACTATTTATATGACTATTTATATGTATCAGATATAAACATATTATAATCTGAATCCTGTCACTGTGGTTGTGTGAGTGATTTGCATTTTCCCCGAAGCCTCATTGATCAATATCCATTTTGTCCCACATTAATAAAGTCTTAAATATTTAATTGAGAGTATTGGTAGCCACACTTTTCTTTTGACGTTGATGTAGGACACACATTTGGTTCACCCCTGTATCCCCAGTGAGAGTGACAGCCGGGTGCTAACATCAAGGATGGGGAGCGGTAGGAGGGGCATGGCTATATTGGGAGGCTAGCTAGTGAGACAGTAAGGCCATAAAACATTTAAAATTAAAAAAAAAACATCAGGCAGCCTTTCCATAGTCTTTTCTCTAGCATTTGCTTCACACTAGTATATTCCTCTAGTATATTTTCATCAATTTTTAACAAATATTCTATAATCACATCACTTTTGCAAAACTTGATGATGATCCACAATGGGAAAGTCAAAGATACAGTCTTTCTTATTTGAATGACACCTTAGTGTAACCAAATACTGTTCAATAAAGTTATTCATCAGAGAAAAATACCAGCTAATAAATGGATAAGAAGTAATAAATTTGGATGCCACCATTTTACATTTCCTATTGAAATAATAAGAGCCAATTAATAATAGCTTAAAGGGGTGCCTGGGTGGCTCATGTGATTAAGCTTCTGAGTCCTAATTTCAGCTCAGGCCGTGATCTCAGGGGCATGAAATCAAGCCCTGCGTTGAGCTCCGCACTTAGTGGAATCTGCTTCTCTCCCTCTCCCTGCACACGGTGTCTCTCTCAATTAAATAAACAAATTTTTTAAAAATAATAATAATGGCTTATTGGTTTATTAAACCATAAGGGAAAATCTTATGAGGAGTTTTAAAATGGAGAGACTGAACTAATAACATAAAAACCTAGTGATTAATTTTAGCAAAAAATCAGACAACCAGACATTATGTATCTTCCAATGTAGAGCAATAAGATATATATAAACCACTTTCACAATAAGTCAAAAACTGGAACCTCAATCTGATGGAAGTCTCTAGTCTAAATGGCAGTTTACAAGAAATACTGGGGATAAATAAGCACATTAAATCTCACTATGGAGGGCGCCTGGGTGGCTCAGTGGGTTAAAGCCTCTGCTTTCGGCTCAGGTCATGATCTCAGCGTCCTGGAATCGAGGCCCACATCGGGCTCTCTGCTCGGCGGGGAGCCTGCTTCCTCCTCTCTCTCTGCCTCTCTGCCTACGTGTGATCTCTCTATCTCTGTGTCAAATAAAGAAATAAAATCTTTAAAAAAAAAAAATCTCACTATGGAGATGAAACCCACAACCTAGAAGGTGAGAAATTCTAGACCAGAACAAATAATCTTTCAAAAAAAAATAAAGAGGAAATGCTTACAGATTAAATAAGTAATATATTAAGGAAATACAGTGTGTGGACCTTGATTATTTTGAACAAGGCAAGGGTAATGATCGTTTATGAGACAAATGGAAAAATTTTAACATGGACTCTTTACTTGAAGATCCTGGGAAATTATCAACCTTGCATTTAGAATGTGATAGTGGTATTGTGGTTTATCTGGAAAACACACGAGAGACATTATCCTATAGAGATGGACATCAGAACGTTTAGTGATGATATGATGTCTGGACTTGCTTCTAAATAATTCTTTTGGGGGAAAGAGGAGGACAGATGAGACAGGAATGTCTATGTGTTCATAATTGTTGAAGCCAGATAATGAGTACACAGAGGTTATACTATTTCTCATACTATGACAAAAATTTTCTACCAGTGGTGGAATACAAACTGGTGTAGCCACTCTGGAAAATAGATTGGAGGCTCCTCAAAAAGTTACAGGGGGAAAAAAAAAAAGCAAGAAAGAAAAAAAAAGAGCTATCCTATAATTCAGCAATTGCATAACTAGGTATTCACCCAAAGGATAAAAAATACTGATTCAAAGGAATACACACACCCCAATGTTTATAGCAGCACTGTCAACAATAGCCAAATTATTAAGAGCCCAAATGTCCATCGACTGATGAATGGATAAAGATGTTGCTCGTGCGTGCGTGCGTGTGTGTGTGTGTATGTGTGTAGTATTACTCAGCCATCAAAAAGAATGAAATCTTGCCATTTGCAATGACATGGATGGAACTAGAGAGAGTTATGCTAAGTGAAATAAGTCAGAGAAAGACAAATATCAACTGATTTCACTCATATGGGGAATTTAAAAAACAAAACAGATGAAAGTGGTGGGGGTGGAGCGAGGCAAACCAGAAAACAGACTCTTAACTATAAAGAACAAACTGAGGGTTACTGGAGGTCAAGTGGGCAAGGGGGATGGTTTAATTTGGTGATGGGTATTAAGGAGGGCACTTGTGATGAGCCCTGGGTGTTACACAGAAGTGATAAATAACTAAGTTCTACACCTGAAACTAAGACTGCACTATATATTAACTAACAGGAATTTAAATAAAAACTTGGAAAAAAAAAACCACATGTGAAGAAGAAAAAATAAATTCTTCATAGTTTCAGACAGATTATGTCACAGGTACACAACTACAAAGCACAAAAGATATGTTTCATGCTAATATTTAGAACTCTTAATATCTAAGAACGAGCTATTAAAATTTTCCTGAGTAATTCTGGGTCTTTTACATTTTTTTAAAACTTATTTAAAATTGAAAAAAAAATCTCAAACTTACAGAAATATTACAAATATGGGAAAAATAACTTAAAAAAAAACAAAAAACACAACCAATCAGAAGTAAAGTTGCCAACGCAATAACCCATCACTACGGAGAACTTCAGTATACATTTGTTACACACTACTCTATGATTGTACTACATAAGGACATTCTATCCTACAGCACAAATCCATCAGTCAGTAAATTAACGCTGATACATTTCTACCATTTAATCCTCAGATTCTAGTTTTGCCAGCTGTTCCATTTGTTCCATAAAGGCTTTTGTAGCATGTTTCTTTAGTATCCTTCAACCTGCAAGAATTCTTCCATGTTTTCTTGACTTGCAGAAGCTTTTAAAGACTATATGCTTCCATTTGGGTTTGTCTGATGTTTTCTCTTAAACAGATTAAGGTCTGCATCTTTGGCAGTAGTACCACAGAAGTGAAGCTCTCTTCTTAATGCATCCTACCAGGTAACGCACAATTTTGATTCTCCTGTTACTAATTTTGGTCACTTGGCTGAATTAATTAGGGTAGATTCTGCCAGGCTTCTGCAATGAAAAATGACTCTTTAAACTCAGTAAGAAGTTTAGGGGGAGATGCTGTGAAACAACGTGAATACTCTGTTCCTCATTATACATCAAATTTAGCAATTTACTCATTTATATCACCATGAACTTGTGTGTATGTGAGAGAGAGAGAGAGAGAGAGAGAGAGAGAGAATGTGTATGTGTATGTGTGTGTGTGTGTGTGTGTGTGTGTGTGTATTCAATGGGTTATAACCCATTATGGTTATTTCTTCTGTTATTATTACTGTCTCAGATTTATTCAGTACAGGCCCCATTAGCTGGCATCTGGGTATCTCTTGAGCACCCTGCTTGCTTTATTGAAAAACAACATGCTTCAGGCTCATCTTATGCTTTCCTTGCTCTAGGCTTAGAATCAGCCATCTCTTCAGGCAGACCTGGTTCTTTTTAACAAAAAGTGGCTTGCAGAAGCCAACAGCTGGATGATATGTATGTCTAGAGCTACTGGGGTGTCCTTGCTTCCAGGCCTTCTCAGTAGACACAGATACAAAATACATATATATGTATAAATATGGCATAAAATATAGCATTACTTCTAAATCTAATCCAATACCAATGTATTCATATTAATTTTCTCCTTTTCCTTGAGTCCTGTCTCCAAAAGTAAAACAATGTAGTTCTTATTATGCTTCATATATTCACTTCTTCGACAATTTTCCTGAATGTAATCAATACCCCATCACTGCCCCAGCTCTCTCCTCACGCTACACCTTGTTGCTGGTTTTCCAGTCACCTACCTCATTCTGCATGTACCACTGTACTGTATGGAAGCTCTCCTCACTTGATTCCCAGTTAAAAGCCACCCTCCCACAGACACACACTCTTCACCTTGCTAGGGCTTCATTCCCCATGTGAGGTTGTCCCCTTGCATGGACACAGTCCGCAACCTGCTCAAGTTCTGACATCTGCTCATGGATCTCCCTCACACATGGTCAGTCGCCTTCACCCTCTCCACACATAAGACCACATGTATGAACCTTCCTTACCTTGCTTATCACACCAGGCCACCTCCTCATGGGAACAACTTTCTCATGTCGCTTCAACTTTGACATCCTCATCACCCCATGTACACAACCTCCTTTTGCCTCTTAGGCTCTGACATCCTGTACATCCTGACCCTGGCCAATACAGACTTCTTTCTCATCTTCTCAGGCTCTGACACTACATGCTAGACAGCCTTTCTATTCAATGCCCTCCACAGCTTACTTGATTCTGACATCCTGCACTGGGCAACCCTCCTACATGAGTGTCCTCCTCAACCCAGCTGGCTCTTCTTTTACTTCAACATATTATTTTATGGCCATTATCAAGAAGACCAAAGACAAAAAAACATGTTGGCAAGGATTTAGAGAAAAGCAAACCATGGTACACCATTGGTGGGATTGTAGAATGGTGCAGACCCTCTAAGAAACAGTGAGGAGCTTCCTCAAAAATTAAAAATAGACCTACTACATGATCAAGCAATTCACTTCTGAGCATATACCCAGAGAAAATTAAATCACTCTCTTGAAGAGATATCTGCACCCACAATATTCATTATAGCATTATTCGCAAAAGCCAAAACATGAAAACATCGTAGACACCTACTGACAGGTGAATAAAGGAAATGCAGTAAATACATACGATGGATTATTCAACCATACAAAGGAAATCCTGACATTTGTGACAAGATGAATGGACCCTGAAGACATTACACTAAGTGAAATAAACCAGACACAGACCGCTACTGTATGATCTCACTGTTATGTGGAGTCTAAAAAAGCCAAACTCAGAAATGAAGTAGAATGGTGGTTGTTAGGGGCTGGGAGGTGATGGAAAATGAGAAGATATTGGTCAAAGGATATAAACATTCAGCTACAAGGCGGGTAAGTTCTAGAGATCCATGTACAGCATGGTAGTTATAATTAACAACAATGTATTATATATTTGAAAGTTGTTAAGAGAGTAAATCTTAAATGTTTCCACCACATACCATATACAAATACTAATTATGTGAGTGTAGTTAAGGTATTAAGTAACCTTATTGAGTAATCATTTCACAGTATTTATCTGGCAAATCATTGCACTGTATATCTCAAACTTTCATAATTATATGTCAATACTATCTTAAGAAAGCTGGAAAATGATTTACCTTAAGGTAAGTGCAGATTCACATACACAGATGTAAGAAGTAATATAGAGATCCCACATAGCCTTTACTCAATTTTCCCCAAAAGTAACAGTTTTCAAAAGCTATAGAATTACAAAACAGAAGATGTACATTAATATAATGCACCAATCTTATTCAGATTTCTCAAATTTTACATACACTTGCATATGTATTTAGCTCCATGCTATTCTGTCGCATAGATTCATGTGAACACCACCAGAATCAATACAAAACATCCCTCACGTTATCCTCTCAAAATCCCATGTATCTTCCTTCCACTCGTGCCCCCACCACATCTAACCCCTGGCAACCACAAATCTGACCTTCATATGTATGGTTTTGCTACATCAAGTATGTTGTAAAAATGGTATCATGAAACATGTGGCCATTTGGGATTGGCNCCACATCTAACCCCTGGCAACCACAAATCTGACCTTCATATGTATGGTTTTGCTACATCAAGCATGTTGTAAAAATGGTATCATGAAACATGTGGCCATTTGGGATTGGCTTTTTTTTTTTAACTTAGTCTAATTCCTTGGAGATCCATCAAAGTTGTTTCTTTTTTTTTTTCTTATTGCTAAGTTGTATTCCAAACTAAAGACATGCCACAGTTTATTTAACCATTGACCTGTTGAAGAAAATCTAGATTGCTTGTTTTTTGGCTATTATGAATGAAGCTTCTATGAACTTGTGTATGCAGGCTTTTTGTGTATACAAGCCTGCTTGGCTTCTGACACTCTGCACTGGCCTGCACTTCTACACTGAAACCCTCAGAGTGGGTTTGAAGGCTCACACCCACCAGGGGGTTACCATGTTGGAGGCATAGCCCATCCCTCCCAGCCTCAAGGAGCAGGGTCTTTGCTCTGCCCTACTTACCTGATTTAGGACAGAACAATACAAAAGGGGAATATGAAGGAGCTTAAATGATTATAAACACTGTGCAAAGGTTACTTCACAGATCCTATTTCCAGAAGCTATGACTACAGTGACTGACGCCAGGTAAGCCCTCAGTAGATGTCTGTGATTGACTGAAAGGACATTTGAGGATTTGCTTCCTCAACAGACAAAATGGAAATTTCTTAATTTAAGAACTGATTAATGTTAAATTCTTAGGAGTAAGAACAAATGATGCATAAAATAAAGAATGGGAGAAAATGTTAGGGAAGTTTTTAAAGAACAAAAAGTTGGAATGGCCAACAGTGTGAAACCGACCCATGGGTTCTCTCCTAGCTCCTTCCTCTCTCCATCTGTACCTCACCTTCTGTGCATATGCATTCCCTGTAAGCCCACAATAAGTTAGTCACCCTCCATGTCAACATGGTAAGGAAAGAAATTTGTGATAGCTAAATAAGACTCCCTTTCTCCTCCCTCAAAAAAACCTGATCTCATTATGAATCTCCAATGTCCAGTTAGTTATGAACTTACCAGGGCCACTGAGCTGAATGTCTGTTTCTCAAATGTTTCAAATTTCCAACTTTTAGCTGGTCTCAATTTCTCAATCGTTTAATAAGTAATTGGTTAAGTTTTCCCTTAAATACCACTGACTCTCTTTATATTTGTCAGCTTATGCTGCATCTCTGAGAGAAACAGCTTTGGTGAACTATAATAAACCTAGTTTAAGGTGATTCGATTTCATTAGCTTTTAAACAATCATTTAGTGAAATAACCTAGAGTCAAAAATTCACATCCAATATAGTAAATTATTTGTTCTCTAACTTTTCAAATACTGGTATCTATCACCGATTCCCAACATATCCATTGTGAAGTATCAACAATTTGCTATTGCTTTTTTTTTTCTTAATCAACTTGCTGCTGATCATTTGGTAAAATATAATGAGTTATAAGGAAAATGAAAACAAAGAAATAAGATAAAGATCTATAAAATATAATCCTCAATTTTTCATTAGATTCAAGGAACAAAAAAGTCCTTATCAATCTGTCTAGAAGTTTCAAAGCACTTACTCTCCATCACAGTTCTTATCTCATCAGGAATGAGTAACAAACAGCGCAGCCTGGTGCCAGTCTGCAGACCATACTTTGAGTGGCACTGGTCTACACTGACCCCCATCTCACACCTAATTACATCTTGGCTTCTTGTTCTCTAAGACTTCATGCATCTGCACGTATCTCTAGGGACTCTATGTGCTCTTTGAGGTCAAAGACAGTATTTTCTATTTTGTTAGCATCTCCCAAAGCATTCAGCCTGATAGAGCTTAATAAATTCTTATTGATCATCAGAAAACAGCTTATTCTACTCTTTTGATTCCCTCCCCTGCTTTTCTCCCCGATTATATTGTTTGAATATAATTCATTTTAAATCCTTTTTCAGAAGGAGGCACCAGTTGCAAACTGGTGGCCTGCAGACTTGATATGGACAATAAATGAGCTTTGTTTGTCCCACAGAATCTATTCAAAGTCAGCCTTTAACTTATTAATCATGCACTGGCAAGCCAGGGTGCACGCTCCCAAGGCAGTAACAGGACGGCACTGGGGAGGGAGGGCTGCCCCTTCCAGACTGAGCCTCTCAAGGTCCCCAGAGCCTTACTTGGTTGACCCACTTATTGAGGTTACCTGCTTGGAACCTTTACCTTTTTGAAACTGCAACAACCTAGATTAATAAAATCAAGGTCAATGAACCCGACATAACACAAATAAAGAACAAACAAAAGAGCCCCAACACGCTATTACAGAAGCTTGTTTCCCTAACAGTGCAGCGGACCAAAATAGTTTGTCAGCCCATTTAAATCTCGCAAAATCCCATGAGAGGACTAGATAAAATAATTTTTTCCATTCACTGGCAAGAAAGCTGAGGCTCAGAGGATAAATGACTTTTTTTTTTTTTTTTTTTGGACTCAGTAGCAAGCAGGTGAAAAAGCCTGGACACAAAGCCAGTGTCTCTGTGCCACACTATACTGCACACTCATGAACTACTTTCAAGGGTTTTAGTTCCTAAGCATTTTCTGTACACACAGCAATGAAAACTCTCTTTTCTCTAATGTACACAAATGCATTTTCATAACCATCTATTCAACGTTCACAGACCTGTGATAGCAGTTTTGTTTTTTTTAGTTTCATACAAATCAGATTCTTTTTAACAAAGAATCACCCACTATTTTGTATTATACTGTTACCCAATGCACTAACCAAATCTGACCCTTTATTTCCAAATCAAAGGTGCTCCACTAGAGTGGTTCTTGGGATGGATGATATTGTCAAAGAGACCTCATATTTTCATTTTTTGTTGAAAAATGTTCTAGGCTGTCATGTGGAATGCCTTTATTCCAAGAGAAAGGTCACTCTCCTTATAGACCAAACCTCAGCTTCTCACTTGAAAGCTCTAAGAAACCTCTGATCAGAAATTCTTCCATAAGCCTAATACCATAGGAAAAGAATCAACTCACACTTCCATTAATAATCCTCTAGAATAGACTGTAGGACACCAATACTTTGGCATCATTACACATGGACCATCAAACCACAGTTGAGCCCCAGCCTAAATAAGGTCTCTTGGCTCTCTATGGTCCTAGGGGACACCTTAGCAAGTGGAGAAACATGGCTCTATACGTTTTATTAGAAAAGTATGCTATCTCCACGTGGCTATTGAAATTTTAATTGATTAGTATTAGTGAAGATCAAAATTCTTAGCCACATCTCAAACACTCAGTAGTGATAACAGGCAATATCACATGAAGTCTAGCCTTGGCCTGATTCAAGGGAATGGGTCCGAACCATAGGGGTCAACCTTGTGGGTGCAGAGACTTGGGCAGCTGTGGGCCATGAACTGCTGATTCACGTGGGAGACAGATCCCCCACCCAGAGGAGAGGATCTAGATTCTAGTACTATCCACTACAGAAGGCTGCAGGTTGCATTCTTTAACCAAATAAAACCAATGACAATGTAAAATCACAAATACAAAATGGAGCAGGTAAAATCATTCCTCTTATTCTCTATGAGCATTTCCTTCTACTCGTGGGAACTTTACTGGTTCTTAAGTTCCCCACCTGACTATAACCTCACTGAGGGTAGGAGCTGCTCTTTTGTCCGTTTCATCTCCAGTATGCAGCCCATATCACGTGCGCAGTAAGTATTTACCGAATGGGTACCCAATTTAACAATTATCTTTAAAAGCATTATAAGTAAGGTGAACACAGATCCAACATCACCACCTTCATTCTAGTTTATGCTAGCTGCTCTAACGTAGTTATTAAACAGAATCTTCCCTTCCTTTCAAAAGTGTCCAGAACCGGGACACTCTTGTTTATAGGACATCCGGTCAAGGTGCCAGGAAAACAGTAAGAATGGACTGAGTGATGTTAGTAGCTACTTCAGTTAACTTTTTCAGTGGACCTATACATAAGACATTTATTAGTGCAGATGTTCCCTTTAGGGATAAAATGGCTGGATTTTATTAAAAATTATTTTGCTTTAAAATTTGGGCTCAGATGTAAATTCACAGCCTTTCTGGTTATAATCTTGTTCCTTTGTGTTGGGAGGGGGAGCATCAAAATAAATGTATATCAAAGTAGCAACATACACTTGTAACCGAGTTGTAGGCATTAAATGATCAGCTGGTATTATTAACTTCAGGTCATAATGAAGGTAACTATTGCAGCCTAAGAACTCACTACAGCTAAAATAACCACCCTTGCATTAAGCCCAAAGGAGTCCACTACATACGAAATGAGGTTTGCCTGCAGCGTATAACAGGACACACACTGACCTTGTCTCAATCCCCAGTACATTATGAGCAACAAAATATTACTCGTGTTCTAATCAATTAGGGATCTGTAAATCTCTGACTAGGGGTGGAGAGAATGGGGGAGGATATATTTCAAGAGATGGTATCAATCAGACTTTGCTCCTTTAATCATTTTTTCTAAAATGATTTTTTCCCCTAAAAAGGTGGTTGGGTATATTATAGAATCAACAAGTATGAGTGTTTAAATTTGACACCATGTTTCTGTCCGATGCACCAAACTGTTTATTGGCTTCAAGAAACATTGAATGAGAAGGTAAGATAGAACAGACTGGTTGCATGAAAACCTCTCTCCTCCTCATTAGAGATCCTAATTTCCCGAGTAGAAGAAATAAAGGAGAGACCATTGAACTCTCATATTTATCAAGAAATCGGGAAAATAAAATACCTCACACAAAATAAAACAGTATCCAATTCATAATCATGTTATTTGAAGCACATCCAGCTTTCTAATGAACTTTTACATAATAGATTCATGTTAATCAAAGTCCTTAAGACTCTGAATTATTTCATTACAGTGGTTTTCACTGGAGGACAGAGCGGGTTGCACTTTAACCTAGACTATTAAGAAATGAAGTTAATTAATAATCAATAGAAGAACTCTGTCTCTGACAAAGCTCTGAGCTACCTTTGTGCTCAGGAAATAGATATTTACACTTCGCTGTATTTCTCTAGTACTATTTCCTCACTTCCCTCTTGGCAAGTAGCTTATAGAGGTAACAGGTTACACCAAAGAGTCAAAATACATTTTTAAGATATGGATAACTATGTTCCCTTGCTTGCTCATTTCTTTCCCCCCCCTTCCTTTTGCTCGGATATAAATTATCCAAGACTTACATGGTACAAACATGACTGATCTTCTGCCCAAGAAAAAAGCTGTGCACCAAATTAAATTATAAAGCCCAGGTCAACTAGGCCACATGCACAGTTATCCAAATTTAATTTGCAATAATGGCCCCATGTTATTTTTCCAAACTGTGTTTCAGTCACTGCCAGTGATAGGTCCTCCTCCTCATTAAATGTTTTCTCTGTGTAAAACCTACCAGAGAGGGCTAGCGAAGGAAAAGGCTCTATGTTTTCAGGGTATAGACTTTGGTGTATAAACAATTCTCAATGGTATTCTAGAAAAATCTATTCATATCCATAAATCTCCTTTATCAGAGATGAGTTACACACTGGAAGAATACACCTATCTGCTCTTGCATCAGGACTCTCTTGGGAGTGACAGGAAGATCAAGAATAGGTTTTGACCCAAGGGACCAGATGATGATAACCCTGCCTGGTTCCTCCATCCCTTGGCTTTGTTCCTCTCAAAAGATGTTTTACTCACATGTGGTAGCACTGTGGCTTCAGGAGACTCTTAACATCTGCCCAAGCCTAAACCCAGCAGAAACATATGAGTTCTTAGCTTTCTCTCACAAGAGTCTAGAAATTGTCTCTGACTGACCATATTCCCATCTCTGAGCCAATCACTGAAGCAAACAGAATCAAATACTGTGACTGTGACAGCCAGACATGCTCATATTAACCTCAGGGACCAAAGGCAGAGATAGTATGTTCTTCCAAAGCAAAATCAGATTAGTAGTACAAAAATTGATCACTGACACTGGCGACACTCTATACAAGTACCACACTTCAGATCTGAGAAAAGTTTTCTTTTCCCTGAATCACTGTGGGCCTCGGTCATCTTTTTTGATAACGCCAAACACCGGAAATTAGTACTGAAAAACCTCCCACTAAATATATCACTATCTTTTAGATTAAATGGAGATGCTCATTGGTAGGAACACTTAAACTATGACTGGTTTTTTTGAATGCATTTACAATAGTTCACTCAGATTCTTTGAGAGAGTTTGAGGATGTGAGGACAGAAATAATCCTAATCACTTGAAAGATACTTGAAAGTACTCTTTTGAAGAGTAGAACTCAAGATTTCTACCCAACGGACACTTGACTCTGCACATGCCTAAGACTAAAAAGTATCTCATACTAGGGTTGCCAGATAAAATAGGAGGTTCAGTTAAACTGGAATTTCAAACAAATAATGACTATGCTTTCATATAAACATGATCCAGATATTGCATGAGGCTTACTTATCCTAAAAACTTATTGGTTGTAGCTTTGAAATTCCAATGTAACTGAGTGGCCTGCATTTTATTTGCTAAATCTGGCTACCCTATCTACTATCTATAACTACTATTCCCTTTTTGGATTATTCTGACAATTTAAAAGTTCTTCCATATGCCAAGGCTTAAACTTCCAGAAACGACTTCTAGCTATCAAAATGAATTCTTTTCAAATACTTTCCTCATTAAAATGAATTCTCTTCAAATACTTTCCTCATTAAGTGCTTACAGCAGTATTGTTTTGTTTTGTTTTGTTTTTTTTCCAACCTGGGTGGCCCAGTGCAAGGCTGCAATGATCTCTCCCATGGAGAAGGTGGGGTAGAGCACTACTGGATTGAGCTCATGCTTCCCAACTATGCTTCCACTTTATTTTAGAATATTAATTTGAGCTTCTGGTTTAGAATTTACTATTTTCAAGTTATTAGAAAAATGTGGGTTAAGAGAATGAAAAGATAAGCCACAGTCCAGGGGAAAATATTTGTGAAACATCTATTTCACAGGGCGCCTGGGTGGCTCAGTGGGTTAAGCCTCTGCCTTCGGCTTAGGTCATGATCTCAGGGTTCTGGGATCAAGCCCCGCATTGGGCTCTCCACTCAGCGGAGGGCCTGCTTCCCCCTCTCTGTCTACATATCTGCCTACTTGTGATCTCTCTCTGTCAAATAAATAAATAAAAATTTTAAAAACAAAAACATCTGTTTCACGAAAGGCTGGACTCCAACATACATAAACAAAACTTAAAACTCAACAATAAGAGACAAGCCAATCATTATAATAACCATGTATTGCATATGTGAAAGTTGTGGAGATAGAGGTTGAAAGTTCTTATCCCAAGAAAGATTTTTATAACTATGTGAGGTAGTCATGTGTGTTAACTAGATGCACTATAATCATCTCATGATATATACAAATATTGAATCATTACTATGCATACTTAAAACTAATATAAGCTTATACGTCAAATACATGTATACAAATGTACAAATATGCAAGTACATATTTTTATAATTATATTATATATAATAGGACATAGAAAACATGTATCATATGGCATACTGCATATATATAAATATATACAGTATGTATAAGTAATATTTATATGTAACATAAATAATATATATAAAAAGAAAATGGACAAGCTAACTAAAAACTGGGCAAAAAATGTGAACATTCAGCATGTGAAGACATGCAAATAGTAAATAATCATATAAAAAATGACATTTTATGTCATCAGGAACTGCAAACTGAAATAGTAGTGGTATACCATTGGACATTTATTAGAATGGCTAAAATCCAAAACAATGACAATACCAAATGCTAGCAAGATTGTGGGGCAATAGGAACCCTCATCCATTGCTGTTAATAATGCAAAACAGCACAGTCACTTTGGAAAAAGGATGGGTCTGGAGATTATGCTGAGTGAAGTCAAGCAGAGAAAGTCAATTATCATATGGTTTCACTTACTTGTGGAACATAAGGAATAAAATGGAGGACTCCAGGGGAAGGGAAGGAAAAGTGAATTGGGGTAAATGGGAAAGGGAGATGAACCATGAGAGACTGTGGACTCTGAGAAACAAACTGAGGGTTAAGGAGTGGGGAGGATGGGTGAGCCTGGTGGTGGGTATTAAGGAGGGCGCGTATTGCATGGAGCACTGGGTGTGGTGCATAAACAATGAATCTTGGATCACTGAAAAATTTAAAAAAAAATAAAAAATAAAAAATTTTAAAAATTAAAAAAAAAGTCTCTTACAAATAATTTGGTAGACCAAACACACTTGTCTTTGGAAAATATAAGCGTCCACTTTTAAGCTCCTTACAAGTAGAGCACAGTATTCTTATCTGACTGAACCTACCCATGGCCATGTGTTCCCTTGCTGTGCACACACAAATACTGTTTCCAACTTCCATTCCCCTCAATTTCTTGCATCTATCAAAGCTTTGACTAGCTTTAAGTTGAATAAATACTCAGAGGTACCTTTAAACACCTTCGAAACCTTTTAATCCCCTTCACTAGTACTAAATGACCCAGCTTTTTAATGTCTGCCTGTTGACTACAACCTTGTTCATCACAGATGTAGCTGAAGTAAGTGGAAACCCATACACAGAGTAACTGACACTTGAGTTATGGTTGGAGCATTCCTATTATGATGTTTAATTACTGGAAGTTATAGGAGCTTTCAAATCTAACATTTATTCCTCCATTTTATTACACTTTATTGCTAAGGCATTGCACAATTAATTGCCTTTCTCTGAATAAAATCTGGAACAAATCTTAGGATTTTACATAGGTAATGGGTATAGCATATATTCATCTTTGTTATGTGGTATTTTTCTCTTTGGCTACAAATGTTTCCATGTTTCCATTAGGACAGGCAAAATAAACTGTAAGTTAGCAAGTTTTCTCTGGTTTGCTGTTGTCAAGAAAACATACATATTATTCTCCAAAGAGGGAAAACAATGCATCAAGAAAGTCTTTCAGGCAATCCCACACCAGTTCTTCATCTCCAGCTACTATATGTCAGAAATGAGTTAAAAAGCATTTATTATGTGCATATAAAAAGAGAATTCCTGTATCTTTGCCTTTGTACTTTTCTGATGGGATAAATGGTCCTTTTAATGGGAGAGAAAACACTGGGGAGCTAGGAAAATGTAGAGCAAGAACCCCAGACAACACTACTCAATAAATACCCATGGAGTGAATTGTGAATAAAGGCAGTACAAAGTCCCAGAACTGCCTAAAATAAAATGTGACATATTTATTACAGGAGATCCTAATAGGCATGCTAACGTGCTAAGAAAGAGCTACGATTTCATTATGATTTCACCATCTGCCAAATCATGGCAGGTTTGGAACAAGTAGAGTCTTAGTGATACATGTTGTGTATGTCAGGTATAACACAGCTTGTGTAAGTTAAAGAAACAGTTTTTTGCCATTAGTTTCTCAGGGAAGCACAGTTAATAATGTTAAATCATCAGATGGAATGTGAAATATCACCTGTATCTGATGGACTGTTAAACTGTGACCTCGGAAGAGGTAGATCAAGAATCCATGGGTAAGTACAGAGACAAATGTCAGCTTCGATTTTAGGCATCTGCCCAACAGTTGAAATTGAGGGTGAGAGAGTTTTTAGCAGCAGATGTTTGAGGCATTCAGGTAGAGATATTTGACCGGGATGCTCAAGAGTTTCACTCATTGGATAGGTGCTTCATCTAAGACAGTTCTAATCTGTTGTTAATGATTTTTAAAAAATCATGAATACTTAACTAATTGTAGCAAAACATGAGGACTTTGAATGGAGGTTTATGGAAGTTTTACAGGAAACATCGGGGTACATTCAACTACTTTGGATGTGGACTGGTGTTAACTCTACTCTTGGTTGTCCTTGTCCTTGGTAGAAACTTTTGAAATACTCACACTGCTCTTATTAGCCAAGATTAGGGCACTTCCTTTTTGGCACTGCCTCTAAGGGGCTTTCCTAAAGCTACTAATAGTGCCTCTGAGGGTCATTACTGAAGCTATACCTCAAGCTGTCAAGAAAAGACCATGATACTCAGAAACCCAAGACAGTTAGGAGGTTGAGGGTGATCTATGATAACTGGAACGGGGGAAGAGGCAAAGAGCCAAATTCTAAAGCAATCCTTCCATCCTCCTGATTGGCATGTCTGTATGATACATAAGTCCTGCTCCCGCCAAACAGAATTAAACCTGTAATTGGGGTTACTATGGTACTAACCTTCTTTTCAACTCTGTATGAATCTACAGCTCTTGTACCCTTTCCTATGACTCTAGTTTCTAACTCTTAGTCCATTATCAAGATAATCTGAGCATCTTATCTTGGTCTAGTAAATTCTCTAACCCAATAAACTTTCCCAAAGTTACCTTGTATTGAATTTTATTAATAGGTTCCCAGGACCCACCTTTCAATGAAGCATGGAAGCTATCTCAATTATTACTGAACCTAACCATCAGCAACCACCAACTAGTTTTTGCTCCTTGGTTATCATGGTGGCATCTCACATTTGTTGTGCCCAAAACCATATTCATTATCCTTCCTTGCCCTCATTTTTCCCTGTATCTTCCCTGTTGAAACAACCCCTCTTCCAGGCTACCTGTTTCTCTATCCTCAATCATTTTTACTCAAAATCTCAAATTCAGCTTGATTTCTGTTTTCTTCACCCCTTGTTTAGGTGGGGCAAATTGTACACAGATGATTACTTCCATGCAACGGATACTCATAAGCTGATACTTATACTTTAAGAAATATTTGCATATCCAAATATCTTATGTATTAGGAATATTGATGTATTAGGAATACTGATGATACAGATGATAATCAGTAACTGTTCTGGGCTTACAGAACTCATTTATTGGACAATTAAACATTTTCTAAGTGCATGTGACAAGCCCAGCATTGGGCAAAGCACTAAAGAGCAAACAAGTGAACGTTGCCGCTGATATCCTGATTCTAGTGCTTGTGCACGAAATCATTTCAAATCAATGACCTAAATACCCAGAAGCTTTTCATTTCTTTCCCTTATCAAAATAGAAATCACTTGGGGTGCCTGAATGGATCAGTTGTTTGGGCATCCAGCTCTTGGTTTCAGCTCGGGTCATGATCTCAGGGTTGTGAAACTGAGCTCCACATCTGACTCTGTGATGGGCATGGAGTCTGTTTAAGATTGTCTCTCCCTCTCCCTTTGCCCTTCCCCAACCCCACCACTCACATGCTTTCTCCCTAACACATACACACACACACACACACACACACACAAAATCATTCAATTGTGTCAATCATCACGTGGTATAGATGTTACTCTTGTAGAAAACTGGCAAACTTTTCTGAGTAAACAGATGGGAGTGTTGGTCCCAGCTTTCTAGTTTTCTTACAGCATTTCTGCTTTTCTCCCTGTTTTGGGGGGGGGTCTAAATCAAAAATGATCTTGTGTCAGTTACAGTAATTACTCAGTAAATACTGATCCTCAATCCATTTAATTCAGTAGAAATTTTAACGATACCAGTGGAAAAAAATCAAAAATCAATGTGTAGTTTGGAAACTATAGGCAAACTTGGCATTCATTCTCTGAACACATTGTTTATTTTTGGTCTAGCAACAACAGCAAGCACATAGGATGCTGAGTAAGTGGTCCTAAAGACGAAGTAAGAGAGACTCCAAATGTCACTTCATGGTGCTGTATATTCTTCTGCTTCAGATTCTCAAACGGCAGTGTGCATTCTTTAATACCTTACCGGGATAAATGATTATAATTCTAATGATAATAAAAGTAATAGTCCTTTCAACAGATTGTGCTCATAAGAGATTTTCTGTAGTCTCATGTGCCTGGAAAACACCCTTTTAATCTTAACAGCACGCCACTTTTATGTGTATTAAGAAAATATTTTAAGGTAGCTTGATAAGCTGTATTTCTGATCACTAAGGAATATTTTCACTCAAGAAGCAGGTCTCTCATTGGATACTGAAGTTCAATAAGCTCTGAACTCTGAAACACCAAGTGAAAAAAGAAAACTGTCCAACTAAGGGCCCCTTTGACACCTGGCTAGTGCTGTGTTAGTTTCTAGTGGCTTTAATAGGCTTGCATCGGAGGTTCTCCAATGATGAAGTGATGAAGATGTTTGTGCAGAGAAGATAAAATAGAGACAAAGAGGTTAAATGACTTGCTCAATAAAAACAAAAGAGTCTAACATAAAATATAATTTATCCTTCTGTCCTTATTTTCTGGTTTGAATGATGATTCATTAAGAGATTTCTACCAAGAGCTTCAGTCACTCGGACTTTTCGTTTTGTCTGTTTTTTTTCTTGCTAACAATCTTTTCCCCATAGCAATTTCTGTGGTTCATCTGAGATAGACTAGTTATAACAGTACCTATTGGTTCTTATAAAACTGACATTTCACAAAATGAAAATGTAGCCAATCAGAGCTAAAACATAATTTGGACATTGGGGAGGGTATGTGCTATTGTGAGCAGTATGAATTGTGGAAAACTGTTGAATCACAGACCTGTACCCTTAAAATAAATAATGTTAATTTGTCAATTAACAAATATGGTAATGAAAAATTTAAAAACAAAAAACCCCATAATTTGCAAATAAATTTCATCAGAGTGTAGATGTCACTAATGATGATGAGGTCATGTTGGAACACTAAAAATCTGTGCTGATCGTTTGTATCCTTGTTTTTTGGCTCAAATACCTTCCCCTTTTGTCTGGGACACTATTTTTCATGCTATGTCCACTTCAAAAGCTAATTGAAGAATAATGGTTTTGCCTCCAGGGTAGGTCATGATCAGAAAGTTAATTATGAGGTAGGCTGCCAGATTCTTAAGAGAATGGATCTGGGTCTGAGCGATGAAGACTGCCTACCATTTATTGGCTGTGTGACGTTGGATGAGTGTCTACCTTCCCAAACCTCAGTGTTGTTATCCACACACTGAAGGTAAACACAGTATCTAGACATATTAAATAACCCAATGCATAAAAAAACCACTTAGCACAGTACCTGTTTTATAGTAAGTGAGCACTCAATAAAGGAGAATGGTTATGTTAACACAAATTCACAACTTCTCTATGTTGACATGTTACAAAACCCCAGAATTGAAAGAAGATATAGATCATAATTGATTAGTCAATGTATGCCCCAATCTTAATTTTACCTACACTGAATGCATACATTATCACATATGTTGATTTATCTAGAAAGACATGCCCTGTTGTGATTACTGTTCCATTTGTGTCTGTCCTTGGACAGAAAGCAACTGTCACACAATCAACATCCTGCTGCTTTGTTGTCATGTTAGCCACAAGCCAGTAATGTCATTTAGGTTCCCCCTCTGCATTCAATCTGTCACCACATCCTGCTGTTTACTCTTCCATGGCATCACTAATGTTAGTCCCATGCTCTCTGTTCTTGTAAACATAATCAGTATTCCAGCCCTTGTCAGCACAAACTAAATCCAACTTGTTTCCCATGAGTCTACCTCATTTGCATCAATTATCGCTTTAAAAAAAAATCAACAGGTCCAAAGTCTTGCTCAATTTCTGAAATCCTGCTCTATGAACTTCTGACTCAAACCCTGAGCAATCAAAAACCATGTACTCACTTTCCCTAACAGCCTCGTTTTAGAATTCTGGGTATTGCTCTTCCTTGTTAAACCACCCAGGGTAACTCAGTTTGCTTACATCATAGAAACCTTTTTTTAAAGAGGGGCTTTCTACATGGTACTACTGATCTCTCGAGGCATCTACTTTCTGGATGCTCCTATCACTCTCACCACCCACACAGCAATCACCGCTGATCGTTTAAGAGAATGCAACTTCTTCAGAGTCAATCTATCCAACTGGCCCTGAGTTCTCACAATCCTGTACTGTGAATTCTATCACTTTCAGTTCACTCAAAGAGTCAAAATCCCTTACTACCCATACACTCTCAACTCCTTCTCCCTCATCTGATAAATTTATACATTCAGAGTCAGAAGAAACCACCCACCGTCAACCACTCACACCCTCTTTACATTCTTCCAAATAAATATAAAGCCTACTTTCATTGTTATTTTATTATTTACATTAAGAGCAAAAAAATCTCAGTAATAGTACATGGGAGGATTGGGGGTAGTGGTTGGTAGTGGTTGACCAGGGAGTCATATGAGAATCTTTAAGATGGAGGAAGTCCATTAAAACAAATAATAAGTAAAACATGATTGACAAGAAAGGTGACCTAAACGGTCTTTTATTTTTCACACTATGTAGGGAAAAAAGATTATTTTAAGCAGATGGGCCCAACAGTTCTCAAAGAAATCAAATGATGTATAATTTTTACTACTTAATGTCTCCTTAAAAGTCAAATAACTATTTTCTTTCTGCTTTAGTATGTATTTTAAAATGTTATTTGCTTTGAAATTTCAATTAACATTAAAGGAGAGCCGTCTATTTTTATGTTCCCCAAGAAGATGTACAATTTGTAAAAATTTCAGAAAAAAACAAGTCAGAATGAATCCCATTCCAAAGGCCACCACTTTACTTTGCTCGAGGGCTCTTCAAAATACCAACTTCTACCTGAAATTATCTATTAGCAAAAGAATCAAATGTGCCTCATCTCCCAGAGCATCATCTCCAATAAAAAGTAACAAAAGATGCTCAGAGTTAGAACCTAAAACTTGCTCCTCCTTTCCTCCAAAAGAAAATGTTAACAAATTCAGTAGAGTAGCATGACATGAAATTTATGTAGGAATATCCAGAAGTAGAAATTAGCTTCTGCTTTGTCTCCATCAATAAACAGTTACAAATACTTAAAATTTAAAATAGGGTATCTTCTCTCTCTCTGTCAAATAAATAAATAAAACCTTTTTAAAAAATAGGGAATCTTAGCAGTGGATAGTAGTTTCAACATCATCGAGCACAAGATCTCTGTTCCCACGAGAACCTCTTCTATTTGACTTTTGTCTGCAGTCTGAGCACAACCTTTTCTGATGACAGTAAGCTCATTCCTTCTGCAAGAAGCCCCCCATTTTTTTTCATGAAAATATCAAAACTGAAATTTTCCTGCTTGCAACATCTGCTCATGGGTCCTAGCTTTGCCATATGGAGCCATGAAGAATGAGCTCAACCATTTCAGCATCCTAGCTACTAGAAAATTTCCAGTTCATACAGACTTCAGAGTCTTCAGTTCTTTAGCTGCCAGTTGTTTCAAACATTTTTTTCTAAGAAAATGAGAGTAGTTAAAATAATACAATTGAAAGTCAGTCTGATGTAGGTCTCAGTACCTGGACTATCCTACAGTAACTGCAGGTCCTTGGGCAAGTTATTTAATCTCTATTAATTTGTTTGCATCCAGGAATAACATGATTTAAGTCATAATTTTGTTATGAGGATTAGTAGATACTGTATGTAACTCGCTTAAAACACACTTCAAAACTTTCAAAAAAAAAAAGTTGTGCTATTAACCTAATGGTTTTGTTTTACTGTTACCTCTAGGAATTTTATTCCCTATAATCTCATAATCTCCAAAAAGTATGAGTATAATAAACATAATGCAATTCCCATTACTGATGTGATTACTGTAGTTACTCTGTTATTATATATCTGTAACTGGCATATCTAGTCCACCTTTCATACCATCACTTACTGTTAATTTTTTAAAGAAACAATCCTATTTCCTGATTATTTTCAATAGATACTTCATGGCTACACCCAAAGCTTCTGATTTATAGCGATAAAATCACAAAAAGCTGGTCTACTTGACAGACTCTGCTGGACACATGAGTGAACCCATTAACATCAGGGCATGTTAAAATTTAAGCACATGCAAACACTCATAATATCAAAATGGAACAAACTCCCATACCTAGCTAGAACTCTGAAGTATGAGTTGGAAACCTAAGGTACAGATCCTGTCGCAATAAAACTCCAAAAATATGTACTCATAAAGGCCAAGCTTTGCAAAGCAAATAACAAAATTGGAAATGTTCCTTCCCCAAACTTTGAATCACCATGACAGCTCCAGTATGTGTGAATCCTCAAATACTTATAAAAATGATACCAAATTTTAACTGAAGGCAGCAATGTGTGGATATTTATTTTGTCCTATATTCTGCCTCCAGAATTAATTAAAATCTATAGAGGAACTGAACCACCCTAAAGCTTCAAACATGGTAATCCTACCCCTGGGAATATAAAGACAAGCAACATATACTAAATTGGCATTGTTACTACCATAGCAAAATGTGTATTAGTTGCCTTGGTATTTTGTGAATTGTATCTCTGCATGTTTTGATCTAAAACACTTCCCTTATATAGGGCTAACTTCGAAAGCTACAGAAGCAGATAAGATAATCAACTATTTCCACCATTACTAAATCTTATGGATGGCCTCACTTGTCCTTAAATCAACTAAGATCTAGATGGCAGAAATGGTATTTGTAGCTATGTCACTAAAAGACAGCAACATAAATAAGGCCTTGGCTTCTATTTTTAGTCTGACCTCAATAAAGTATTACAGAGTTGCAGCCATGTCTCAATGAAGCTTAGCTGTTCAAATCACAAGGTCTCATTTTAATAGACATGGTGATCCTAAAGTAAGTGTGAAGTATTTTTTTCTCAGTGCAGGAATTATGCAAAAAAAAAAAATCAGATTCAAAATGCTTTTCTAACACAGTAAGTTTAATTTAGTATCTGATCACCAGAATGGAAATTCTGTCTCAATTAAAGAAATTTGCATATATATATACACACATACATATATGTGTGTTTATATGTCTATATATATGATCAATCTGTTTAGCTTTTTAATTTTACCTGTCTTTAAATTTTTTATGACATTTTTACAACTGTTACTTAATTTTATCCTATCTGCTCATATAAGGAAAAGTAAATAGATGTGAGTGCCATTTAAATATGAAGAAATTAAAGTAGATAACGATTTAGTACATTTCACCAGGCCCAAAGGAAGAATCCAGGTCGCCTGAACTAAAGCTTTGGGAATCCCAACCAAATTGTGTTACAAAAGAGACAGAGACCAAAAAAAAAAAAAAAAAAAAAAAAAAGAACAGGGGAGATAGGGGGACCTGCATGGCTCAGTTGGTTAAGTGTCTACCTTTGGCTCAGGTCATGATCATAGAGTCCCAGAATCAAGCCCTGCATGAGGCTCCCTGCTCAGCANTTAAAAAAAAAAAAAAAAAAAAAAAAAAAAAAAAAAAAAAAAAAAAAAGGAACGAGGGAGAGAGAAACTACCCAGAAACACTTATATGATTAAAGTACATTTCTTTCTTATGGCTGTCTCATTCCTTTTGACCTAGTATCTATTATTACGGTAATTACAAGAAAGGACAGTGAGTAAGTGCATCTGTGAGTGGAGAGGGGGAAGTATGCTACATAGAAAACACTCTGCTAGGCCCTATGGAATGAGGATGGAAATGTGAGTGGTATAAATATAAAGAGCATAGCATCTGTGACAACATGGGTGACCTTGAGGACACTCACTCTGCTAAGTGAAATAATTCAGAGAAAGACAAATACTGTGTCATATCACTTATACATATAATCTGGCAAAGCTGAACTCAGAGAGTAGAATGGTGGTTACCAGGGGCAGGGAGGTGGGCGAAATGGGGAGATGTTGGTCAAAGATTACAAACTTCCAGTTAGAAGAAGAAGAAGATCTGGGGATCTAATGTATAGCATGGTGATTACAGTTAATAATACTGTGTTATATACTTGAAAGTTGCTAGAAAATAAATCTGAGATTTTCTCATAACCAATAAGAAATGATAATTATTTGATGTGACTGAGACGGAGTTAATGTTATGATGGTTAACTTTTCAAAATATATGTTTATCAAATCAATATGATATACACCTGAAACTTATACAATGTTATATGTCAATCAGGTCTCAAAGAAGCTGGGAAAAATAGGACATGTTTCTTTTTTCATGCAATCTATGGTCTAACATGGATAAGCATGAAAACCATATTAATATACTAATGCACTTATTATTTATATTGCCAGAATGAATGCATGTACAGAGAGAACAGAGAACAGCCATTCTTTCACCCACTGGTAGAGTTTTAAAAACTACAAAACAAAAGCTGAGGGTAGTTGTACAAACAGTCATTAAGGAATGGTGTAAGATCCAACTCATGACTCTGGCCATTTTCACGGACTCAGATCAACCTCAACAAGACTTCAGAAAAGGGTTTGGGCAACAGTAGCCACTTCAGCAAAATTCTAATTTAGTACATTGAAGTTGGCTAAACTAAACTTTGCCAAATAGAAATTGTTGGCCATAACATTATTCTATCCCAGCTTCCTAAGTTCATAAGGTTAAGTTCTATTAAACTATTGCCATCCTTAAAACAGCCGGGTGCTACCAAATGTATGGCAATTTTCTTTCTTGTCAGCCTTAAGGTAAATCTGACTCAACTTGTCTCTTCTTTCTTTTTTCTTCTTCAGCCAGTGGTTGATGTAATATCTTTCATGTTATTTGAATGACAGTATCAAAATATCATCTTAGTAAATATAATACTGTTATTGTTGTTAAAATTCTGTTAATAGATTATTTTCTTCCTTAGGCTAATCATTACAAGATTTTGGCCATTATTCTGATGATGAATAAACAAATAAATACTAAGAAAAAAAAATTCCTCCACTCCCACACACATACCCATAGAGATACATACTTATTTTTACATTATTAAGGTAGCTGTTACTCTCTCTGTTGCTTGGTATGTATGGGTCAAAAGATTAATATCTCTTTTTTTACCTTTATTTATATTATGCCTCACTAAAAAGAAAAAAAATTTGAGGGAGTTAAATTTATCAGAGTTCAAAAGGTCAAGTATCTCTAGGTTAAAGCTTTCTTAGCTGTTACCTATGCAAATAGAAATAAACCAGAACTGATTTTTGTGCAAAAGTAGTAATATTTAAAGTTAAGGGAATTTAAAATCCATTGTAAGGTTACCCCACATCTATTCCTTGTACTAGAAAATCAATGGGAGAAGAAAAATGCAAAAAAAAAAAATGTTTAAAAAAAGTTAAAAAAAAATAAGTTGATGTTTAGCTTAGAAAACTCGTGGCTCATATTGTTTCTTGCTGATCTGTGAATGTGTGGTAATATTACATTCTTTTAAAAGATTAGGGTTTTATTTTAGGTAATCTTTAAAACCAAAATATAGGGCCCCTGGGTGGCTCAGTTGGTTAAGCAGCTGCCTTCGGCTCAGGTCATGATCCCAGAGTCCTGGGATCGAGTTCCACATCGGGCTTCCAGCTCCACAGGGAGTCTGTTTCTCCCTCTGACCTTCTCTTCTCTCATGCTCTCTCTCACTTCCTCTCTCTCTCTCAAATAAATAAAAATCTAAAATAAACAAATAAATAAAACCAAAATATATTTCACTATGGTATTAAAAATCAAAATAAATTTGTCTTTATCATTGAATAAATGAAGCCTGATATCAAGACACTTTACAGAAGTATATTTATAACAGCATGCCGCTTTTAGAGGTGCCATTATTTTTTTTTAAATGCACCCTGTTTTCAATCATGCTAATAGTTTTTTGGTCGCAGAATTCTTAGTATTAAAGTATTACATTCATTTGATTATACTTGCTTTAATTTTTTTCCAGAACTCATATCATTAAGATATTCTTTTTTCTGGAATTCCTCAAAATATATGTACCTCATCTCTATGACAAAATGTACTTAAGAGCCTGAGACTAGTATGACAGAATACAAGTTATAAAACTATATCAAATGCATGTGTCTTTTGAAAAAGCTCATACCTCATTTTGAAGGTGCTAGGTATAATGTAGAAGACTCATGGGTGGTGGGAATAAAATAAGTATTGCCTTGAGTTTATAAAGATGCTTACAGAAACAAACCAATCTAGTATTTCAAATTTAGGAGTTTATCTTTACAGAAGCAAAAGCAATAGGGCAAAACAATTTATGTACAAAAATGAGTAGTGAAGAAATAAAATTTAAAGAGGAACAACAATGAAATTATATTTATCAGTAGAGAAATTGTTAAATATTTTAAGGCACATGTAGAGTTGTTGGATATAGAGTCAGAAGAAAGTGCCCTTCAAGAAGTCCAGTCAACATTTTCAATGGAACCAGATAGTCCCAAATCCTTTGACTGGCTAATAGATAAAACTACACAACCCCATTCACTGGTAGCTCTCCAAGGTGCTGAATACAAGCACTTCTAATCATTCTTAGGAACTACTTAAAATGATGGCTATGTCCATCAATTCCAAAGGCAGAGGATGCACCGGAAATAATGGGAGTTTGAGTCTCATAACACAAATGACCTTATCTTGCTTATTTATTAATATATAGCAACTAAAACCTAGAATAGGTCTGAAGTTGATTGCATTTGTTTTCTACTGGATCACTTTTATAACCAAACTAGGGGAGAGGAAAAAAATGGAGCTTCAGTCTACAGTGAGAAACAGACTGACTCACTTTCAATCCCACACTTCAAGTCTTGCACTAAGTTAAGTTGTCCTCATCTAAGAAGACTTCTTGGATTAATTCCATCTATTCTAATTATTCCCTTACACAGAAATTTGCATTTTTAGAATTTATGCTTGCAATTCTTCTCATGTACTTTTTATTTTACGTCTCTCAAGGTAAGCCACATACTTATTAATAATGCTGAGTTTTATGTCTAATTTTTTAACATCTAAAAAATGTGTTTTTCTAAGAGGATCTCAAAAATTCTTTAATGAATAAAGTGATATAAATAAACATAGCAACCCTTTCTCTTATCTCGCTTTTTTATTTTTCTAAATGAAAAAAAGACAATTATCAAGGTGACTAGTTCCTAGAGTGATAAGCACAATGAATGCAGATGGGTCAGTAAGCAAGTTTTTTTCTCTCTCTCTACCTCTGTTTTCCACCTGTAATTTTGGAATGGTAGCCTCTTTATCCCACACTTTTCAAACTTCTATAGTACATTATAATCAATAGACGATAAGCAATTGATTTTCAAATAATTTGGGGGAAGATTTGGGAAGTTCAACAATAATCTAATTTTGATGTAGACTTAGATATTCTCTATAGAAACACAATGGGTTAAATATAGAAAGTTAAGATTGATAGTATAGTTAGAATCAAGAATACATTTTGAAACTATAAAGGACATTAAAGATCAATTTGTCCATACTGCTCCCATTTTAGAAGTGGGAAAAATTAAGATCCAGAAATATAAAATGACTTCCTTTAGGTTATAAAGAACAGTGCTAGGACCAAAAGCTATGTCTCTTCCTTTCTACTTTACTAAATTTTTGTCCCGTTACAATCCATTGCTTTTTAAAAAATTATATTGACTGAACCACAAACACATTAAAGCCATCAGACCTTAAGAGTAAAAGGGGTCCACATACTCACTCAGCTGATTTTTGCCATTTTTAAAATGGTGGAAATTAAAATGTCCAAAGGACATCTGCAAACAGAGGCTTCTCTGACCTAAATCATTCTTTCTAATTACATTTCAAATAAAACATAGTTAGCAAGCTCCAAGCGGTATGTTCACCAATAAAAGTATGTTTTATTAAAATCTTTTTGGTGTAATAAACACTTCAGTTGAGGTCTTATCATTCAATTTTCTTGAAAATAATGACTGTAAACATGTGACTAAGGGCTTTAAAAGAAAACACACACACACACACACACACACAAACACCTATCAATCTTTTCAAGAGCCTAGGGAGTCACCTTTGAATAATATAATGCACTTTCATGTCAAAACTGACTTGTTTGTTCCTTTTGGAACATATATTAAATATGTTACACAAATACTCCAAGAAAAACTGACACAAAGAAAAAGCTTTTCTTCAAATGAACAAAATTATCCATTTTCAAAGCTATAGTACACAAGATCTATCTATTACACTTTTAAGTTGAATGCAGAGATGTCTTCTACTTGGGAAAAATTCAATAACCAAAATGATTCATAAAGCCGTTTAACCATATTCCTCTTCTATTAGTTAAAAATACTTTTAATATTTCTTATCTATCAGACTGGCCACACATAAGGGTCTAACCAAAAATTATGTTGCTGAAGCCAATAATCTTATATACTATCGGCTGAAGTGCATAATGATTCCACCTCTATGAAGAAGAACTTTGCATATCTACCAGAATACTTTACGAATTCATCTTCTGACCCAGTAATCCAGGAGTTTATCTAAAAATAGATTTCCACAAGAATTAAACATATGCACAAAACTTTGTGGCATATTCATTCTGACACTAATTGTGACAGCACAGTATTAGGAAAAACTGAAATGTCTAACCATAGAAGACTGGTCAAATACACTGTAATAACTTCATACTACAGAGTATTAGATAGCCAAAACACAGAAACAAGAAAATATTTACAAACAAATATGGAGTGATTTCCAAAATATACTATTAAGTAAAAATATCAAGGTGTGAATGAATATCAGTCATGTTTACATTTTGGGTAAAAAAGTAAGAGTCAACTTAAGCATGTATATACATTTAAATGTATATAAGTGGACATATTCATGTGTATGTATGCATATAAGTATATGCATAAATACATGTATACATTTATAGCACACATTTGAATAAACACACTATCAATAAATTAGAAAACAAAATCATTATCTAGGGGGTAAAGCTCAGTGGTAGAGCATTTGACTGCAAAATCATTATCTATGGAAATACTGGAACAAGGTAGGAAAAAATACAGATGAAATGAGACTTTCCTCAGTACAACTTTTTATTTAGTTCTAATTCTAAACCTAGAAGTATTTTACCATTTTCAAAAAATTAACTTAAAATGATTTGAAAGCCTTACGTAGCACAAAAGACAGAGTAAATAAACTTAACTCTGTATCAAATTGATGACATAACCATAGATACAAAAGTAGATAACTCAAGTAACTTTCTTGGACACAAACACTCTAAAGACAAAAACACTGCAAAGAAATCCTAAACTTAGTAGCAACAACAAGATGACACTATTCATCTCATAGGTATTTTCTTAGAATTACATTTAAAAATTATGTACAAGATAAAGGTAACTGTATGTGGGATGTAAGAGAACCTTCAATACTATCATTACAATTCTTCTGAAATCTAAAATTATTCTAAACTAAAGGAATTTATTTAAAGAAATAAGTTTAAGGAAAAATAAGTATTTTTTTTAAAGATTTTATTTATTTATTTGACAGAGAGAGAGAGACAGCGAGAGAGGGAACACAAGCAGGGGGACTGGGAGAGGGAGAAGCAGGTTCCCCGCTGAGCAGGAAGCCCAATGCGGGGCTCAATCCCAGGACCCTGGGATCTGACCTGAGCAGAAGGCAGTTAACAACTGAACCACCCAGGCCCCCAGGGAAAAATAAGTATTTGCAGAACTAAGCATAATACCTGACACAGAAGAAATAATTGATTAAAAAAAAAAATCACCAAGCACCTCAAAGACAGTGAAGACTCACTAAGCACTTGATGTTGTCATTACTACTGTTTTGTTGTTGCATTCTGATAGATTTTTTGGGAGGGGGATTATTAAATTTTGTGAGACAGTACATTCAACAGTATCCGAGTCACAAGATCAAGTATCCTAAGGTCATTCAACCATACTGAGAGATCATTTATACATACAACACATATATACAGAAACAAGTAGCTCCTTATGGTTTTCAAGGGAGATTTTCACATTACCCTACAAAAGCCTCACAATGACTCAGCAAAATAGGGCCGATCAGGACATCTCCCTTGATCAAATGAGCAGAGATCTACAGATGATTAAATACAGGCCCTTGTTCACACAGCTCATCTGTAATGAAGCTAGGAGAAGAATCCTACTCCCTCCTAGCCCATTGTTTTTCTTGACACATGATACATCCTCACCTACACATAGGGGATTAGGATCTATTTAAGTTAACAAGGTACTGACATTGCAAAAATGTTACAAATTCGTTGTATTTACTTTAGGGTAAAGGTGACTATCCTGTATCTTTATGGAAAGTATATTCAAGTTACAGTCTCAGAAGATATAATTTCCTCTACAGAATCTAGGTCATTGTGTACATTGATTAGGAAACTCACAGGCACAGAGACAAAAATAAAATTTATAGACATTTACTCTCAATATATTTCTGACATTACAACAGAGTGCTGTTGTATACGATAGAGCCTACGTGATTATCTTACAAAGTCCTCAACAGTCTAGTTTCATCTTTTTAAACCTTGTCTTCTACTATTCTTCAACATAAATTCTGCTTGTTACCCTGATCTACTCATTGTAACTTTTTTTTTTAACCTTTGTTCTACTCTCTTTGCCTCTTCAGTTTCTGTTGCTTCCAACTAAAGAACCCTCTCACTAACCTAACCTCAAAAAAAACATGATGCAAGATTATGGAGTAGCCCTCAGAATCTAAGGCTTAGGAAGAAAGGAAGAAAGTAACCAGGGTGGCTGGGGAAGACTGGGTATCTGGAAGGTCTGAACAGTCTATATTGAGTGTGCCTTATAAGCTTTTGCTTCATCTCCTACTGTGATGGGGGAAGGGCAACTGACCACAGCAAAAATCCATGAGCAATTACAAAAGAGAGAAATGGATGTAACTTAGGTTAAAAAATCACATGTGTTTAGCCAATTTCTCAAGATTTAGCATTCCTATATATTCTGGGACTCTTCCACTGGTCTTTAGAGATCACAGTGCTAGAAATAATAATTTCTACTCCTGTATCACTCACTGCCAAACCCATGAGACAAATTGGTACTCTCATTATAAATCTCTTCCACTGATTTTTGAGTGGTTGCTTAAACTGTATCTTGCTATTTCATTGAGATAATGTCTTTCCAATTTTAAGTTCCTTTACAGATAGGCAAAGACAATCCAAAGTTTATCTATGATTACCAAACATGTCATGCATGATCATCTGTATAAGTACATTTATTCTTCATTGTAACTCCATGAGATAGTGACTGCTCTTCCCTTTTCTCAGATAAAGAAACTGAGGCTCAAGGGAATAATAGAATTTGTCAAAATGACATATGCTGACAAACACAAAGAAGGTTTCAACAATGTAGGAAATTAAAGTCAATCCACTGTCGACACCATGTTTTTGCCATGAGATCATGTGGCATCAATCCAGGAGCCACTGTGGTTCATGTGGTATAGTGAGTGTATGTGACCTCCTTGGTTATTAAAGTGTGACCTCTTTCAATCAGATACCTTATATACTTATCTATAAACCCTACCATGCTTAGCATATTGCTGATCACAAGCCCTTAAGAGGTAATTCTGATGGACTAGTCCATGATTCACATGAACTATAAAGTTAGCATCATAACCATATTTTTGGAGTGGAATTTCTAACTATGTAACACAAAAATCTCTTCTGGTAACCTCTGTCAGAGGTTAAACCTCTCACTTTTAAGTAAGTTTATCTTCTGAAGACACAGGCTTAATCTCAGTTATTTAGGTGGAAACATGGTCAATTCACTGACGATGACCCAGTAAATTAGGATCAGATGTCAGAATTAGAAGACACAACAAATGATAACTTCCCACAAACCACACTTTTTGCTTTTATGGGTATCTCCAATAGCCACCAGTGTAATCGTGAGATCAAGTCTATAGTTGTAAGCAAAGATCTTGGGATTTTTCTTGGTATTTTTTCCAACTTGGAAAAGTTTCTATTTCCAGTCAAATAGACTTAATCATTACATTAAAAAATTACCCCTTTGTGTTTATGTCACAGTACGAGATGGAGCAATGGGCTTACACCCAAATGTGGGTCCTATACTCTACAATTCCATTAGTTAACTGTGATCAGGCATGTTACTTCATTACCTGACTTTTTGCTCTCCTAATGGATAAACTGTAACATTTCCACCAAAAAAATTGAGAAGTTCACTTCTAACTGAAAGTCTTCCTCAATTCTGTATTATTTTAAGGGAGTTCAAGAATCAGATGGGAACAGAGATTATGTTTTTTCCATCTGCATTTTTCTAGTGTAAAGCATCATGTCTGAAGCACATGTTTAAAAAATGTGGGATGACCATAGAAATGCAAAATATATATGCTGGAAAACATGACCATTAAAGATTTTTATAATTTCATGAATCTGTAGCTGTGTTGTCTCACAATCAAGTAAACATCTCCAAACCCATCCCTCTGATACTACCCTTTATCAATGTCTAATATCAAACCATACAAGAACTATTCCTTTTTATTTCTATACTTACATGGTCAACAGGAGAAGATGATTACAATGTATTCCTATCTAACTCAGTGATCAAGAAAAATTTGAATTCTAAGTACCTACAATCAAGGGTTGATTTCCAAATAGAGATTTTTAAATGTAGACATAATGTGATTAAATAAATGGTAGTGGGAATGCCAGAGAAAATACAGAAACTATATGTGGATAAAAGTATATGTGTATTTTGGGCGCCTGGGTGGCTCAGTGGGTTAAAGCCTCTGCTTTCGGCTCAGGTCATGATCTCAGCGTCCTGGGATCGAGGCCCACATCAGGCTCTCTGCTCAGCGGGGAGCCTGCTTCCTCCTCTCCCTGTCTCTCTGCCTGCCTCTCTGCCTACTTGTAATCTCTCTCTCTGTGTCAAATAAATAAATAAATCTTTAAAAGTATATGTGTATTTATATTCAAAATTAGAGTATGGTTTCCCCAAGTGGCTTCTATAACACACTATTTCTGGAAAATTCCCATAAAAAAGGTTTTTATGATCGTATTCATTGGTATAGGATGTACTATTTGGCACTCTTCTAGAAAGTCCTGAGGCATACAAGTGTATCAAAGCTTTGAACAATCTTACTTTGTTAAATATATTATTTCCCAAACTTGCTTGACCACAGAATCCACTTTCCATAGAAAAGATCAATTAAAACATTTATAACCACTCTTTAATAGAGCGCACTACCAAGCCCAGGACAAAGAACCTAGAAGAGCACTTCCTTGCCAATGACCAAAGGCATTAAGGCCAACCACTTTTAAACTGCAGCCTTTTTAATTAATAACAAACAAAAGAACCTCTATTTCATTATATCATTCATGAACACATCTAGTACTCTGCTTTTGTATCTTGATCCTGACACCCCTGGCTGACCTACATGATGTAGCCAGTTGATCTGTGTCTTCAAAACCCTGGAGATGTAACCTTACTGTATGAAACCACAATCCTCTTCTCTAAATGGAATGCTTTAGAACAGACTTTGAAGGGCTCTTCCAAAATGAATGTTTCTTCATGACTTCAGTTTGATCACTGCAGGTCAAGGAATCTCAGCACTAAAAACAACCACAACACTTTATCATTAGCCTCATACCTCTTTCAATTAACTCAAGAGCCACCATAAAGGTCAGAATCATTCAAAACTCAGAGGCTGTATAAGCAAGGATCATAGTGATAAACTCAAAACTGTAAGCCTGTTTGGCTTTCATTCATTCACTGCAATAGTATTTTAAGCCTCATGTGTGCTGGGAATTAAACTGAAAACAGTACTAAATTCTGCAGAATCAAAGAATACTAATCCACTATGAGGAACTGACCCAGGATGAGTCCACCACTGAGTGGGGTCACAATCAAGAGGCCATTTTAATAGTGATGCTTGAAAAAGGAGCCCTTATGTGAGGTCTTTCCTCTAAAATGGAGGTGCCCAGAGTGTTAATAACATTTTTAAGGTCAATGTAAATGAGTAGTGCTTAGAATTAGGTAATTTAAACCTGGAATACTGTTGGCAATACAATAACTACAACAACAACATCGTGAAATCCTCTCACTGAGTGGACCCAGAGATCTGTTTTCAAAGTCAGGACCACTCCGGGAGTCGCTCAGACGGCGGCTCTCCTGTGGCCTCATTAGTTGACTCTCACAAGGTACACGCTGAAGCAGTGTCCTAGATTCCCACACACCAACTCTGACATTTATAAAGCACTTTCAGTCCTGACGAGATCAAAAACTCAGCATTCTTTCAAATCTCATAATAACTCCCAAACATGCCTGGCTCAGGCTGAGAAAACTGAAAATGATAAAGCACTTATTAGATTAAAAAAAAAACCTTGGGGATTATGGGCTTGTCCACTTCCCTCCTGCCACATGAAGCATTTATTTGATTTTAATAACACATTTTCTCCTTAGAAAACATTTGCTGCATTTTACCTCCCAAACCACACTCATTTGCAATCACCATGGTCCTATGATGTTGGCACATCTACCAAAAGACTGGGGGTTTTCCTGTTAAATTGTGGGCTTCCAACCAAAATCTCCCATGGTTATCCTTTAATGTCGATGTGAGACATCTTGGTGTTGGCACATGGACTGGAGCCTTCCTCATTACCACAGTGGGAGTAAAAAACACATGTCAACATGTTTGCTGCAACTATGTTCTGGGCTCTGGCTCGCACAAAGCTGATGCTTTGAGTTTCTAGGTTTTTCAAAATAGCTAACATATCATTTTTAAACATAAAATAGCTGAACTATATTGTGTACTTGTGTGTCATGCGCCATATTGTTTTTATCATGGTAAAAAATGCAACATTCAATTTACCTTAATTTCTAGATTACAATTCAGTCAAGTATATTTACATGGTTGCGAAGCAACTTTTTCATCTTGTCAACAAAAGCAAACTTTTTCATCTTGTAAAACTCAAACTCTATACCCATTATTCACCTCCTCGTCTCCCCTAGCCCTTGGAAATAATTACCTCCTCATCTAATTACCTCCTCGTCTCCCCTAGCCCTTGGAAATAACCTTCCGACTTTTTGTTTCTATGATTTCAGGGCCTTTTGATAGATCATATGAATGGAATAAAACACTATTTGGCCTTTTGTGACTCCTTTGTTTCACTTAGCATATTTCCTCAAGGTTTATTCATGTTGTAGCATGTGACAAGAATTTTTATTCTCCTTTTTAAAGGCTACTTAATATCAGAGTATGTGTGTGGTGTATCTATCATGATCTACATACTCATCCCCCCCACAGGAAGGAATATTATGCATAACGTATACATATACATATATATTTTAACATTACATATACATATAGTATGTATACACACACACACACACACACACATATATATATATATATAAATATCTTTCCTTTATCCATTCATCTGCCAATGAATATTTGGATTGTTTTCACCTTAAGGCAATTATGAACAATGCTGTAATGAACATCGGCTTATAAATAGTCCTTCAAGATCTTGCTTTGAATCCTTTTGCCTATATACCCAGAAGGCATATTGCTAGATCATACGGTAATTCTATTTTTAGTTTTTAGAGGAAACTCCATGCTCCTTTCCATAATGGCTGTGCCATTTTTCATTTCCATCTGTAGTGCAGGATTCCAATACATGTGCATATTCACCAACAATTGGTACGTTTTGTTCTCTTGACAGCGGCCATCATAAGGGCATGAAATGATATTTTGCTATGGTTTTGATTTCTATTTCTCTTATAATTAGTCATGTTAAGTATCTTTTCATATGCTTTTGGCAGATTACATATCTTCTTTGGAGAAGTGTCTATTCAAGTCCTTTGCCCATTTTTTAAATCTGGATATATTTGCTGTTATTAAGTTGTATAAGTTCCTTATAAATTGTGGATACTTACTCTTATGAGATACATAATTTGCAAATTAAAGTAAACCTGCAGGCATTATGTTTCTTAATGTGAAGCCCAATTACCTGAAGACCACCAAACCTTGAAAACTGACAGACACACAGAGACATACACACAAGAAAATGGACACAAATTTTGAGTTTACATCCCCTACGAATAAGAAAGATGGATGGCAATTATTAAAGAGTCACTTCCTCACTCAGTATTAGAGCACCTATTATGTGCAAGGCACTGAGGACACTAAAGCAAAACTGAAAGAGAGCCCTCCCTTCATAACATTTCTAGATTTTTGAGGTAGGAGAGTTACTGCTTGTATGTTACATTTTCTTCATGCCCAAGAGGTCAGATTTGGAAAGTCCTAATTCTAAACACATTCGCCATGCTCAATGTATCACAAGTCTCTAACTTTCTAAAACTTGAAGCACAAAAGAGGACTCTGTCACAGTTCAAATAAGACTGTAAGAAATTTCCTAGTAATGTCAAGTAAAATGCCAATAATTATCTGTGCCATTTGAGCTCCCAGTGAACAAGAAAAAGGAAACTGTTAGGCCTCTCACATAGAGAGCCATGGGCCACACAGAGCCCATGGAAGATAACCAAGTAATAAACAAGAATCCAATCCCAGTCAAACAACTCACTCACTCTATCCAACTACTCCAAGCCTCAAATTCCTAATCAACACAGTGGGGAGCGTGAAAGCACCTACTCCATATGACAGTTGGAAAAATTAAGTGAATTAATAAATACAAAGTGCCTAATATAGTGTCACAATCCAAGTTCTGAACAAGTACTGAGTGAAAAAGAAAACAAGTTGATTTCTAATGTGAATACAAAAAACATCATCTATACTTAATTTACACAATTGCACAAGGCCAAGGTTTGACTTGGACCTGCTTCAAGAAGTCCTACACTACTTATCTACTGTCTGCACCTGTCCTTATCCATAAAGATTGCTTCTCATGTTTCCTTTGTTTCTTACACACACACACACACACACACACACACACACACACACGGTTATCTTGAGAATGAATGTAAGAATAAACACAGCCCTGAAGAGTGGAAAAAACAAAACAACAACAGATTTTGCTATTCCTAACATAGGAAATAGCTACCTGGATTTTAATATTTGTATTACATTTACAAAGGGAATCTAAGAGAAACTGGGGGGAAGGAATAGTGAAGTCAGGGGGGAAGAAGTAAAAGCCAACATGTTTGGCATCAGAAAAAAGGATAGGTTTTCCCTCCTCCTACCTCTCCTCCCTTCCCTCATTCTTCCTGTCCTGCTGAGGTCTGTCCCCCACAAATCCCTCTGTTGAAATCCTAACCCCCAAGGATGCTGGTGTTAGAAGATGAGGCCAGAGATGCTCATATCATGAGAGGAGAGCCCTACTACGTGGAATTAATGCTCTTATAAAACAGACTCCACAGAGTTCCCTAGGCCCTTCCACCACCCAGGAGCAAAGCAAGAAGGCACCAGTTAGGAACCAGAAAGAGAGCTCTGACCAGAGAACGCGATCATGCTGCTACCTTGATCTTAGACTTCCAGCCTCCAGAACTGGAAGATATAAATTTCTCTTAAGAAGCTACCCAGTTTGTAGTGTTTTGTCACAGCAGTCTTGTGACACATCCTTCCCCACTTGTTCCTACCTTTCCAACTAGGTCTTTGGGGGTAACCTAGGTTGGTTATTTGAGAAGAAATGAAAAAGAAAGAACATGAGAGACATTAGAACCAATATGCCGAAGTAAATAGGGGCCAAAAAAAAAGTTATATAATTTTTACAAGCAAAAGAAAAATACACATCATTTTCATAGCTTTAGGCTTAAAATTCACTGAACAATTTAGTGCTTCATCCTTCTACTTGGCCTTGATTTTCCACTCCCCATTTCTTATTAATCACTTTTACTCCTTTGGCTTTCAACCCTACTACAGCTATAAAAAATAAAAGGAGAAAAAAATAAACATGGAAATAGAAATGATTTGATTCTGAATAATTAATGGAGACTTAATATGTGGGAACAAACAGGATTTCAACAGTTAATTTTAAAAATATAATCCAAGACCGTGCTGTAAATTAGGTGAGAAAACTGTTTTCCAACTCTTTGTATGGTTGCTTCAAATTAATTAGTGAGGTCTGGGAAATGCATATCCTTATTTCATTGCTAGTGGAAATGTCACTGGGACACTGTTTCTGAAGGGCAAATTAGCAGTGTACATCAAAAGGCTACAAAAAGATCTATACAGTTTGACCTTTCAATTATATTTTCAGGGCAAATTTTCTAAGGGAATCCTTAAAAATTTATGCAAAGATTTACCTATGAGAGATTTAAAAGGCTTCATTTTTATTTTGGAAAATTAGAAACAATATACATACCTGACATTGGAGGACTATCTAAATAAATGCCTATTCAGGGCACCTGGGTGGCTCAGTGGGTTAAAGCCTCTGCCTTCGGCTCAGGACATGATCTCAGGGTCCTGGGATCGAGGCCCGCATAGGGCTCCCTGCTCAGCGGGGAGACTGCTTCCTCCTCTCTCTGCTTGCCTCTCTGCCTACTTGTGATCTGTCAAATAAATAAAATCTTTAAAAATAAATAAATAAATAAATAAATAAATAAATAAATAAATAAATGCCTATTCAGAACCATTTATTGAGAGAGGATTAATGGCATGTGTAGATGTTCATACTGGATTAAGTATACAGGTAGATTATGAAGCACGGTCCAGTCCACAAGCCATTTTAATTTAAGAAAATGTAGAAAGCTCCTTCTTTAATAAATGCAAATGCAGGTAAAACTTCAGCATGAGAAGCTATTTTGGCCATACTTAGGTGTGCTATAAAAGGATTTACTTCCAAAGAACTAAAATATGTAATACATTCCTAATTATATCTAGCCTTTCAGACACCCTATTTAATAATATATATCTAGAGTTTGGTCACATGACTCATTTCCGTTCTTTCCCTTATAATGTAATTTTTACATTTTCCTAAGTTCCACATTTTCCCCCAAATTACACTTAAACTCATGACCAACAGGTGCAGGTTTAGTTTCAATACTTTTACCTTTTTTTTAACGAGCACTAAATACCTATAATATTAAACAGCTGCATCAGAACATGGCATGCAGACATTGCAATATTCAAACGATTGACCAGTTGGCAGGTAGGCAGAACCCTAATACTACCATCTAAATGTCAGCACTTCAGGGAAGCAGCAAGTCTACAGTTGGCTTGTGAAGACAGTTTTGGGTCTCTTGAGTCATGTTCAAGCAAAGGATGAAAACTGAATGAAGAAGCTAAGAAACATGATATGTGAGCATATCAGGGTCCATCAATTCTTTTAACACACAGAATTTAATCTATGAAAATTGCTGACCAAACTGTGTAAAGAGCCGAGATGCCCTTCAACAGATGAATGGATAAAGAAGATGTGGTCTATATATACAATGGAATATTACTCAGCCATCAGAAAGGATGAATACCCAACTTTTCCATCACCATGGATGGGACTGAAAAAGATTATACTGAGTGAAATAAGTATGCAGAGAAGTCAATTATCATATAGTTTCCCTTAGTTGTAGAACATAAGGAGTAACATGGGGGACATCAGGAGAAGTAAGGGAAAAGTGAAGGGGGGGAAATCAGAGGGGGAAATGAATCATGAGAGACTATGGACTCCGAGAAACGGGTTGAGGGTTTTAGAGGGGAGGGGGACAGAGGGATGGGTGAGCCTGGTGGTGGGTATTAAGAAGGGCATGTGTTGCATGGAGCAATGGGTGTTATACGTAAACAATGAGTCCTGGAACACTACATCAAAAACTAATCATGTATTATATGGTGACTAACACAATAAAAAGAAAAAGAAGAGAAGAGAAAGAAAAAAAAAAAGAAAATTGCTGAAGAGATACAGAAGCACTAGAGAGGCAAAGGGCAATGTGTAGGCATCACCATGGTAGTAACCACACTGAACAGAGGCAGCCCCTAAGGCAAGAGAAACAAAGGAATGAAACTGGCTCTATCAGAAATGAAAACATCCAAGGAAGCCCCAAAGGATCTAGGATCTAGACTTCTGAGAAGGGGAGGGTCCCATCTTGGCTGGTGCTGGTAATTTCAGAGCTCTCAGGAGAGGCTCCACAAAGCTACAAACCACAGCCCTCAATCAGAAAAGGGTGCATGAATTTCACTCTGGGAGTATGAGAATATGGAAACTAACATGATCCAACATAGGAATCAACTGCTACGAAGGGTAGTGAACCCTTGGTGAGATACAGTTGACACAATAATGAGGAAACATAAAAAAGGAGTTCCTTTGCCTCCCTACCATCCCCCAATTTACCTCTCACTCTCCCAGTTGGCAAGACCTATCAGGGAACAAAAAGCAAAGGAGGATTACAGCTTGCCCAGTCCCAGCCACAGTATCACCAAACAAGGTACACAACAGATTTGGAGTTGAGTGATAAGAACCTATAAAAAGGGGCACCTGGGTCGCTCAGTCAATTAAGTGTCCACCTTTGGGTCAGGTCATGATCTCAGGGTCCTGGGATCAAGTTCCAAGTCCAGCTCCCTGCTCAGCAGGGAGTCTGCTTCTCCCTCTCCCTCTGCCCTCCCCCCTGCTGTGCTCTGTCAAATAAATAAAATCTTTTAAAAAAAGAACTCATAAAAAAACATATGTATAAATACTCAAAGGGAGGGGAAAAAGCAGCATAGTCATCAACGTGCTGGCAGTGGTTATAACTGGATGCTGAGAGTCTATGAATGATTTAATTCCCTTGGTGCTTTCCTTCATTTTCCAATTCTTCCACAAAAAGTAAGCCATAACAATTTTCTTATACAAAAAAGCTGACTTCTGATTAAAAGAATGTTAAATGATATCATGTAACATTCGGACGTGAAAGCCTCTGGTATGTTTGAGGGCTTTTTAAAATGAAATTTCTCATTTACACTAATTTCCCTAATGGCATCAAGAATAAAATGCAAGCCCCTGTTTACCCAGCTAAACAATGATTAATGCTAAGTATATGGAAACACATGGTAAGACTAATGAAGAGTTTTTCTGTTTGAACATGGTAATGGTTTTGTGAAATAGGCTAGCACAGGGTTTGAATGAGGTTGCTAGATCAAAACCAAAGATTAATCAACTGGTTAATAATTTGTCAACAACCATTTGCAACAAAACTGGGATTACTAACTAATTATTAGAGAAATAAGCATTCCCTAAAGAACATTAAATAGAGCAATAATGGATAATACCTTATTCTCTTTCTGTGGCACGCTTTGGTTTTCCTTGTGGCTTCATGATTGTAATCATCCCCTCTGCCACCACCACTACTACTATTATTGAGCACTTACTGTATGCTCAATATGTGTTATAGGATTACTTTGTTTCCTCACAACAATCCTATGGACTTTGTGCAATTATTTCCATTTTTGAGTTTAGAATATTGAGCCGTAAATGGTTTAACTATCTTGCTCAAAATCAAACAAGCAGTCAAGGCAGAGCCAGGACATTAAAGGAGTTGAATTTCTTTTTTTTTTTTTAAGATTTTATTTATTTATTTGACTCAGAGAGAGAGATTACAAGTAGGCAGAGTAGCAGGCAGAGAGACAGGGAGAGGAGGAAGCAGGCTCCCCGCTGAGCAGAGAGCCCGATGCGGGCCTCGATCCCAGGACGCTGAGATCATGACCTGAGCTGAAAGCAGAGGCTTTAACCCACTGAGCCACCCAGGCGCCCAAAGGAGTTGAATTTCTTCAGGGTATTTTAATACGATTGATTTAAAGTAATATTATTAATAAACTTAAATAGTATTATAGTATTAATCACTCCAAAGCGTATCAATTCAAATTCCAATTATTTGTCACTGTGTTACTTTAACTGTGGTCCAAATATGTAAAATACCTTAAATCCCTAAAATAGAATACCTTTGCCTCTCCCCATGCCAATGTCCATTATTTAAGTTACAACATGGCTGATAATTTCCCAACAATAGTAAAGAAAAAAAAAGGAGAGCTTCATATGCTAAACAAACATTTCACACAGGCTATTAATGCTCAAATATTTTACCTCAAATTAATGCCTATTTAAAACTTTAATATTCAGGGAATGATCTACCTTTATTACATATGATCTCCCTTGAAACTGAAAGTGCCTCTGGTACTCTTTTTTTTTTCTCTTCTCCCTGGGTCCTGTTTTTGATAATAGTAGTTTCTTAAGGGTGTATGTCAGGGCTGGGATGCCTGCAACATGAGTGCTGCCACTCTTCCTTTCTGAAGCCATTAAAACAAATCACTGAACTCATTTTGATAGGAACCATTTGTGACATAAAATGTAACAACACATGGAGCTTCCGGATTGGGTACACATGGAGGTGCCAGGAGGATAGAAAGCCCCCACTTCACTCCACACATTATTCTATGAGTCTCTTCTAGTTGGATATTCATGAGTTTTCACCCTTTTAAATAAACTAGTAAACACAATGGTGTAAATAAAAGCCTATTTTTAAAAAATAAAAATTAAAAAAAAAAAGCCTATTTCGAGAAGGGCTTGACTATAGACCAAGATGGCAGCCAAAGAGGCTCCTGAATTTCCCTCCTTCCAAAGACACATCCAAATTACAGCTACACATGGAAAAAGTTTCTCTGAGAGAATTCCAGTGACTGAATGATTCCTATCCATAAAGCAAAGGAGAAAATACCTATATCAAAATGGGTAAGAAAGGCTGAGGCACATTCTTGCCATTAACCCAACTCATGGCATAGTACCATACAATCTTGAGGGAACAGCCAACTCCCAACCTGTCTTTGAGGAGAATAGGGTTTGGGTCACATATCTAGGAACCCAATGTTTAAGGCTCCCAACTAATGGATGGGCCCCCCAATCACCTAAATGAAAAACAATATGGCTTGCATTCAAAAGTCCAATAGGACTATAGTAAACAAAACAAAACAAAATACTGTTGTCAGATGTGCAAGAAGACTTGCCATGGCTATCCCCACAGGGCTCAGCACATAGGAAGCAGGCAAAAATGCCCACCTTCGAATCTTTCCCTAAAGGAAGTTTGAGTGCCTGATTTACAAGCTGCTGCCTAAGGATTTGGATCCTTATTGGAACACATCTAGCTGCAGTGGGATCTTCCTTGGAGTCCAGAAGAGTCAGGAGGCATATGCCATAACTTCACCCTCCAACTAACTACATAAATAAAACTTATCAGAAATATCTCTATGTACGGAGTTTTCCCCACACCTAACAACCCAACTTTTATAGCAGCCACCCCAGGTACAAGCCCTAAAATTACTGAGCTAGGAAAGCCAACAGGGCTTGCATTCATAATTACAACAGGGCTGTAGCAGACAAAGAAGCACTTTCTAAGTAGACATAAGAACACCCCCTACAAAGAGACAGTAGGCAGAAATGCTCATATTCCAGTTTCACCCTGGAAGGGATTTAAGTGCATACTTTGCTAGATGCTGCCTGGGAATCTGGCTTTTTATCAGCTTGCATCTAGTCACTGGCTATGATCCTCACCTTTGTGGGCACACCCTCAACATCTGGGAGCCACTAAAAGTAAAGATGGTTACTTGAACAATCACAAAGGTTTGAGTGGGAAGCAGAAGCTCAGGTAACCTGATTGACGAGCTTCATCTCCTACATGTGACCAGTCTGCCAAGACTAGAAGAGGTGTCTATTTTATCTAATATGCAGAAAACTACAGAATCAAGGAAAATCAACAAACTGGGGAATATATTCTAAACAAAAAAACAAGATAAACATCCAGAAACCTATCTTAATGAAACAAATGTGATTTACTTGGTAGAGTTTTCAAAATAATGGTCACAAAGGTGCTTGCTAAGGCCAGGAGAATAATGCATCAACAAAGTGAGAATTTTAACAAAGAGAAGATACAAGAAAGTATCAAGTAGAAATCATAAAACTGAAGAATATAATAACTAAATTGAAAAATGCAAAAGCTAATGGGGAGGTTTCAACAACAGCCTGGATCAAGTAAAAGAAAGGATCAGTGGGGCAGGTGGGTGGCTTAGTTGTTTGAGCGACTGCCTTCAGCTCCGGTCATGATCCTGGAGTCCTGGGATTGAGTCCCACATTGGGCTCCCTGCTCAGCAGGGGGTCTGCTTCTCCCTCTGACCTTCCCCCTCTCATGCTCATTTTCTCTCACTCTCTCTAATAAATAAATAAAATCTTAAAAAAAAAGGATCAGTGAAATTAATGACAGGGCAGTGGAAGTCATCCAATCAGAGGAGCAAAATGAAAAAAAAAAAGAAAAAGAAAAAAGAAGAGTAAAGATAGCTTAAGGAACTTGCAAGATATCATCCTACAGACCAATATATACATTACAGGGATCCCAGAATAAGATAAAGGGGCAGACAACTTATTCAAAGAAAGATGGTTGAAAATTACTAATCTGGGGAAAGAAAAAGATATCCAGGAAGTACAGAAAGTTTCAAATAAGATGAATCCAAAGAGATTCATGTTACAGTTAAATTCCCAAAAGTTAAAGACAAGGAGAGAATCTTAAAAGCAATAAGAAAACCCCCCATATAAGACAATCAGCAGAGTTTTGTTTTGTTTTGTTTTTAGCAGAAACTTTGCAAGCTAGAAGAGAATGGTATGATACAAAGTGCTGAAAGAAAAAGACTGCCAACCAAGATATTGTACGAATACCCTGTCAACAAAGTTGCCCTTCAGAATTCAAAGAGATATAGTCTAGAGAAGGAAAAGCTGAAGGACTTCATTGCCACTAGACCAGCTTTACAAGAAATGTTAATAGAGTTCTTCAAGCTAAAATAAAGGCTGCTAATTGGAACAGGAAAACATGAAAGTATAAAACTTGTAAGTAAAGGTAAATACATACTTAAAATCAGAGTACTCTATACTGTAATAGTGACAAGAAAACCCAATAAATGGTAACAAGAAAGTATAACTCTAGTACAAAGACTAAGAGAAAAATATTAAAATATAACCATAATTACAATAATGTGTTAGTACATATACAGTATCAATGTAAAATGTAATTTTATCATCAAAATAAAATGTTGGGAAAGAGTGTAAAAATAGAGTTTTTTTTATGTGTACAAAGTTAAGTTCTCGGATTAAAATAAACTGTCATAACTTTAAGTTATTTTATATAAGTCTTCTGATAACCACAAAGCAAAATGTTACAGCAAATACTTACAAAATACAGAGAAAGGAATCAAGGCACACCCCTACAGAAGATCATCAAAAAACAAAGGAAAGCAGCAAGAGTGGAATAAAGGAACAAAAGGAACTCCAAAACAAAACAAAACAAAACAAAAAACAAAAAAACAAAACAAAAAAACCCCACAAAAACCCAGTAACAATTAACAAAATAGCAATAGTAAGTCTATACTTACCAATAATTACTTTAAATGTAAATGGAATAAATCCTCCAATGAGAAGTCTTAGATTGGCTAAATGGATAAAAATACAAGATCTAACCATTTGCTGTCTACAGGAGACATGCTTCAGCTTCAAGGACATGCACAAAGTGAGGAGGAGGAAAAAGATAGTCCACACAAATAGAAACCAAAAGAAAACTGGGTCAGTATAATCATATCAAACAATATAGACTTTAAGCCGAAAACTGTAATGAGACATAGATGATCATTACATAATGATAAATGGGTCAATTAATCAAGAGGGTATAGCAATTGTAAATATTTATGCACCCAATACTGGGGCACCTAAATACATACAGCACATATTAACAGATCCGAGGGGAGAAATAAACAGCAAAACAGTAACAACAGGGGACTTACACATAACTTCCAAAAGTGGATAGATCATCTCGTCAGAAAAATCAGAAAACACTGGACTTCAACTACACATTAGACTAAATGGACCTAGCAGACACAGAGAGAAAATTCCACCTAACAATAGCACAATACACATTCTCCCTGGGTACAACGGAACACTGAGGATAGAACATATGTTAGGTGAAAAAACAGGTGTTAATAATTTGGGGAAGATTGAAATCACATCAAGGATTTTCTTTTCTGATCACAAATACATGAAACTAGAAATAAATTATAAGAAGAAAACTGGAAAATACACAATATGTGGAAATTAAACAACATGCTCTTGAATAATCAGTGGGTCAAATGAGAAATCAAAAACTATCCTGAGACAAATGAAAATGAAAAAACAATATACCAAAATTTATGAGCTAGAGCAAAAGCAACCCTAGGAAGTTTTGAGGGATAAATGCCTAATTAAGAGGGGAAAGATCTAAAATAAATAACCTAAATTTATACCTAAAGTACTAGAAAAACAAGAACAAACTGATCCTAAAGTTAGCAAAGGAAAAAAAAAAAGGAAATAAAGTTGAAGAGGGAAATCACTGAAATATAGACTAGAAATGTAATGGAAAAGATCAATGAAACAAAAAGCTACTTTTCCTTAAAATAAACAAAATAGACAAAATTTCAGCCTGACTCAGAGAAGAGAGAGCACTCAAAATTGGAAATGGGGTGTCTGGGTGGCTCAGTTGCTTGAGCGTCTGCCTCTTGATTTCGGCTCAGGTCGTGATCTCAGGGTCATGAGATTGAGCCCCATGTCGGGCTCTACGCTGGGCATGGAGCCTGCTTGGGATATTCATTCTCTCTCTCTCTCCCCCCGCTTCCACTCCTCATGGTTTGTCTCTCAAAAAAAAAAAAAAAGTTGAATTCATAGAAACAATAAAATAATCACTGCTTAGGAATAGTGGGTGGGGAAGAGGAGAGGCTAGTAAAAGCAAACTTTCAGTTTTAAGTGAGTAAGGCCCGAGAATCTAATGTAAAACCTGGTGACTACAGTTGGTAACACTCTAATGTATAACTGCTGAGAGAGTGGAACTTCAATGTTCTCACACACAGAAAAGAAGTAAATATGTGAGGTGATGGATCTCTTAATCAACTCAATGCTGGGAATCCTTTCATCCTTTCACAATGTACGTATGTATTAAATCATTACACTTTAAATATGTTACAATTTCATTTGTCAATTATAATTCAACGAAGCTGAAAAAATAATAAAATCAATGCCCCAGAAAAGCACTCTTGATTAATCAGATTAACTATGAAAGATTAAACTTCTTAGTTATTCAGATCAAAGAATGAGGCTCCTTCTCTGTGGGTGGGTGATTGGGTTTCCTCTGAAGGGAGTGGACATTTTGGTATTATCTGGTAAAAAGAATATCCTATGACAAGAGTAGAAAATTAAGCCTTAAATTGGTGGTCAAGAGGACACCCTAGTCTTTCTTTGAGATGCCATTATGACTAGCCTGTAAGGTGGTCAGACATACTGGGACATAGAGGGGAGCTAAAGGAATGTGTTGTTTGCCACTAAGAGGCAAGGGGGAGCCATGCGTCCTGCAGAGAGGACTAAACTGAATAGCCAGGTTATCCATTTTCATAAAGTAATAAAGACAATTGGAGAAGAGAATAAAATTTAGCTTAAGTGTTCAAACTAAACTAACCCACAGGGAAATCAGGGAGGAGCCACGTGATCCTGAATGACTAATGAGATGCTGGTGACTTGAGAAAGCCCTTTAAAGAGAGAATCATGAAGCACAATACTTTAGGTGCCCTTCTCCTCAAATGTGCTTGAAGAATTAGGCCTCCATTTTAGTGAGAACAAATTTATTGTGTTGATTGTGTGAGACAGGAATCATCCAATTACTATGTAAGAGCTAATAATAGATTTTACACGTTTAAATGGTTAAAAAAACCTAAAGACTCTTTCATGACATGTTGAAGTGATAGGAAATTAAAATTTCAGTGTCTATAAATCACATTTTATTGGAATACAGTCCTGGTCAGTAGTTTACGTACAGTCTATTGTTCCTTTTACAATGACAATATAGTTGCAACAGAGGCCACATTGCCACAAAGTCTAAAATATATACTATCAAGCGTGTTATAGAAAAAAAAATTGTCAAGCCCTATTAACATATATAACCAATAGAGTTCTTTAGGGGTGTGTGCCCATTATCAGAATTTTCTGATTGAGAATGCCAAAATTTCACAAGTGTATCACCTCTAAGACATCTGTCAAGTATCCAAGAGCATCACCATCAGATTATAATACCACTCCTTTTTGGAGAAATTGCCCTAACATGATCAAATCTAGACCCTATCTCCTTTAGACTCACCTTTCTTATAGAATAGGAACCCACTGAAAAAAGAAGTGGAGATAGCTATTGTCTTTTTTCTATCTTGAATCCTTAGAAGTCACTTTCTACAATGTAGATAATCTGACAACTTTCTCCAACATGATTCACTTTTAAGTTGTATTAAAGCTTATCATTTTGTTTATTTTTACAACTTTCTGAAGGAGAGACAGATGGAACTTAAACAGGGAACCCCAAACCCCTGTGTGGGCCGCTGTTTGCCAGCCAGGCTCTCCTGCAGCTGAGCTGTGAAAGTGATTGGCTGGTTCCCACTGAGCCCCAAGACCCATTGGTTGATTCCCGCTGAGCTGTGATCCTGATTGACAGCTTCACACTCTCTCTCCCTGAACCTCACAGGATTTCTTGCCTTCAGCTGTGCACCTGCACAGCTGCTAAGAGTGGAAATGAGAGCCATGAACCACATCTCAAAGTTTTGTGTCCTTTGTGTTCTCTCAAGGAAATAGGTGGGAAGAGGAAGAGAACTCTGGCAAAAAGAAAAGGAGAAAACTAGACATGCAAAACAAATTATTGGGGCTTATGAAATTAATATCCTACTAACGTGGGGTTTTAGACTCAATCCAGCATCATACCTCCCATATTTTGAACCATAACTTAAGAGTTTCAAGAAGATGATGTCTAGGAACCAGACACATATATTCTTGAAACTCCAAATATGTATTCTTATCATAAATCAAGAAACCATCACCCTTATTAAATCACCTTTTGTTGCTTTGATAGAGACAAAGTCATCCCTCAGTGCTTATTCCCTCACTAGTAGGTTAAGTGATAAAAATCTAGACTCCGGGCTCAAAACTGGGGTTATAAACTGATGTTAGAAAAGTGGGGATCTTGATTTCAGGAGCCTGATAATCTTTTCTTTGGTCATCTCTACAAGACATAGCTTTAATTACTGTAATAGAAATCAGGTGATTCTAATTATCACCCTGAACATCATCTACTCTGTAAAACCAAGATTCTACCACTTAGCTCCAAATTAATTCATCTTTAACCAAAGACATGAAAGACTTGTAAAACAGAAACTATAAAAACACTGCTAAAATAAAGAAAACCTCAATAAATGGAAACACAACTTATGTTCATAGGTTGAAGGACTTAAGAGTTTTAATGCCGTTAAGATGTCAGTTAATACTACCCAAAGCAATCTACAGATTCAATGTAATCCCTACCAAAACCCCAATAAATTCAGTTGCAGAAATGAAAATAATTCCATCTCAAAACTCATGTGGAACTTCAAAGGACACCCAAGAGCCAAAATAATCTTGAAAAACAACAAAGAAAAACTCATATTTGCCGATTTCAAATTGTACTACAATAATCAAAACCATGTGGTATACTGGCAAAAAGATTAACATTTAGACCAGTGGAACAGAATAGAGAATCCAGAAATAAACCGTGACATATACAAATGATTTTTGACAGGGTGTCAGGGTAATTCATTGGAAGAAAGGATGGTCATTTCATAAAATGGTGTTGAAAAAACTAGACTTCAGCACTGAAGTTTAAGGTAGATCTCTTCGTTAATATCATATATAAAAATTAACTCAAAATGGATTAAAGACTTAAATATAAGACCAGAAACTACACAAGTCTTAAAAGAAAACATAAGGCGAAAGCTTCACATCATTGGATCTAGCAAGAATTTCTTGGATAGGACATCAAAGGCTCAGGCAAGAAAAGGTGAGAAATTGATCTTCATGAAAATTAAAAAATTTGTGCATCGGAGGACACTATCAACAGAGCAAAAAGGCAACCCATGAAAAAGGAGAAGACATTTGCATACAGTTTACCTGATAAGGGATTAATAACTAGAATAGAGAGAGAACTCCTAAAACCCAACAATAAGAAAACACATGATTTTAAAATGGGCAAAGGATTTCAATAAACATTTCTCCAAAGAATATATACAAAGGTCAATAAGCATATGAAAAGATGCTCAACATCACTAATTATCAGGAAATGCAAATCAAAGCTACAGAAAGATATGACCTCACACATGCATTGGGATATTTTTTAATGTATTTGCAAGGATGTGGAAAAACTGCAACACTTGTACACTGCTGACAAGAATGTAAATGGTACACTCACTATGGACAACAGTAAGATGGGTTCCTCAAATAATGAAAAGAAACTTTCCCTATGACCCAGCAATTCCACTGTTGGGTATATACTCCCAAAGAATTGAAAGTAGGGCCCCAAATATTTGTATTTGCACACCTATGATATCCATACACCTATGTCTGGAACTGCATTACTCATAGTAGTTAAACTGTGGAAGCAACCCAAGCATCCACTGACAGATGAATGGATAAATAAAATGTGGTATATATGGACAATGATGATTCAGCCTTCAAAAGGAAATTCTAACATACATTAGGATATAGATGAACCTAACCATGACACTGAGTGAAATAAGACAATCACAAACAAGTAACTACTGTATGATCCCATCTATGTGAGGTACTTAGAGTAGTCAAAATGATAGAGACAGAAAGTGGAATGGTGGTTGCCAGGGACTGGGGGAGCGAAGAACAGAGTTAGTATTTAATGAGTAGAGAGTTTAAGTTTTCCCAGATGAAGACAGTATACAGATGGAGGCACATCACTGTGAATGTACTTAATGCCACTGAACTGCACACTTGATAGTTAAGATGGTAAGTTTTTCGTTACATGCATTTTGCCATGATAAAAAAAAATGGGATAAAAAGAATTCACCTTTTTTTAATGTTTTTTATTTTTTTTTAAAGATTTTATTTATTCATTTGATACAGAGAGAGATTACAAGTAGGCAGAGAGGCAGGCAGAGAGAGAGGAGAGAAGAAGCAGGCTCCCTGCTGAGCAGAGAGCCCGATGTGGGCCTCTGGGCCTCAACCTTTTGATGTGCCTAATTCACAGGACTACTGTAAGAATAGATGATCCTTGGGTGCCTGGGTGGCTCAGTGGGTTAAAGCCTCTGCCTTTGGCTCAGGTCATCTCAGGGTCCTGGGATCGAGGCCCACATCGGGCTCTCTGCTCAGCAGGGAGCCTGCTTCCTCCTCTCTCTCTCTGCTGCCTCTCTGCCTACTTGTAATCTCTGTCAAATTAAAAAAAAAAAGAATAGATGATCCTTATTTTGCATAGAGCATTCCCACGCCAAGTACAAAATTCAGACATATCCAAAGTGTATTATTTGAAGAAACATTCTTCTGAAGTTAACTCTACCAGGTTTTCAATTTTTATCAGGTTTTCCATTGTAAAGAAGGCTCCCACAGTAACCACTCCTGATGGACTGGAATTGGTACAGGAGACAAATTCTGAGAGCTGAGCTGGGCCCTCCTGGGAAGCGAGGCATCTGAACTACCATGAACTACCATCTTCATCCTGCTCTACCACTTTCCCCATAACACGCATCACCTTCTGACATAACAGGATTTACTTAGTAATTGATGTTTTTTAGTTTCTTGTCTCTTCTGTTTAGCTCCTGAAGAATGGGTACCTTTGTCTACTGTGCTCACTGATCTGGGCAAGCACCTGGAATTAATGGCAGGCGAATAGTAGGGATAATAGCATGTATTACTGATCTAGACAATTTTTATCTACCCCAAGATAGGGCCTCATAAACCTATTAAACTTCCAAGGTTACTTCTAGGCGGATGACTTTTTTTTCTTTTTGTATCTGTCTGAAATACACGGCAGATGGGTCACCAACTTATTGAATTACTTAAATATTTATTTAGCATCTACTATGTGCTAAGCACTTTTCTAGATGACTTCCTCCATTTGCATTTTCTCTGGCCAAGTTTGAGTGTGAACTCCTAGGTTGCCACTACTAATGGAGCAGATTTACATTTTAGGACAAAACTTCCCAGGTCCACATGACCATTTAGACAAGATAACTGAACTAGCCAGGCCACACAATCCTGTCTGAGCTCAATTCCACTCTAGGTAACAGAGTGTGGCAAAAAGCCCAAAGTCTGGCCTTTCCTAAACACCAGAAAGGAAACCAGCTACCCCTAGACTTATGCAGACTGCAGGTATGGTTCTCTTTTTGTCAGTATCTTCCAAAGGAAACCTAGTTGCTGTGTAATGAATAACCACTGAATGAATGAGCAAATGCTCTAATGCGTTTTCCCCAACGCTCCCAACCACAGAATCAGCAGCCTTTAATTGTGGCTCATTTACTTAATGTAGTATTTTAAAAAAATTGCTGTCATATGGAGCTTTAAGATATCCTGCACTCAATAACATGTTCTTCTGTTTGTACATTAGAAATGGCATAGAACAGAACCTAACAAACGAACTTCAAAACCCCAGTGCTTTATGTCTCTCTCTCTTTTCTTGGATGTGGGGGGGAGACTCATTTATTTTCCTGATTTATTCTTGTCCTTTTGTGCCCTTAGTCTCCTCCGCTTTGTCTTCAAACATCTAATTGCCATGTGTTCTGATGGATAAGCCCCGCCATGGGCTCCTGTTTTCAGTAATAGCGGCTCTCTCCCTTTATCACTCTTTTTACAAAGCAGATTTTCTTAATTAAATGATCTTTGCACTCATCATTTCCTAACTCTCATTTCATATCTGCTTTGCTAGATGATCGCCAAGGTCCCCTTCCAGTTTTAAAATTCTATGACATTTGGGCATGACAAATACTAAGGAGATCATAGAATTCATCATTCTTCTCTACATTTTTTAGTATTACAGCCTGCTTTCTCATTTCAGTGATATTTTACAGTCAATTTGCCTTTAGATTTTCCTCACAGAATCTTTTCCAACAACTGGAGGTTTTTTTAGCTTCCAAAAAAACAGAACATCTGTGTCACTGGCAAGTAAGCCAGAGGCCGCCTTAATGGTAGGTGTTGAAAGAGCTAAAAATGTTGGTGTATTGTGAGAGGAGGCAAATGGATGGAAAGGATAACCCCTTTCTTCCTGACTGAACCCATGGCCGACAGTGAACACACTTCCATGGATTCGAGAACACACTTCCAGCCAAGGAAGGAGGTGGTCTAGGACTGCTTGTACAATATAGGCAGCTTCAGGAAACCATTCCTGATGAATGGGAGTAGGTACCGGAAATCGGGCCGCAGAAGCAGCTTGAGTCTTCCTTTAAAATACAGCCTCTCCAAGTATAAGTTACTACCTTTATCAGGCTCCCTTTTTATTTTTTTCCACAGAATATATTCTTACATAGTATTTGATTTACTAACTTGTTCTGTTTATTCTTTTGTCTCTCCTGCTAAATCTCTGTCCATTGAGGTCACCAATGCAGGCCAAGAATCTGGAATAATGCCAGGCACACTGCAGGTACTCAAGAAATATGTCTAATGAAGGAATAAAAAATGTCTTCCTCCACCAGCATCAAAATCACAGGGTCCAGGCCAGAATGGAGTGAAGCCTCTAGAAGGCAAAACTTAAGGAGACACTCAGTCTCAGGGCCAATACTGCACAAACACGCCCACAGGGAAGTGAGAGGACCCCTTCAGTTTTGCACCCTAGGTATCTCACTTGCCTCATTCCAATCCCAGATCTGAAAACCATCACTGTTAAAAACTCACATTTTTCAGGGCGACCTGGGTGGCTCAGTCTGTTGAGCATCCGACTCTTGATTTCAGCTCAGGTCAGGGTCTCAGAGTTGTGAGACTGAGCCCCACGTTGGGCTCCACGCTCAGCAGGGTATCTCTTTGTCCCTCTCCCTTTGCTCCCCTCCCCTGCTAGCACTCAAAAACAAATAAAACCTTAAAAAATAATTTTATAAAACCTCACTTTTTTTTCACCACACCCTGTACCTACTAAATCACAACCACTGTGCGGGGAAGGGGATCTCATATCTAATGAACTACTCGGTCATGCCTACATACAGTGTTATTTGAGAATCATTGCTTTAAATTCAGCAGCTTGCCCAGATGAGTCTGTCCTCAAGCCATCTTGAGCCAGTATATTCATCTCCTTCAAGGCCCTTCATGAACTTTCTGTAGCTTAGCTTTCCCTTCTTTTCCCTGACAAAATTCTAACAGTAGCTAATGTGCAGTGTTTTTAAAAGTGGCAGAAAACGCTTAAGTCACCTGTGTCTTCACAGCAAGGACACATTTGTAGAGACTACAATCTAGACAGAATGCATTCAATATTCCAGCCCCAAGGGAACTGCGGTCTTGCAAGTCCTAGGTCCCCTCAGATTTCTTTATTCAACTCTTCTCTTNCTTTAAAAAAAAAAAAAAAAAAAAAAAAGAAAGCCTTTTCCAGTCACTCTTCTCCCAAAATCCTCCCCATTGAAGTCACACCCATCCCCCCAGTATCCAAGTAAACTTCCACTTCCTTCACCAAGCCATCTTCAAACACCATGGTGCAAAGTACTCTTCCCTCTCCTGTGGTCATTTAAGATGGTTTCTTCATTGTTTTATCTACATTATGTCTGGTGTACAACTAGTCAGATCTGATTAAATATTTTGAAACACAAACCCTTATGAAGCCTTATGTCCTCTACCCATTTTCTTTCATTAAAGCACTGCCCATGCCAATCTATATTCCATGCTTCTGAGGAAAAAAACAAACAAAAAACCCAAAAAACAAAAAGACAAAACAAAACAAAACAAAAAAACACCATGAAGGAAAAAAAAATAAACTCTTGGCTCTTGAGTTCCAAAAGCCTAGCACAGTCTCCTAGAAAAGAAGTAAAGGCCACAGCTATCTGGATGACTTCCAATTCCACCCACCCAATTAGATAAAAGTCCCCAACGAGAATGAGGCTTAGAGGGAAAGGCAAGGAGTAAAGAGATTTTATGTTCATAAAAAACAGGGAGCCCTCCAACAGGTGCAGATGTGACAAACTGGTGTTAGTTTAGAAAGACCAGAGAGCAGAGAAAACTTGTATATCCACTGTGGGCTGGAGTCCACGACAGGAGCAGAACTCTAGAGAAAACCTGTTGCTTTATGTGTAGGCAGAGAGCCTACACTCTCAGCCTACACTGTGCACACAGAGCATGACTCAGGGCAACAAAACAACTCATGTGCTCAAAAGCACCCTCAAACCAGACAGATCCTTAGTGCTAAAGGTGCTCTCTGAAGCTAACATGGCATCTGATCATCAGGATGATTTCACATGCCCCAAAGCAATTTATGAAGATCTGAGGAAAAGCTGCACTTGGACCATAGGGATGATGGGTGATTCAGCAGTGTCTTCAACAGCCAACAGACCACATGGCAACAAGAGTACCAGGCATGTATCGGCACAGACAGATCGTGACCAGTCCCTTTTCAACACCCACCTTCCACCCACTGGGATCCTGATACCCTTGAACTTGGACAGTCCTCCCCACGTTTGTGTCTGACCTTCAATTTGCACCACAAAGTTTCCCTTATTATGATCAGTTCCTCAGTTCAAGCCCTAGCATAGGGAGTGCTCGACACATATTTCTAAATACATGAAGTAGAGTGAATCTCATAAATTTGGAAGCGGATATTTTTGCCAGGAAAATCCTCCAGTGACACTGGTAGTCATCAGAGTGGCCAGTTATAAGAATCGACAAGCGGATGCCTCTATCATGGCTCATTATTCCCTGTCTAATCACAGCTGTTTGGTGCATATCAAAAACACCCCCAAGTCCTAAGTGAGTTCTGGAACACACAGCAGTAACGAACAGTGTCAAGAAAGCACATGAGAGATACAGCTATTTTATTTTGATTTGTAAAAAACACCATCCACTGAGTTCTTAAAAGACCCACAAAAGAGGTGACATTTGTTGAGGTCCCATCAGAGAGGGCCTTTGTGAAATTTGTTTTAAGTGAAACACTGTTTCTGGCAAGTTTTCCTTAGGGAAGTTACATATTGGAATATCCTGAACTTCAAGTTAATTTGTACGTATCAGACAATGGCAGGCCTTCATTCTTGATCAAGGGAAAAAAAAAAAAGGATATCAATGCATAGATTTAAAAAAAAAAAACAATGAATACATAGCTGAAGATTGAGGGTAGAAAAAAATGAAAGGAAAACAAAATAGACATAGTATTATAAAGCAAGGCATTTTACCATCTGACCACCACCACTACTGGAACATTTGAACCAAAGAACTTAGATTTCAATTTTACAAATAAAAGAATTCAGAGAGACAGAATTAAAAGGAAAAATATGTAAAAAGTGAGGCTCCATGGAGAATAATAATTCCTTGAATGGGTATTTGAAGGTTTATCGGAGGACATAAGTATACTGACTATTGGAGTATACATCCCAAACTCAGTTTATTTTGTAAATTTATTGTTTTGTATAATTAGCTCTTCCAAAGAAATAAAGGTAGGACTCAATCTTAGCCTTAGGGCAACCATAGGCAGCACTAGGTCACTTAGGTGTTTTTGATATAAATGGCATCACCACGGGCTGGTGGTCCTTACGTCACTTGTGTTCTTATCCTGGTGGTCTTGTCCTCTGCTTACAGTCATAACCAACTCTTGGCTGCAGAGAACTAGCAGGTATGGAGGGACTCAAGGGGTAGGGATGGCATGGTCTTCAGAATCAGCTGTACCCTTTTTATTTGTATCAAATCAAAGTTTCATTACTAAGATTGCAGATTTGAGAGGTTTTAAGAAATCTCACGAATTTGAGACAGGGGAGGAAAAAGGAAATCAATGAAAACACAAGGATACATTAGAATATCAAGGTTTTTGGAGAGCTTAGGTAGGAATAGCTTCTGATACCAATTATTGAAAAAAAAATTTTTTTAATTTTTTTATCCAAGTACTATTTTTACATCATTAAAAGATCAACTAAAAAGATGACTATAAATGAGAAACATCTGTCCCTTTGTCATCCTTCCCTAGCCTCCACATCCCAGAGACGCCATTTTCAACCCTTTTAGTTTTTCCTTCTGGTATTCGCATCATTTTTCGATTCACATGAGTACAATACTACAGCTACTGATCTCCCATGTTTAGATATTACTCACTGATTTGTTACTGTGAAAGATGACTTAACTGTCATCAGCCACCTTCCCACCCTCACCTACTTCCCCTCCTCCTTCCTCTTGGTATAATTAACTCACATCTTTAATAAGATCCATATGTGGTGCTTAAAATCGTTATTCGGACTATGTAAATATTTTTCATTACTAAGCCAAGTCGAGTACTTTTTCAATTTCATTCCATTTCAACTTTTCATTTTGCCTTGAGTTAACTGCATCTTTTATTCCTTAAATGTTGGTCTTTCCTTGAGATCTGGCCTAAGGCTTGCTCGACACTCCAGTTTTCTACCTCTAGGAGATGGGCCCAGCTGGGACAACTGGAGTAACAGGGCACTGCTCTACGTAGCTCTTCCAACAGCCTAGCCTGGATGCCTTTTGATGTTGGCCAAGAGTAAACAGCACTGGCAATGTGCCAGTGTTGTGGAGTTTTGTTTTTGTTTTTCCCCTAGCCTTTGCATAGGTTATACTGGCTAACATCCCACTGGCCAAGGCAAGTCACATAGCCAAACTCAGATTCAAGGGGCAGGGCAACAGACTCTGACCCTTTGGTGCACAAACTCCAATCATGTATCAGATGACTACAGAAAAAGGAAGGGAGGAAGAATCAGGGTCGTTACTTGAATCAGTCTTCCACAGTCACTGATCAGGTGACTGGGTCTGTTTCTGATTCTCTAGCTTGTTCTTTTCATTTGTCCTCCTCATGCCAATACTCTACTCCTTAATTAGTAGAGTTTTATAATAGGTCTTTATAATTTGTGTTAAAAAACAAAAGTCCAAAGGCCTAAAATGCTATCGCTGAGACCATGTTCACAAAACAGCGCTTAATACATTATCCGTTTCAAGCTCCCGCAGAAGTGTATTCTTAACAATCAGTCAGGACCTGTTCAGCAGCACCAATGGGTCTGCCAACATGGGCCTCTCCATCCCTCCAAGGAAGAAGAGGTCATCTGCACCCTACAAGATGCCTTGCCTGGAACAACCCTTGTCTTTTGCTATTAACCTCCTTGCCCCCACCTTCCTTCTATAAAAACCTTCCATTTGGTACAACTCCTTGGACCGTCTGCTAGATGGGGAGCTGCCGGATTCATGAATTGTTTAATAAAGCCAATTATATCTTGAAATTTGCTTGGCTAAATTTTGTTATTTAACACTTGTAACGTTAAATCTTAGAATTTGTTGTTCTTCCTAATTGCCTTGACTATTTTTGGCTCATTCCATTTCCATATAAATTTTAGGATCCAGTTTAATTTCTACAAAAATATCCATTGGGATTTTAACTGGGATTGCACTGAACCAACAATGTGGAATGTGACCTGAGCTCCGGGCTCCTGGAAAACAGCAAAGGTTAAGAAATCCCCCTACCCTTTTGTATTCCAGAAAAGAGCTTACTGAAAAGAGCTATCCTCCCTCCGAATAACTTAGGGAAGATGCAAAGATGGCACCTTGTTTATCTAGGACAAATCCAGACACACGCCCTCCAAATTACCATTCTTTGGCTCAGAAATAATTAGCTGATCTCTTTGTACTCACTGACTAATCCGGAAAAAATGAATATATCCTCTTGTGTTTTTTTATGTTTGCATGTTCAACTGTAGCAATATATGAAAAAGTTAGAAAATCGGGAACTTATTTATATGCATCCATTCAGGTAGGAGGGGTAGAATGAATTGCAAAATCTTTATAGAGGACAATTCACAAATATCTTTAAATGCCTTACACGCCCATAATTTGACCCGAAGATATTTTCTTAGCAGTGATGTTTTTAGGCACCAAATCCAACAAGTATGCAATTATCTATATACAGTAATTTTTAGAGAAACATTGTTTTTAATAGAGAAAAAAAGTAATTCAAATACCTAGCAAAAGAGGAATGGGTACCTACAACTACATTTTTTGCCAAATATGTTATCAGTACATTCAATTTTTAAAAAATAAGTCCACGCATGTGGTATAAATTATTTTTTTGAAAAAATTTAAATGTATATGCATGCACCGAAAGTGTAAAAGTATATATTAAAATGTTCACAGTTAACATCTAATGAACTACACAAAATGTCTCTAAAACATAAGCTTATACACGTGTTAAAAAATAGCACCACAAGGAAGCAATGATGACAGCAGGAAAGATGTCAACAGCCTTTATTTCTATTGATTTGAAGGATTGTTATTTATCAGCCTAAGACTGAGCGTGGCCTTGAATATTCACTTCTGAGAAGAGTGACTGAGCATTGGAGCCTTTAGAGAAATGTTACTGTGAAATCTGACACTGCTAGAAGCTCAAACAATATATTAATAAATTCAATTAAATGTGGGATCTGATCTCTGCTAGACCACCTAACTGTATTAATGACCATTACCCTTTGTTAAACATGTATGTGGCCTGACATTTGCTAAGTATTTTGCACCTATTAGCTGTGCCCAGCATTCTATAGGCTTTGGAAAACTAAGGCTCTGGACAGTAACATTTATCATTTACCTATATAGGTAAAATTACATTAAGAAATTCACTTACACACTTGTGGCAGGTATATAGCAAGTCAAAGAAGATTAACCTGAGATACTTATCTATAGAGAGACCTACCTCTAATTTGTAAAAGTGGATAGCTATGACTGCTTTCATATTCATCTATTTCTGTTGAAGTATACTCAAAGAACTAAGTTTTTGACATGCTAGTGATTAACTGACATTACACTAGACCAGGGCAAGCTATTTCATTATAAATCTTCTCAGTCCATGTTGATACCCTTGAAGCATTATCAAATAGCATTCTCTTTAGTTACTATTTAGACAAAGGACATATAATTCACACTAAGCTCTCCCTACCCTTAATGTCATTGTTCTTCTCTGTATCTTGTCAACCTGGTCAATGTTCTGCATTAAACAAACACTGTATGCTTACAAGACTGCCCTGACAAGTTCACCTACATTGACAAGAATCAGATCGTTGGTCCCCTGGGATTCGGAGAGGAGTACACTGCATAAGGACTTAAAGCATCTTTTGGGTATGATGGAAATGTACTCTATCTTCATGGTGGTAGTGCTAATTTCATGCATGTGTACATCCGACAGAAATGAACTGTGCACTTAAAATGAAAGCAGTGTACTACATGGAAATGATACCTTAATAAAATTGATTAAACAAATAAACTCCCTAGATAAGTGGTATACAACACCCTCAGAAGAACTTAATTATCAAGTAACAACTAACTCTATGTCTTCAGAAGCTTCTATTTGCTCTTTCTCTAGCTCAAAAAAAGACGCACTAGCCACTTTCCAGACCACCCAGGTATATTCCATTTTAAATATCTCAATTTAGAAAAGGTTATCTGGGATTCATTCATTTTTGTTTTAGAGCCAGCATTCAAACACCTGTTCGTAGTCTATATCATTGGTCAGAGATAAAGTACAAAAGGGGTCCCAGTATCTTTTTTTTTTAAGCATAATCCTTGACAACTTGTCATCTTATAACTATTCCAAGCTGAAGAAGTGGGTATTGAAGGATAACTAATATTTTTTGAAGGCAGATATATTTAGAATGAAAAAAACACAATTAATGGACATCTTTTTCACCTATGATTACAAAACATATGACTACAATCTTTTCAGCCTCCAATGTAAGAAGATAAAGAAAGCCTTCAGACTTCTAAAGGTCTGTGAAATCAGTCAGAATAATTATTACCTTATACTACAAATAATTCCTGAGTCTTGAAGGATAAACACATGAAGTTCTTCACCTGCTCCCAAAGTAAATAAAATCACACATCATTTCTTTAAAAGAGTAATTACAGTAAATAAAACATTAGAACTACATTGAAATTAAGATTTCAAAAACAGAACACAGCTTTCTATGGGATAGAAAGATTTTATTTTTCTTCAAGATTCTTTATCTCCTTGAGTAGTTTTTAAAAAATGGCATCAGGTTTTCCTTGGAGATGTCTCTAACCTATTTTTCTTGCCATTCTTTGTATCTATGGTATATTTCTTTGAACAAACCTTTAAGTAAATAACTCTATGTACTTTGCCCTTAGATTTGACTCTGGCATCTCTAAGTACAAAAACTAGACAGCTATGCCTGGTTGGAGATGATCGAATAGGAGAAGGCACCACAGACATCCCAAATCTACAAACTCTGGAGTTAGCCAGGCTGTCACCAAGCACTAAACCCACTACCACCACTAAAAACAGTGTCTCTTAACTGAATTCCATACCCACTGCACTAAGCTAAAACCAAGAGAAATCAAGACTGCGACCAACGGACTCCACGTGCTTAATGTGGCAGTAGTTCTACTTACACTAATCAAGCAATTTCTTTCACTTATCCCCAAAATAAGAGAAATGACCAGTGAAAAATGGGCACCTGAGTGCATATTTAGCTAAGAATGTGTCCATTTGAGATGAGCACTAATCTTTCCTCTTCCAAATGAGAGCAAAGTAATTCTGCATCCTTTAAGTATAATTTAATTTACTTTCCTCATTATTGATTAGTACCAACAAAATTATATTAATTAACCTTCTTAAGAAGTTTAAATAACAGCCTATCTTTCTGAGCCCAAGACTTCCAAGTGAATTTATTTGGAGCATAGTTCCATTTTTCTTTTACGTACAAGTAGTTACTGGCTCCCTATTTATTTTTTCCAAAAAGATAAATTAAAACCAGAAACTCCTTGTTGCCTTTTCCACTGAGTCAGTCTCTTAGAATGATATATTTTCCTAGATTAATTACTGTATCTTTGGATAATATTCTTTCCCAGAGAACAAGAATATGATTGATTAAAACTGGCTCTGTGTGCACAACAGAAATGAGCCCATATTGGTGATAAAAACCTACTGTAGTTGGTAATTTGGTAGACAGTAAGACACACAACATATTTTTTTCTGAATAGAATGCTCTCCCAAAGAGCTAGATGCATTTGTAATTTTTTTTTCTCTATTCGTTTGACTTTTTTTTTTAAGTACTTTACTGCTTTTTGTTTTCTCTGCATTCAGAATGGACTGACATCCATAGCAAACCCTCCAAGGACTGCCTATATACTGGGAAAATGCAGGAGTACATGACTGAAATACTTAGTGATTAGACCTATATACAAATCACTCTAAGTATTCTAGGTTATTTTTACAGTGTCTTTCCCCTACTTGCCAGTCAAATCAATTCTAGGCTACCAATTATGGGGGTATTATCGACGTAACTGTCTGTCATCAACTGATTTTCTACTGTTGCTTCACTCAATACATCCCACCTTAACTAGACCACACTCTTTCCCTGGACCTACTGATCTCTCCTGGGAGGTCCACTGTTTTTTCTCCCTCATCACTTTTTGATTTTTCCACTCCAATTCCCAATCCTCTAGCAGGAGGCAGCTCCCCAGAGTCCATTTCCAGCCACAGCTCAACCTTCGTCTGCATTCCGTCCCACAAAAGCTAGTCTGTCGTTACAACCTCAACTGTTATCTGTGTCCTTCTGGAACTTCAGATGAGAAACCGGGAAGCCTTGTTGGACGTCTTCTTTCCGCCACGCCTGTGTGAAATTATAAGGTCGCCCGGTGGGCTCTTCACAACATCATTGCGACCGTGCTCTTCCCCTTCTCCCTACTCTAGGTATCATCACCCCATACCGTGCTGCCTTCTAAACCTCAAAATACTCCAGAAATTCCACAATTTCAGACTTTGAACTACATCCCTCAGTTTTTGCCTCACAACTGAATTATCACAAGCGTCTCGCATGACACATGCAATAGTGAAAACTACAGGTGGATCAAAAGGCAGGTCCAGCCACAGGGCAAAGCCTGTGAGCGGATGAGGCAGCAGAAAGCCACACTAGTAGTGTTTGTTTTGTTTTGTTTTGTTTTGTTTCCAAGACCTTGAGACATGGAGAACACCATCACTGGAATACCCATCCACCTGGTTTACAGAATGGATTGGCTAATTATGGACAAGTGGAAAAGCCTGACTACCACAGAGGAATCTCGGCAGACTATGATGAAGGCCTGGGAGATAACATTTGATAATCGTGTTTTCATTACTGTTTCATATGATCTCTTTGTTCTCAGATTAATTTCAAAAGCTGCCATCCCAGACTCCTAATGGCTCTGCTGTGCCCACCCCAGTAACATACTCTCCTCCATCTCCCCATTCACAAGGAATACCCCTTTCCCACCCCCCGTTTTTTAAATGACAAGCTCCATTCTTCTCATGGCCTGTATATCACCCTCCTCCAGGATGGTTTCGCAGAAGCCACAGAACAAAGAAATTACACGCTAGAGCTATGTAGCCAGAATACCTGAGTTCGAAAGTTGTCTCCCCTCATGTCCTACAGTGTGGTGTTGGGCACATTAGTAGACTTTTCTGAGCTTCTGACTCCTTATCTGTTAAAAAAATAATAATAAATGTGGCAAGGGTGGGGAGGTACAAAAAGTACCCAACTCCTATGGTTAGTTTCTCCAACTATTCAGTGAGATGATCCATGTGAAAAGCTGAGCACTTAGCCTGGCACAGACTATTAGCTTAACACCCGTCAGACATTGTCCTTAGCATCGTTTTTTTTTTTCTCCTCATCCCTGAGTGTTTTTCTTCCTCTCTGGATTGCTGTAATACATCAAAATTTCAAAGTATCCTGGAACTTCTTAATTCAAAATCAGGTAGGCTGCTAGTGCATCGTACACACAGATCTTGCTTTGCCAGTGAGTTAAAGTTTTAAGGGCAGAAACTCTGTCCTCAATTCTTTATTCCTCCTCCTAATGATTATACTGTTAGCGCTGTCAGTGACAACAGTCATGAGGCACTGTACTTATTATCATTTTTAATACAGTGGATGTAGGCGATCATTTTAACACTGCCAGACAGGAGTTACCATTTCCCTTTTAGAGGCAAGGAAACAAAAGCAGAATGGGATATTAAAGAGAGCAATTCACACAACGGGTGCTTTCATGCTTTTAAAATTTTGGCCAGAGCCAAAGACATACTAGTGTGGTCTAAAATGCATCCCGTCACTAAGCACTTTTTAACAGCCTCTTTTGTGAAAGCAAGGCACCAGGTACTACAGGGATAAAGATACCACCAGGACCTGGTCCCTAACCTTGAGAGGCTTATGGTGTTAGTCGGCAAAACAAAAAATTAACCAAATAACAAGAGTATTTGGTTATTATCACATTAGAGCCCCGAGGCTCTGGAATCACAGAGGAACAGCATTTTGGGAATGGATATTCACAAAGCATTCTATGTAGAAGGAAAAATATATGCAGAGGTGTGGGAGGGGGTGGGAAGGGCCTAGTATGCCACTTAGGGAAGCACAAAAAAGAACCCATATAAATGCCTGGGGGTGGGGGGCTTAGTGGTGACAAATCTGAAACCGAACTGCTTCATGCCCCATGCAAAGAACAATGAAATCACACAAGGGAGCAGGTGAGCATGGATGAATGGAGAAGGCAACAGCAAGATCAGATTTGATTCTAGAACCAAGCACTTCAGAAGTCATTTGGAAGACAGATTGCAAAGGGCAACTTTGGAGTCTGTACTGGTACAAGAGAGAAATGATGATGGACTGAACCAAGATACTGGCAGAGGGAAGCAAAATAAAGGGATAGGCGAAAGAAACTTTTTTTACATTTATTTAAATTCAATTTAGTTAACGTATTATGTATTATTAGTTTCGGGGGTAGAATTTCGTGATTCATCAGTTGCATATAACACCCAGGGCTCATTACATCACATGCCCTCCTTAACATCCATCATCCAGCGACCCCACCCTCCCCTCCAGCAACCCTCAGATCGATTCCTAGAGTTAAGAGTCTCTTATGTTTTGCCTCCCTCTATGCGTTTATTTTTCCTTCCCTTCCCCTATGTTCATCTGTTTTATTTCTTAAATTCCACATATGAGTGAAATCATATGGCATTTGTCTTTCTTTGGTTTATTTTGCTTAGCATGATACCATCTAGTTCCATACATGTCACTGCAAATAACAAGATTGCATGCTTTTTGATGTCTAGGTCATATTCCATTGTGTTTGTGTTTGTATCTATATACATACATACATATACATGTGTATACACACACACACACATATACATATATCACATCCTTATCAAATTATTAAATAGGTATTAAAATAGATAAAAGAGATATATAGATATTATAAATAAATATTAAAATATTATCTATTAAATTTCAAAAAGAGATATTTAAAAGATAGAAATAATGACCGAGATCATCAATTAACTGAGTTATGATGGAAGGATCTAGGAGGAGGCCAAATATTTACCTTGGAATATTGTGCTTTCATCTATAGCTTCTATCTGACTAACTTTGTGGCTATTATGAAAAAGTGTTAACAGAAAACAATCCTTGAACAAAAAAAGCCAACTGCCCCATATGACTACTGCCTCTGTACTTCACTCTTGGGAACTTCTGTGGATTAACGCTGTGATTCATAGCACAATCATAAAGCTCATCCAGGACTCCAGAATAGCATGGTGTAGACGGCCCAGTGTGGTCTGGTCCCCGCGCACATGCTTGCTCCTTCTTGGATTTGTCTTCCACGTGCTCCAGCTGCACTGACCTCCTGGTTGGTCCTTAAACCTAGCTTCTTCCTCCACTGGAATGCTCTTTCCATGTATTCCCTCACTACTGGCTCTTAACCTAAAGTTCATCTTCTCAAAGGGGCTTTCTGTGACTGTTTACCTCAAGTAAGCCTCTCCCTTCTGTGAACCCATTACCCCTCTTCAATGTATTTCACATTTCTCAACTCTACGTGAAAGTATCTTACTTGATTTCTCACTGGTTCTCTTCCCTAATTGTAACTGTAAGCCCATGAGTACAGATCCTTTTTTTTTTTTTTACATTTTTATTTATTTCTAAAAATTTTCTGAGAGCGAGAGAGCACAAGCAGTGGGGAGAGGGAGAAGCAGACTCTCCACTGAGCAGGGAGCCTGATGTGGGGCTGGATCCCAGGACCCCGGGACATGACCTGAGCCGAAGGCAGACACTTAACCAATTGAGCCACCCAGGCGCCCCCAGATCCTTTTTTTTTAATTAATTAATTAATTAACTTGCTGTGCTCACTAGTGCACCATGAATGCAGAGCCTGGCACACAGTAAGCACACAATAAATACCGAATTGTTCTAACTGCCCAGAATATAGCTCTGTGTATTTTACAGTGCACTCTGAAATCCATTAAGCCCCTGATGTAAATTCTCAAGAATTTAAGCTCATTGTATGCCTAAGAAAATGGAGACTTAACAAGGTTTCCTGACTTTGTAAAGTCACAGAACTATTAATTGCAGGTACAATACAAAGAACTTAATTTTCCATATGATTGATCATCATTTAAAAACTAGAGTGTTTTTTTAATTTACTATCAAAGGGATGATGATTAAAGGTCAAGTTAACTATAAAAGAAGTTATTACCTTGTTATGCGAAAGAAAAGGAAATAAATTTAGATATTTAACATAGTTTGGGGAATTTCAGGATTTCACTAAGACTCCTGCATCAAAATTAGTTAAAAGGGCATTGGAATGGTGGAATGAGAAATGATTCTATGCATGGAAGCAATAATGTATGAAGACATCACTTTAACCGGTGTATTAAAACAAATGTAAAAGCTTAGGTACTGACTCAGTTGATTCACCCTCTTTTTCCTGGATGTTACAGCATTTAGCAAAATGACAATTATTTTTCCTTTCAATTTTATCCCTTTCAGTTGAACAACTATTTATCTGCTTATTTTATTTATTTTTGTGAAGAAAAGAAATGGCATTAATTTGGGTATTTGTGTATTTGTGTGTGCACTAATCCACTGAAGAACTATAACTATCCTCAAGGTCTTGCAAAGATTGGTTTAAAAAAAATTGAAAAATAATTTTATATTGCATACCAGGAAATGACCTTTTTGGCAAGTGAACACAATTCTTCATTATATAAAAACAAAATAATAATAATAAAGTGGGTCACAATCAAGTATTATTGAAATTTTTAAAATCTACCCACATTGGTTAAATTTTTTCCAGGATTCAGAAATTTCAAATTTTAATACCAGAAGATCCTAATCTGCTCAATATTGTTTTGCCAACATCAAAGATTATAAAAATAGCTCAGGGGTCATTAAGATGATACCTGAACTTACATAAACAGGATCAAATTCATGTTAATCTATGAATCAGAAAGTCTTTCTGATTAAATCATGTAAATTCGGTAAGGTAATAGTGATTTTTGTGTTATAAGCCAACCTGTGATGTGTACCTCCTTTTGGAATAGCTTGTCTCTGTCAATCTCTCCTCATTCCTGCATTGTCAATAATATGTTTAGGATAAAAAAAAAACATATACAAATACATGCAAAAAGTCACTACTGAAAATTTGATGATAAATTATTTATGAAAAAATTTCTCTTACAACCACTCACACTTTCTGGGATTGGTAGATGTTTAGACGGAAGTAAGGACTTGGGCGGATTATTCAGAGAAAAAAATTAATGTGGATGAGAGCTCACAGGTCACATAAGCCCCCTACAGATCCAAAGGTTCTTTTCTCTAAGTCTTGAAAGGATTTCCACTGGATAGAAAAGTTGAATGGTAACATTTCAATTAAAAAGTACTTTGCATGTAGGTCAGCAAGTCAGAATTTTGAAGCTGCGCAAATCCTTAAGGGCCTGAAACCCAATCTCCTTATTTTATAATGAGGAAATGGACAACCAGAGAAGTTTAGGAATTTGCCAATATCACAGTTAAGGAAGGGCAGGGCCATGACTGAAACAAATGCATTCAGACTCCAGGTGAGAGCAGGTGTGTGCATCAAGGAGCAGGGCTTACAATTCGGAGTCCACTATCACCAACTGTCCTCTTTGGAGGACTTCCTTCCTACTTTGTCTCCTCATCCATGCACTGCAGACCCAACTGTCTCCGGCCTCACAGCGTCACTGACTGCTTAAGGCTTGGGCTACACGGATTCTGGAGTTGCACCGTCGTTCTCCCACAAATGCCTCTCATTGAACTGTAGGTGCACGGGGACACTGCCTGTAGGGGCAGACTGGAAAGGCACAAGATCCACAAACCACCTCCCTCTACATGAGACCTATTTTTTAACTTTTTGCTTTGAAAAAAATGTAGACTTGCAGTAGAGGTGCATGGAGAGAACAGTATGCCACTGTATACCTGTCCCTCAGCTGCTTCTACTGTTCCGGTCTCACGCCACCATGACACACTCAACAAAACCAAGAAATTAGCATTGGTACAGTACTTCTCAGGTGAGCTTACCATTAACTAGAGAAATTATTAGGATTTCCCCCAATTCATCTACTATTGTCCTCCTCCTGTTGTTCCAAGACTCAATCTGGGATATCATACTACATGTAGTGTAACTTCAGCCCGAAATTAGATCCGATCTTGATCTAATTAAGAACGTAGCAGCACAGATCTACTGATCAAAATCAAGGGGGCTCACAGGTCAGCAGAACACTGTGAAAGGCTCCACTTTCTCATGAGAGTAAGTGTCACCGACTGGCATTAACAAACCCACCAGGGACTAAAACTGAAATGCCATCAGTTCTTCAAGAACCCACTGAGCATGGCACAGAGCTACGCTCGGTCTTTTCTTTTTAAGTCTGGGGCATCAAGTTTAAAAGAGCAGATATGGGCACTGTTGATTAACACGTTCTGGTAGCCAATTTTCATCCAGGAGGCATTACCCATTTCAGTCTCTGATGCCGAAGCCACAAGGACATAACCTTTAAATAAAGAAAGAAGTCCTGCCCAAGGAAATCAGACAGATCCTAAGACAGGCCACTCATTCACAGAAGAAGGAGAAGCTTATTCCCCAGCTTGGAGATGGCTTAAGAGCATCCCTAATGGATAGTGTCTGGCAACATTTTTATAAATGCCTCACGTCCTCCAAATACTAATTCTAAGCACTGCAAAGAGAAAGCACTTGTGGAGAACTCTGGAAAAGCAGCCATTTCTTCTCCTGCAAGAGCCACATGGGGATTTATGGGGAGATGGGATGTGATTATGGCCCGGACGTGAGCCAGGGAGAGAGGATAACAGGGTGCTGGTCTCTGCCTAGGTTAACGGATGGCTTTCCTGGTGTGACTGATGCTCTGTTGTGCCTCCTTTTTATTTGTTTTACCCGGCACTGCACAGGAGCTAACGAGGAGCAAGAGGGACTACAGAGGGGCTTTCTGGCCCCATTTGATTGTCAGAAGTTGGAAAGAGAGGACACGAGGGACACCTCCTCCTGCTGGAGCCCTGACGACCACAGAAGACCGGCTCTCTGGGGAAGTACCGATGGGCGGCATCGTCCTCCCACCATTCTGTTCTCTCGTGACTGTTGTGTGAGCCCGGGGGGTAACATTTACCGTGCACTCGCTAGGCCTAGACTCTCTGCCGAAAGCTTTTGTTATTTATCAGGGTCAAAATGTACCCACTGCAAATCAGGTGGGCAAAAGACAATGGGACTATTTTCCATCATTTATCTCCTCTCGTTTCCAGTCCGCATATGCGAGCACAGGACCAAATCTCCCTCTGTGACAGAAATTCATCTTTCCTCTGGGTGGAAACTCTCTTTTCTTCAAGCAATTATACCTTATTTCAGAGATCGTCCTTAATCGTGGACTGTATCCAGAAGAACCCTTCCTTGATAACCTGGCAGAGAGGGCGCTCCCTCTCAGGACCCTTAGTGTCTACAGTGGGGTCCTGTATGGACTGGTCATCAGCAGGCTCAAGTCAGGGTAGCTCCCACTTTGTGACTCTACCTCCCTTCAGACTTTGCCCGTGTTCATTTTCTGGGTCCTGGCTTTAAAGCCCCTCGCAATCCACCAGTGGGGAGGGTGCCAACCAACATGCATATCCATCTTCAGCTCTCGGAAACCCTGAGAGCTCTTAGATTCCCATCAGACGATTCAGCTCAACGGCTCAGAAACAGCGTATCTATCACACACACGAAAACTGCTCATTCTGTTTTGCCTCCTCACAGTATACTTCCTGCCCAACAGGAGAGTGATATATTTACATTGTTTCATTTTTGAGAAAGAGAGAGAACATGTGAGTGAGTAGGGGGAGGAGCAGGAGAGGGAGAGAGGGAATCTCAAGCAGACTCTGCACTGAACCCAATACAGGGCTTGATCTCATGACTCTGAGATCATGACTGGAGCCCAAATCAAGAATCAGATGTTTCACTGACTGAGCCTCCCTGATACCCTCAGAGTGATACTTTTAAAACGTTCATCAGATCATGTCGCACCCCTGCCCAGAACCCTCTATGACTCTCCCTTCACTTAGAATGAAACCCCCAATTCTTGCCACGGCCTGTAAGGTTCGCTATGGTCTGGGTCTACCCCCCGCCCCCTTCCCTTGATGACTCACCTACCAACTCCCCTTTGTTCCTTCAGCTCCAGCCACAGAGACTTCCTTCTTATTTTTCCAAGAAGTCAAACACACTCCCACCTTAGGGCCTTTGCACAGACAGCTCTCTTGTTAGGTCCACTTTGAACAATTCCCACCAGTGCTCACATGCTGATAGGTCGCTGTCTCAGGGAGACCTTGTGCTCACCCTCCGTGCAATAGCCCCCTGCTCATCTTCTCTCCAGCCCCTTCTCATTGTCTGCACGGCACTTCAGCATCGAACATCTTCTATAGTCATTTGCTTATTAATACCTTGTCCCTCTCCAAGGAGAATATAAATCAAGGGTCAAAAAAGCGGGTATTCCATTACAGATCCATTGTCCACAAGCCTTAGAGGCAGACTTTAAGATGGCTCTTATTTCCATTTTACAGGTGAGGAAATTAAGTTCAGTGAGTTTAAGTGATTTGCAGAAGCTCAAATAATGAAAATTGTTTCTCAAAGAAAGCTTACAAAATGTGTGGCTATGTAAAGAAGGACATGGGACAAGAAGACTGTTAGCAACTAACTCAGGATCCCAGAACACCAGGGGCCCAAGAGGAGGCCTGACCGGGTCCAGTAAGCAGGCAGGTACCTACTCAGCAAGAATTCCACGGTTTCCTGGAAACAAACCTCTTCTGGGGAGGCCTGTTCATGTTTCAAGTGGTCAAAGCAGCAGCTGGGTTGCAGATAATCAAGGAGCCTGGGGGCAATTAGTTTTAATGTTTTGACAGTGAGGAAGTGGGAAAGCCTCAGCGATTTAGGAATTGTTGTCATGCTTGGAAAGTTCTTTATTAGGCCTGAAGATCAGGTGTTTCTCATGTCAGCCATTTTGACTCCCACTTAAAAAGGCTGCGGCTCTCAGCCTCGCTTCCTCCATGAACACACTCATTGCCTCCAGGACACGCAAAGGGAGGGTTTTTTTTTGGGGGGGGGGGCTCTGAGTCAGCAGCTTTGTGACTGCACATTACACATGTATATTCCTTCCAGCCGAATCTCAACAACTTGGGAGCCCAACCAGAGCCTTAGTTCTCCCTTCTATCTCTCAGAGCACCTGGCACAAAGCAGGTGTTCAATAAATCTGTTATATTGAAGTGGCAGTTCATTTAATCAGTCCAGGTCTGGTTTTCTTATCTGTCAAATGGGGAGAGTGAATCTCTCTACAAGGATTATTGGATGAACAAATGAAATCAAATGGATTTTTTTTTCCTTAATAGCACACGCAAGATGTATTGGTTTTCTTTAAGTTTAAAAGGTAAAACAAATATGCTCTGAGCCTTTCAGGGGCCATGACACGATCTCACATATCATAAAACGCAGTTTTAGAAAGGGAAAAGTTCAGGTTTTTATTGGAGCTACTTATTCATTTAGGGGGTGATACTTAACGTCAGAGGAAGGAAATTAAATTCTACATTCACCAAGGAATTAAAAAATAATCTAATTTGCTCAGTCTGATGACAAAAAGCATGTTGCAAATCGCATTAGTAATACTGTCCTACGTTAGACTAATACCTAGTATTTATTTATTGTAACCAGATAATCTAAAAAAATGACTTAGTTACCATTTTTGTTTGTTCATTTGTTTAGAGAGAGTGTGTGCGGGTGGAGTGGGCCAGTAGTAGTAGAGGGAAAGAGAGAGAGAGAATCTCAAGCTGACTCTGCACTGAGCACAGAGCCCTGCACAGACTCGATCTCAGGACCCTGAGGGAATGACCTGCACCAAAGTCAAGAGCTGGACACTTAACTGACTCAGGGACCCAGGCACCCCCATCTTAGCTACCATTTCCTAATTTACTATGTGCTAGGTACTTTTTAAAATGCTTTATATAGATGACCTCCTTGTTCTTCAAAATCATCCTGTCATGTGTGTTTCTTCCATTTCTCAGAGGCACAGAGAACTTAAACCCCTTGCTCAAGGTCACGCAGAGAAGAGACGCAGCTGATCATCAACCCACGCACCGCAGTGTGACAAATATGCCACCATCCTACCTCCCTGAAATTGCCAAGATGCCAAGATGAACCATCCTTCCCTCCTTCCATCCAGGCACCTGTGTGCCCGTCCATCCATCCATCCGTCTGTCCATCCATCCACCCAGGCAACAGAGATCTATAAGCAGCTACCGTGTACCAAGCCCGGTAGTAGCTGCTGAGAAATGTTTAACAGAGAGAAAAGAGGAACAGTTCTGCCCTTGAGGAGCTTGAAATCTGGCATAGGATAATAGCATTAAGTGAGCAACCAAGCAAATGAGCACGTATTTACTAAGTACAGCAGATGTTGTGAAGGAACCCTTTAGGGCCCTATGAGACCACTGGACACCACAAGGATGAGGGACAAGGGCACAAATGTGGCTTGTCAGTCAGGGAAGGACCCTCTACAATGAACCCGAGGTGTGAGCGGACAGGGGAGAGAGCAGGTGCGCTCTGTTACAGCCACGGACGCGGAGAAAGAGCCAGGCCTCACTCATAATGGCAGAAGCCGACACCAGAGATCAGAGACGAGGGCGAAAACGTCCAACTGCAGAATCGGAGTGGGGGCTGGCCAGCCTGCTAGAGAAAAGCCTGAGACTTGCTGGACGCTTGTGGGCCATGAGTGCCTTCATGGAGCAGGTCTGAGAACTGTTTACAAGTCAGGGGGATGGACACAAAGGCCATGAAGAACGCCATTCTCTCGGTGTGACTAAAGTCATTTTTCCACTGGAAAGGATTTGAGTACTGTCTGGATAAGCACGGAAGGCAGAGAAAGCCCATAGTTGTCTAAAATTTCTCCCCCAAAACTTCACACAGGCTTATGCCCTCAGTCAGACAGGTGGGGCATCCATCTGCGTTCAGTCCAAAAGCAGGGTGTGACTGGGCTCTGCTTTCAGGAGGCTGCGGTGACCTCAGCTTTAGCCACACACCCTGGAAGCTGTGGGCACTGAAGTCTCTCCCAAGTACTTTATGTCCCTATAAAGCACCAACTAGTATTTTTGAAAAGATACGTTCAAGTGATATACTTCACCGACAAGGTGCATGTAATGTGGGAAACAAAGGCAGAAAGAAATGTAGATAAAATTAAATGTCCTTATAACCTGCAGCCCACTGACAAATACTTGAGACAGGCAGAGTATAGCCTTCCTCCAGGAAGCTACCAATGGTCTTGCTCTTAATGCTTTGCTATGGGGAAAAAGAACCTTGCTTGACAATAGCAAGAACTCAGTATCCTGTGAGTCTTTAGCATATGAAAATCCTTTTGGGGGCCCCTGGGTGGCTAGGTCAGTTAAGCTTCTGCCTTCTGTTCAAGTTATGATCTCAGGGTCCTGGGATCAAGTCCCACTTTGGGATCCCTGCTCCAAGGGGAGCCTGCTTCTCCCTCTGCCTCTGCCCCCCCCCACCTCTCTCATGAATAAATAAATAAAATCTTAAAAAAAAAAAAAAAGAAAGAAAGGAAAGATAAGAAAATCCTTTTTGAATTTCCCTTTGTCTTTACTTCCCCCAAGCCCAAAGTATATCATCAGTTGCCCCTCACAATCCAGGGCCAGCAGCTCTTTCTGCCCACGGGTCCTGTCCCCGTGCTTTATTAAAACCATCTTTTTGCACGTCTCAGGAGTTCTTTCTTGGCTCTTGGCTCTGGACCCCAACAACGCTACTCCAAAAAAAACCACATCACATGTAATTAAAAATTAAATTCCAGAACCTACGATAATCCCCAAAAGGCAATACAAGTAACAGACATGGGAAGAGAAAGAGACACTAGAATCTAAGCATTTGTGGGCGCCTGGGTGGCTCAGTGGGTTAAAGCCTCTGCCTTTGGCTCAGGTCATGATCTCAGGGTCCTGGGATCAAGGCCCGCATCAGGCTCTCTGCTCAGCAGGGAGCCTGCTTCCTCCTCTCCCTGTCTCTCTGCCTACCTCTCTGCCTACTTGTAATCTCTCTCTCTGTGTCAAATTAAAAAATAAAAAAAAAAATCTTTAGAATCTAAGCATTTGAGAAACCGCCAAGAGCAGATTACTAGAGAAACATTTTCCACACAGAGCTAAATCAAAGAGGAAAAAAAATATTTCCTTGCCATATTTTTAACATCTTCATATGAAAAATTTTAAAAGTAAAGCCTTTAATTAAACGTATAAAAGTTGATTTGCTAAAAAATAAAAATTAAAAAAAAAGCTGATTTGCCATTTTAGGTTTTTCAGTGCATCCAAAATGTTTTTGCCACTTCCTGAATTCTTCCTGAAAACCCTGTAACATGTACTCATCCTAAATTCTTCAGGCACACCTAAGTTGTTTTTTCTTTTCTCCTTCTTTCTATTACTAAATTTTCACCATCAAGCAATACTGGAGCCAAAAGACAGTGAGTACATTCAACAATATAATGACACTTCTTCCTCAAATTGTCTGCCTGCTGCTTTCAAACAGTTGGAAGCATTTACCCTTAGAGACCAACACTTGGAAGATACCTAAAACTTGGATACAAAAGTCAAAGGCAACTATCAACACCATCAAGGTCTGGAGAAGTCTTACAACTTCATCCACCTGTAGGCTCACATATGCAACCAGAAAGATCAACAGATTTCCAGGCAGTGCGCTGTATGCACCAAAGGACTTGGGCTCCCTCATCTTGCAGGTCAGGCAACATGAAGATCAAGTGCTAAGGTCATGGAAAAAAAGTGTTCAAATGGGACGAGGCTCCTTGCTTAGAGGATGTAGGCTGAAAAGTTTCCTTCCTAAGCTGGTTCTCTCTGCAATATTATCAGTCTTTTTCCCCTCTCCTGAGTTTTTTTTTTTTTTCCACACAATGTTGAGAAACAAGAGGAAAGGGCAAAAGGAACATAAGGGAATGCTGTCCTGCCCCTCGGAATGTCCACTGGCCAAGTCTTTTCTCTGCCTCTCCTTATTGCAAACCTCTCTTCGTGACCCAACTAAATTCCTATGACCTCCGTGAAACTCCCAGAAGGGCTGCCCCAAAGACCTCTTCCCTCTTGAACTCCAGAAGTCCCTGCTAGCGTAACAATTTAACTCTCAGGCATACACCGTCTGGTGAGGTCTCTTGAGTGAGAAATGTCTAAGCACACATCACAATTATATAAATTATAAAATTTCCATTTTACAATCATCCAAATTCATTTTGCCTATACAGAAGTGTATATATACACACGTGCACACATGCACACACATAAGTATGTACACACAGAAAACGTACTGAGCATTTACTGTATTTTAGGTCCTAATCAAATGTCCTCTCATTTTTTTCACTAATCAGCACAGCTCTAAGAAATAAAAGAACATTATCATGTCCATTTTCCAGAGGACTTAACTGTAGAAATTTCCTTATCAGCGACTACAATCTTTGAGTTATTTATGAATTTATGAAGACAGTTGCACGTGTCCTGCCTCTTCAAATAGCGCTCTGACTTTGGAGAGCCAGGACCCATTCCGTCTAATGCTGTGTCCCCCCGAAAGCTTAGCACATGGTCTTGTGCACAACACGAACTCGCATACGCCGATGTGCTTTGATTTGATATTGAAAAGACCAGAGAGGTAATGCTTACTTAAAATGTACCCTCTACAAATGACTGACATTTGAGTTCAATATTGACTTGGAAATAAAATTCAATAGCCATTCATATTTGGTACTAGAACCAAATACCAAATGAATATAAATGGGAGGCATTTCCATGTCTGTCATTCTTTTGGTATTTCCAGCATGGGCAGGAGCAAGGTGGAAACTGTCAGAAACGCGGGCTCCCTCATTGTAAAACAATGATGCTGACACCAGGGTTCAGTGCCATTTCAGGAAGGGAGCTGCAAGGGCGGGAGCTAGGAACAAAGCTGAAAAGGCAGAGAGAAAAGAAAGTGGGGGGGGAGGGGAATCCAGACATTCACATCCTGTGGATTAAAAAATCCAACCGAAGGAGAATAAGAAGCCAGTTCAACAATTGATATAATTTTCAATGCAGTCAACCTAAGCTTCAATATTTATTCCAGCAAGAAAATTGAACCTCAAGTCCAAAATCGACTCTCAGGTCCCATTCTCTGCCCAAATACACATACATTTACATTTATGGGTGACTATGTGGCTATATTTAAATTCTCAGCTCTAAAAGCTGCAGGACTGTAAATAGACTCATTTTAGCCATTTTATCAAATTGTATTAGCTTTCCTTCCCTGCCATTCTCCAAGGCAGGCAAAGTTCAGATGTGCAGAAAATGTAAATGATTTCTTTTCATAATAGCACTGGTAGATTCCAAACCCCGAAATCAGCTCATGCTTATTTCTCAGAGCTTGTTGAGTGATGCCTGGTCATGGTTTTGTGCTAAGGGAGTAAATTTCAGCATAAGGAGTCAAAGGAATACAGTACCTGAGGTTAGAAATGGGGGACGGGGAGAGCAGAGAAGCTATTATGCTAGCACCCAACAGACCTCATATGCTGTGTGGAGAAAGCAGAGGGAACAAGAATGAAGACTAAAGACATCTACCTATGGAGAGAATTGTGTGTGCTTAATTAACGATGGTGTCTGTCATGGACTCTGAGACAGGAAGTCAAGGTCACTGACAAACTAGTAGCTTCTTCCAGGAAAAATTATGGGTTCCCAAAAAAAAGTATAAGCCCTAACCCAGTTCCTCAATAGGAGTGGATTTCATTCCTCTATTTGCATACACAAGTGGTGCTATGATACATATATTCCCTATTATCTCCCTAAACTCCAATTACCTTAGTATTTTCTAATGATCTATCATCAGGAAAATGGAATCCAGCATTCTGCAAATGGAAGAAAGTGTACCACCATCTTTGAAAGAAAAAAAATTTAAAATGTTTGGCCATTAAGTGTAAAAGTCTCTGAAATCTACCTTACAACAGGACAATTTAGAGAGAAGCTTGGCTACATTCCCACCCCAATATCCACCAGCCAAATCTAGAAAAGTTAGCTGAGGAGAAGAACAGAAGTCTCATTAAAAAAAAAAAAAAAGTAGTTGTTCATATGATAAACTCTTGCCTGGCTCCTCCTTCAGGCCCCATAGGTGTGGAGATTACAGAATACAATTCAGTTTTCAGAATTTTAGAGTAGAGGACAATTGTGGCCCATAACCTGCATGGAATTAGGTTGGAAGGGTGTTTTAGGTCTGCCCTAAGCCAGTGTTGTGAGGTGAACAGGAGCCACTTCCCAAACATCCAGAGCAACTTGGAGAAACAGTAAAACCTTCCATCCCCTGAGCAGGTAAAACACTTGGGTTGAAAGAGAAACCAGTTCCCCAGGTCAAAACAAAAGAGGAATGGTAAGGCACCATTTCGTCAGAGACCATGGTTGGACTTGAGAGGATAACTGTGTATCTCAGCAGAACAAGCCAGAATAAAAAAAAGAGTCCAATCTAAACAGTGGTCTGGCTACTTCTCTGCAGATGCCAAGATACATCGAAAGTCCTGGTATCGGACCTGGCTGATGGTCCTCACCAGATTTACTCATTCCCGCCTGCCTCCCTGTCATTGGCCATTTGCTCAGTAGAGAGCTATGTCCATAACCATCTGGCCTCATCTATTAACATCTCACCTCATCCCGCCATGAGGGCTGGGCTGCAGCACACCATCCATCACACCACATCAAAGGAGCTCCAGCAGCTCTGGGTCCCAAGCCCAATGCCATCAGCTCATGGAGAGCTCTGCCTCTTCTCTTCCAGGCTCAAGTGAAACACTGCTCATGGGACATGGGATGTAGTGTCCCCAACAGTTGCCTGGTGAGGGGCTTGAACAAAAACCCAAAGGGTAGACAAAGCTTTGACCAATGGGAGGGAGTCACCTGTATTTATTGGCCAAATCACAGCCAGTTCAGTCATCTCCTAACTGGTATTTGCTTCCTTCCTTCCCAGGGCACTACCTTTTCCCCCACACTCCCCCACCCACTGTGCTAGTCCTAAATATGTAGGTTTTATCTCATAATTCCTTGCCTAGAGAATGTGGGTCAACCAGTGCTACTTAATAACATTAATTCTAGGAAGGAATAGAAGAGGGGAGAAAACATCTAAAGTTGACTTGAAATGAACAAGAAATGGCTAAATTTGACTAAAATTAGTGGGCTGGACTAGACTGGGAGGCTGACAAAGGAATTAAGGCCACAGAAAAAAACAGTTCCATCTTTATACATCAAACTTTGCACTTGTCAATTAAATAGCTGTTATATTCAGCAATATTAAAAAATTCAAACTTCATGAAAACCCTTTGCCTAAAGGCTTGAAACATACGATCCACAACCCAGGGCCCTACAGGAAAGAGCAAAGGAAAGGGTTTACATCTATAGTACAGATACACAGCAGGTTCCCCACCTCTTCTGGATCACGCATTCCTCATTTCACAGTACAATAGTGAAGTACAAGCAGTAGCTGAGCATAGAAGAGCATGGATTTTTATGTCAGAGACAGGTGGTCTTCCCATTACTTCTGCAATGTACCAGCTTTATGCCCTTGGGCAACTGACTGACACTGTTTCCTTATCCATAAAATAGAGACAAGAGCACATACCTCTGAGATCTGCTTTTGAGTGCAAACATACAGCCCCTAGTACCGTGCCTAGGAAAGAGCAGGCACTTAAGGAATCTGTGCTAGGATGATGAGGATTATCGAGGTGTTTAGTTGAGTGCAATTTGAGGAGTTTATCAACTAACTCAACAAAGAGAATATTCCTCTTTTCAGAATTAGAAACAGAAAAAAGCTTTTATTGTTCTCCATCTTTATGAGGTTGTCCCTCCTCCCTACAACAAAATAGTCAACAGCGTATCTTCAGGATAAAACACAAACCCCCAACCTTTGGTACATTTGGCCATTGATTCCCTTAGTTTCAAAACTCTTCACAGTAGACATAGAAAGACGGGGGTATTCACATGTAAAAATACATGTGGTAGAGAAACATAATGCCAACATCTAAGACAAGGCCCAAAGGTAAATACAGGGTCCTGTGTGTCTTTGCAAAATAAAGTTTAACTAGAACTCAGCCACACCCATTTATTTACATGTTGTCTCTGGCTCCTGTCACACAGAGAAAGATTATGGTCCACAAAGCCTAGAACATTTACTATCTGGCTCCTTGGAGAACAAGTTCTCTGACCTCTTACCTAATAGAACTTAAGGCAAGAGTCAAAAATCCTAGAGACAAGCTGAAAGCAAAAATCGAGCAAATAAGGAAGATGGCTTCGAATGATAAAAGCAAGGATTTCATACATGAGAATGGGTACAAACAGAGGAGAGCCCAAGAAATAATCCACGGAAGTCAAGGTCAATGTTAGCAAAAGGTTAAGGGCATAAATGCTTACAGCTGAATGTTGAAACCAAGAATTCTCATGTATTTCACCCCCAGTGTCTTAAAGGAAAAGTGCTTCTTCTCAGGAAATATAGTTTAAAAAACCCCATATAAGAGACAGCCTCTTGTATGAACTGAATGCAACAAAAATTGGATTTAATTTGTTTGGGCTGCTGATTTATATGATTATTACCCAAACATCTTTGAGACTATAAAGATACCTTGAAATAAATATAATCCTGTAGCATTTTTACTTTATTACTTCAATAAATGAATTCAAGGAATAAAATACAGGAAGTGGAGGGGTTTTTTAACAGAAAAACTCAAAAGATCAATTATTTAACTTTTTTTTTTTTATAAAGATTTTATTTATTTATTTCACAGAGGGAGAGAGATCACAAGGAGGCAGAGAGGCAGGCAGAGAGAGAGAGGGGGAAGCAGGCTCCCCGCAGAGCAGGGAGCCCGATGCGGGCCTCGATCCCAGGACCCTGAGATCATGACCTGAGCCGAAAGCAGAGGCTTTAACCCACTGAGCCACCCAGGCGCCCAACATTTTTAAATTAGTATAAATAAGATTGATTTGGACCAGATCTTCATCTGCACATCAATACGCTCCTATTAAAAACATAGTTTATTTGCTTCTCGTTTCCTATTATCATCTCTAAAAAGTTTAGGTTAAGATGATGACACATTTTTTCTGAGATAGTTTTATTCTTTATGTAATTATTGCATCTTATTGTGAGCACTTGCAGAAAATGAGTTAAAGATTTAATAATATGTCAAAACTGATCTAATGCAGGGAATCACACAGACTCAAACATTTACTAAAAACTAAATTTGCTGAAGAACTCATTCATTTGTTAAAAGAAAATACAATTCCCTATTGTTTTTCAAGCTCCAGTCTCACATAAGTACTTAATAAAGGAAAAATGTCACCTTTTCTTGATCATCAGAGACACTTTTCAAAAATCTACACATATAGCATCATTAAGGAATTCTCATAGAGCCATTACAATTATGTTGCAATATTGAAAGACAAAGAAAATATGTTTATGATATTATCAAATGAAAATGCTACAATGAATTCCCATTTTATAAGAAAAATGTGTGTAAATATTTAATACAGTCTTTCTGGAGCTGGGAGATTACTGACTTAATTTACCATCTATGTTTTATGGATTTTATTTGCTCTGTGTTTATTCCATCTATAGTTAACAGGAAGAATAATTCTATTAAATATTTCATAAACAGTATTTAAATACCAAAGAAAATGATTATTCCAAACTAAAAAATTAACCCCTCTTGAAGCAAAAGGTATGACAGGTTTCATTTATAATGGGTAGTTGGGAGAAAAAGCATATAATATAATGATTGGATTCTAACTTCTGTGGCTTAATTTTTTTCATTTATCTAAAACCTATTATCAAAGAATTGATAATTAAAAAATGATCTTCTTAAAATTTAAAGTTGAAATTATTCCAACTACTCAGTATTCAGAGCAAAAGAAAAAAAAATCAGTGAAATTCATGTATTTTTATTCCTTAACAAAGATTCATTGTTTTACTTATGACTCTATTCTGATGATTAACTATAAAATTTTCATATAGATAGTACATGACATCTTTGATTATTTGATCTTCCAAATAATCTTGTGAAATAGGCAGGACAGATTTTACCATTCCTTCACTGGTAGAAACAAGGGTAAGCATGCTTGTCTGTATGGACATCATCAATGCACTCCCTTGTTGAGGACCAGGCAATTAGCTGGCGGTCAGGGAGCAGAAGAAGAGTAGGGTTAGGTCAACTAGCCCTCTGGCTTCCTGTCCCTGCCCCTCCAGGGAGAGAAGCGGAGGTAGCCCCTGCTATTGCTGGGCCCAGAGTACAGCACTATCCACCATTTCTCAAAACCTTCCTACATTCTCAGTTTGAGTATGCCATCTGTGTCCTGATTTATAATTTGGAAAAACAAGGGAAAGTTCTTTCTTTAGCCAATCTGACTCCACAGAAAAAGAGCCATTTTTTCCCAAATGGGGGATCTCACACAGTCTCCAGGATTGATGAGGACTCCTCGAAGGTTAGAGGTGGGGTCGTGCCAGAGACTGTCCCGTGCAGTTCAACACCCTCATTCTACAGATGTGGAAGTGGTGAAACGCAGCATGAGTCAGTTCAGAACATGAACTTTAGTGTCCATGTGGATCGCCAATTTTTTTATTATGCATTTCTCGAGGAATATTAATGTGGGTGATTCACATTATTTCAAGCTTTGAATGTAAATTCAGATGTTTATATTTTCATATATTATTTCAAAATCCTCAAATTCAAATGCTCAAAAAACTGGCTGCACCCTATTTCCTAGCCAACAATAAGTTATACAAAGGATCCACTTAAGGCACTTTTAACTATTATACTAATTATAGATCCTTTTAATATATCCTTAATTAAAAGTTCCATTTTCAAAACCCATTGTATTATAGCATGAATTATAAAAGTTATAAATAGGTTAGTGAAACAAAGCTACAGAACAATGCTTTGCTCCCACAATGAAGACACCCAGAACAAAAAAATCTCTTGTTTATATGCTACAGACAGCAGCTTATACTTCTGATTGCATACTTGGTGGAAAAATGTTTTTCTTCTGGCTAAACAGTACATTCTAGCAGCTGTAGAGTCCGTGGCCAAGTTGAGGTGAGAGCGAGTGATGAATGGAGGTTCTGAGCAGGTGGGATTGAAGGTCTTTTATAGAGGAAGTTGAGCAGACAATCAGTCACCCCTTAGACCTAGGCCCAAAGCTGAGGGGTCAGCTTTCAAAGTCAACACCTGATTCTCTGAATTCTTAACTGTGTTTCTTTGGGCAAAGATTTTATTATTGAGTCTTACTCTTATTTCAAAATAGTGAAAATAATACACCTCACCGTCCATGTGAGGACTATATGAGCTGTTTCTAACAGCATTTAGTCCAGTACCAGCACCTGGTCTGGACACCATCAACTGTACTGCTTGTTTAATTACTATCACTGCGTTGACAATGGCTAGTCATTCATGGCCAGAGAAGACATTAAAGATCTCAGTGACCAAAGTTAAGCCCCTTAGAAAAAAACCTACTTGCCAGTAATTTTGGTTTATTTCATTATTCTAGCCTTAGAGATTCTGGGAATGTTGTTCACATAATCATTTAGAATCTCAAATGCAATAAATCTTTGAGCATCCTTTAACCAAAACCTGTCAAGCATCAGGCATCCGTGAGAACCATCTCTATACACTGTATAATGATTTCTATACTCTTGAATTTATCTCTGCAACCAAAAGTAAACTAATCTGCCTTAGAACCCAATGTTACCAAGAAACATCAATATCAAGAGTTCTAAGAATGTCTATACTAGAATTCAGTTGGGACTCACCTGGGTGTGGAGTCCAGCAGATGCCCATGATTCCCAACTACCTCTCCATGGAAGGACTACCTGAGAGTGATCCAGGGATCTGGGAAAATACACATTCCCAGTCCTTGCCCGTGGAATTCTAAATCAGTGGGCCTGGAATGAGCTTCCTACCTGGGTTTTAATGTTCTTCATGGTTATTCTGTTGCACAGCCAGATTTGGGAATCTGTGGGAAATGAAGGAACTATGAATCATGAAGACTCAGTTCTAATCTGGTTAACCTTAGACTGCCCTTTGCAACTCTGTACTCCTCTCTTGGCCTCAGTTCACAATTTGCAACACCAATGGGCTGCATCACTAGCATCTTTAAGATCTCTTCCTGAATCTGCCACTTTACTTGGAAGGCTAAAAGTAAATGCCAATAGCTAGAAGGAGGAAATATCATGCTAAATGTGAAAAAGGTCAATGCAAATTTGGCCAATCAGGTAGAATTTTGACAGGACAAGTGATTGGGGGTGGGGTGCGGATAGCTCTTTGAAAGGCCCTCCCACCATTCAAAGCAAAAACATAACCCACAACCTTCGGTTGCCTCTTATCTCAGAGGCTTGCTGCCTCTGCCTCAAAGCTGCCAATTGCCTGCATACCAAAGTATTTATCAAGTTACAATGAATGAGAACTGAGCCTTGGCAAGAAACCCACTGCCACCCCTCAACTCTCTTGGTCACTGGCAAGAGAGCACAAGTCAGTGGGCAAGGAGGGAAGAGAGCCACTTGGCTCCATCAGCTGCCTGTTGACAAGGACACAGAATAGCCAAGAAGCTGATGGATGTACCGAAGGTTGCAGAAATTACAGAGGAGCAAAACCTGGGTGCTTTTGGTTCTAGGCCTAGCTCACAACATTAATAGGTCTGTCCTGCTTTTCATTCCTTGGTTTTTATTTCTTCCCCATTGAAAAAAGCTTGTGATCTAGAGGCCCGGACCCAGAGCTAGATTGAAAACATAATTTGTTTGGCCTCTGCAGTGTTTTTGTACCATTTAAGTCAACTGTGGAAACTGGAATATTCCACATAAAAATCCAATTTTCCAGATTCTCCTAAAAATCCTAGAAGTCTGGCAACCAAGGCCCACCCATAATCTTTTAGAGCTGAACTATGGGCTGTTCCCATTCAGAGGAAACGTGTATACTCCAGGCTACCTCCAGACCCCACCACACGCTACTGTCTCCCCGGCACAGAAGTCTAACATCTATGGCCAGTTATTCTCTTGCTCCAAGTATCTTTTGTTTTAAAATAGACAAATGCTTTGGCAGCTACATTTCCAACAAAACAGCACTGGAAAAAGGGCTGGTCTCACAGACTGTTATGTTTCAGAAAACTAGGATGAGGTTACAGAACTTTTGTAAATGCTTCATATGCAAACCTGACCCATTTCACTGATTAGCATTCCCCACCTTGTCCCTGTAGACAATGGGTTTAAACCCCTTCCTTAATAGGAGGAGACGGTCAGGGACGTGGGGAATAGGCCCCAGTGTATCCTAGATGCTCTGGGCTGGCTGTTACCACTTTTCTTGATGTGCAAAACACAAAGGAGTAAGCTCACACCAGTTCTGACTAGTCCAAGAGAGGATGGATACCCAGTCTGAACTTTCACCAACTTCTTTAATTATAATGCTAAAAATCATGCCCAGGGGTGGAGACTTAGCATGCAAATGAAATAGACGATGTACTTAGAAGTGTATTCTGTCAAGTGCACCTGTGCGCCCAATTCCCTGTATCCGCCCCACAGGCTTAGATGTCACTCCTTTCCTCCCTCTGGCCCATTAAAACTTTCCCCAGCTATTGTTCTAGGAGCCTGATACTGCAGGGGTGACAGTGTCTCCCTTCAGCCAGAGCCACTGCCCCCACTAAAGCTTTGCCTGTGTTTGTACATGTTGGGTTCAGCCTCATTCCTACTGTTGACTGGTAGTCCAAGGACCTGAGTCTCATAACAGAACTATGGCCAAAGCTCACTAGGAAACCAGAGAATGGCCTAAAAAGCAATGTGTTATAGGGCAGTGATGTTCAGGCCCCTCAAATGAAGGTCCCTTAAATAGGAAGTGGTTGTTGAAAAAAAAAATTCTACTGGTTATCTGTTGGGAGGCAGTTACATTGAACAGTTAAGGGCAAAGTTTTAGAGTCAGACAGCCTAATATAAAAACCATATAGTTACTTAACCTTTCTGCCTGTTTGTCACATGGAGATAATTAATGATCCTTGCCTCCTAAGGTTCTTATGATAAGTAAAATATTCATAAAAAGCACTAAATGCAGCATCCGGCAGATAGTAAATGCTCAGCAAGGGTTATTAATATTTCCATTATTGATAGATAAAATGCATGACATAGAGATGGTATGTGTACATTACTTGGAAATCGATTTATTTTCCATTAATCCCAGGGGAATCTGCATGCATATGAAGAACAGTAGCATGTGTATTTCTCAGACATTATGTATTCCGTCCACCAACCATACTTGGTGGTTCAGCAGTTCAGTCTTCCTCACTGCCTCCAACGACTTTGAGGTCAAAGGTGAAGAGGGTGGAGAGAAGTAAGGTCACGACTCCAATTCAAGACACTGGGCTTGAATTATGTTTTTGCTCCCAAACTGGCTGCCATCCTCTCTTATAGGAAACAAAGTGGAGGTGGAAGGAGAAAAAGGAAAAGAAACAGGTGTCCTTAGAGAAGTCACTGAAGGGGGATGAGCTGAGAAAGTGAGGAGTTCAAATTAGATCCATGGCTTTCTATCTGTGCTCCCCAGGGACCACTCTGGGAGAGACCCAAGGGGAGGCCAAGTGGGTGGGTTTCAGATCCAGCCTTGCTTTAGAGAGCAGAGCAGAGATTCTTCTTATACTACATGTGCGAAAAGTGTGTTTGCTGCTTCCCAAATGCTTCAAACAATGGAGCTTGATAATCTTAAAAGCAGTGGTTCTCAAACTTGGCAGCACATTGGAGTCACTCCAAGGAGCTAAGAAAATACAGATGCATTGGACTTAGCTCACGGATCGATTTAAATGGTCATAAGAGTGGCCTGGATGTCCAAATGTGCAAATGCCTCTCCATTGATTTGGCCTTGAAAATATTAGCCAAGACAAAACCAAGGTTATCCAACAGTCTGTCTTCAGTTTTTTCAATGTAAAGATCCCATGAAGCATAAGGAAAAAATCCAATCCCATAAGGAGCAGTTCAGATCATTCGAGAATGCCAGTTATGTTTACTTCTTTTCTTAAAGACTTGATTTCTAATTGCTTTCCTTTGTGGAGATAGTTTACTATTTTTTAAGACAATGTAAATGCTGTTTTTAAAGAGTTATATCAAACCACAGTACATCAAAAAAGCAAAACAAACAAAAAAAAAAACCCACAAAAACAAACAAAAGAAAAAAACCCCACATCACAGCCTAAACTCCTACTCAGTCTACAAGCAACTAAAACCCCATTTTTGCCAAAAAGCAAAAATTAATTTTGATTCACTTCACTATGACAGTTTCTGTAACAGTTATTTTAGTACGACTTTGTGGCAAAAATGAAACATTTCAGTTCATAGAGCCAATAAAAAGGTATATACTCAGGCAGGGTTGCAAAAACATTGAAACAGGGCGCCTGGGTGGCTCAGTGGGTTAAAGCCTCTGCTTTTGGCTCAGGTCATGATCTCAGGGTCCTAGGATCAAGGCCCGCATCGGGCTCTCTGCTCGGCGGGAAGCCTGCTTCCTCCTTTCTCTCTGCCTCTCTGCCTACTTGTGATCTCTCTCTCTCTGTGTCAAATAAAGAAATTAAAAAAAAAAAGTTGAAACAATTGAACAAGATAATACAGCAACTTAACTATGAAAAATTAACTGACGAATATGTATCAAGTTGTGTTTATACCAAGTGAGGTTTGTCATCTTTGGAAAATGGAGATTATAGCATCTTCCTTCCCGTTTTGCTAATCGAAACCTACCAAGATCATTTTCTAACTGTCTGAGAGAGAGAAAGAGACATCTCCTGACATATTTCAGTAAATAATACAAGAGGAGTAGCAGACCCGTAAAATTTCTAGTTTTGAAAAAAGTTTGTAGTAACTGATCAAAGGGTACTTATATTGCATTTTCTTCAAAAAATCATATACTCACAAGCCATTATTTAAGTCAGTGCTGTCAAACAAATAGATCTTGAGAGGCATTTTACTTCAAATTTTTCAACAGCCACATTAAAATGTAAAAAGAAAAGGTAAAATGAGTTTTGATGTATTTTAACTTGATATAAAGAAAATACCATTTCAACATGTAATCAATATTTATTATATCAGAAATAGGTGAATTAAAGTGGGGGAATTATGTATCAATAAAGTGTTAAAATTACTACAGATATTTTACATTTTTTAAAGATGAAGTCTTAGAAATCTTACGTGTATTTTACACATACAGCACACACCAGTTTAGACTTGTCACACGCATTTCAAGGGAACTATCATGTGCACTTAGGCTACCTCCTCTTTAGCTCGCTTCTCTATTCCATGATGCTGTTGGTAAACAGTGTTTGAAACTGTCAGAAGTTCAGCCCTGCATCTTTTACGCCACTTGCGGGAGCAAAGAGATTTAAACAACAACAACAACAACAAAAAGCCAGGCAAAAATCAAGAATCTCTTCTGTCTCTCAGCTTCTCTCTGGCTCCCCTTCTGTTTACCACCTTCCCCCACTGGCTGCCCTTGATGTGTCTCTGTTCATATTATTGTGCATCTGAATGGTTTATGTTCTTCCCTGTTCTCAGTTTAAACGCAAAGTAATCAACTGTTTTATGTTTTTCTGTTCAAGAAACGTTTACCTACTGACGACACTGTATTTTTCTATTCCAGTTATGTTAAGAACCTGTGAGGTACAGAAGTTTTCAATCACTGGCCTATGTGAAATTAGATGATGGATTTGAGTTCATGAGAGTCCTTCCAGTTCTTCATGAGGTCACAAAAGAAATCTAAAGACCAGTGAGAGCCTTCCAGAAAAAAACAGAAAAATTAATAACCTATCTTTCTAAAACGAAAACAAGTTTGTCAGCGGAAACAGCAAACTCACTGCATGGAACTGCCTCTTCTTACAAACTCAGAGATTTTACCAGACTAAAAGAAATCACCAGGCTGAAGATCATCTTCCCCCTTTTATAAAATCCTACACCCTCACAGTGTTCCACGCTGACCACAGGCAGTGTTAATTTAATGCCACATCAATGCCTATTTGACAAACTCTATACTGTGGACATGACATTGTACCAGGTACTGAAGATAAAGTATGAACAAGACAAACATCATCCTGTCTATTAAGGAAAACTATAGTGTGTACTGAAATTATGATTATAATTCAGGGTTTGATGGATATGATGATGCAGAACAATCAGGTCATGCTGGATGATATAAGGGAAATGGAACCAGCTTCATGAAGGGAGTTAATGAAGTTCCCTTAGAGCCTTGAAAGGTGTCCAAAAGTTCCCAAAAAGAACAGTTCCAGGAGGGTAGAGAAGCATCCTTCGTGGCAGGCTAGCACTGGCAAAAACTGGAGGTGCTGGTGTGGTCGTTTAGATGAACCAGAAGGAGTCATCGAGAGGAGATGGGAAGAATGAGGTGACCAGTGGGACAGGAGTAGAACCCTGAAGACCATAAGAGCCCCCATAAACCACGATAAAGCCTTTGGCCTTTACCCCAGCTCTTAATGGAAGCCAGCGAAGGGTGTTAAGCAAAGGCAAGACACAATTAGATCTGCCTTTTAAAAAGATGATTCTAGCTGCAGTGTGGAGAACAGAGGAAAGGACAGGGATGGTTGCAAGGAGACCAATTAGGCAGGAATCTAGAAGGGTCCTTGCTGTCAAGGCCCAGGCTTGGGTGGTAAGCTGGCTGCCAAGTGAATGGTGTCTGCCAACACATCTCATTTCGTCCTCGGACCATTCTGAAAATTAGATGATTGCATGTGAAAAATCTGCATTTCCAGAATCTCCTAAGACAGCCTTGAAAACTGTAGGCCCATTTAGGTATCCCCAACATCAAGGAGCTGAGGGGTGCTAGTCTCTCTCAGGCAGGACACCAGGCTCCCATTTCCCAAGCTCCCCGCCCAACAGACCACCTCGTTTCTGGCTCCTGTATCAAAACAGTAGTACTTGACCTACAAAGTAGAACCCACTAGCGATCAGACTCAAGACAGGCAGAAATTAAAGGGCATATGTTTCAAGGACTAAATTGGTGAGCAGTTCATCAAGGCTATCCAAGACTGAGAGAGGGGTACCCAGGAGCCATCAGAGACTCTGGCATCCTGAGAGAAGCTGAAGCGCTTTATCCAAAGACCATGCAACAGATCATCTCAACGGTAACATCCAAATCATGGCACAGTGCATTTATCAAAGTACACTGCAAGCTTAACTTGAAAGTCCATGGTCCAGTTGTAGCAACAGGCAATTCTACACAGCTTCAAATACAAACCCTGGATTTGTGGGGTAGAAGTCATCTCCTAGTCAGACAAAAATGTGGAGGCCCGACAGCTGCCAGGACCACAACACTTCTCCTGAGCGGACAGAACTTTTAGACTCTGGAGGCTGGCTAGTAAGCCCAACATCTTTGAAACAAGACTAGCCAATGTTTGCATATGGTCTGTGTGGGAAAGAGGCCATTCTAGCAGCAGGGGAGAAAAAAAAAAAAAAAGCTTATGATTATGGGTTTTCAGAAAGTGCCAGCAGCCTCCATTTCCAAACCCCAAGTATGAAATAAATGGGAAGGCATTTTCTCCCTAAAATCTTCCCTTTTGTTTCATTCAGGAGTATGTTTGGCATGAAGATGAAAAGTTTATGAAAGACCTAAGAAAGAGAGGAGGCTTTAATAAGTCATTTAACCTGAGAGTACTTCTATCTGAATTCTATTTTCTCGAACATCTGAATGTAACTGTATTAAAAGACAGAGTTTCATTCAGCTATTTATTGGACAACTTACAAACTGCCACATCAACAGATTTTGTAGATTTAAGTTTTCCCCTTCTGGCTATTTATTTTCTGATCTGTGTCTTCCTATGTTCTTATTTCTGATTTCCTGTCTCTGTGTTATAAAACCACCAATATTTTTTTACCCTAAATCATTAAGTCAACCAATATCTCGAGAATCTACTACCTAGAAGGCTTGTGCACAGAAGGCATGCTTTCTAGTGGGGCAATGAAGCAATCAAGGAACAACCAACAATTTTTAAATGTCATTTGTTGTAATGGAGGTATGCTATGGAAACAGACAAGGATAGAGGAAAGTCAGATGTTAAGAGGGTTATGGAAAACTTCATGGGAGTATTTGAGAGCTTTTAGAAACAAAAGCTATCTAAAACTTGGCAATCAAGAGCATAAAATGTCTATCTACTTGCCAAGGTAGACTTAGACACTTCAACAAACTCACCCAAGGATTATTTAACCCTCTAGGAGAGTTCATCAGTGTTTGCCTTTGCTATTTACTAGTTCATTATAGCTCAGACTTTGAGAAGTTACCTGTTACCATACCTTAAGACCTATAGAAAAGGTAATTCCAAGGCTACAGTTTGATTTCTCTATAGCACTAACCCTTTTGTCTCTGATCAAATTCATTTCCACATACCTTTTATGGTACACTACAGACACTCTGCTCCTTGCTCCTTAAAATGCTCTTCGACCCAGTTTTTCTATCTTCCTTTTATTCACATTTATTAAGGAGTTGAATAAAACATTTGACATATACTCATTACCTATTTGGATAAGAGTCACGTTTATACTTTTTGAATATTACACTGTGACAAAGTCAGTCTTTAAAGATTAGTAAACATCAGGGCTCCTGGGTGGCTCAGTTGTTAAGCATCTGCCTTTGGCTCGGGTCATGATCCCGGGGTCCTGGGATAGAGTCCCGCATCGGGCTCCCTACTCAGCAGGGAGCCTGCTTCTCCCTCTCCCACTCCCCCTGCTTGTGTTCCCTCTCTCACTGTCTCTCTCTCTGTCAAATAAATAAAATCTTAAAAAAAGAGAGAGACTAGTAAACATCTACCAGGAAGCCAGAGCGAATTCCTTCTTTTTTAATTTTTCCCCAAAAGAACATAAGTACACAGCAAAATATAAGCATGCTGAAACACAACAGCTGACTTCCTCACTCTCCCAGCCCGGGGCTTCCTAAAAGCAAGTCAACCATATTTAGCTCCCTCAGTGCTTAATTCGTGGTTATCCCACACTCCTTTGTAGGCTTCTTTTCCTTTCCCATCATTTACCTTTTTTGATACCACCTATTAACTCTAAAATATAAGGATTTAACTTATTCATTCCTCCAACTTTTTTATTCTTCTGTGGCTTTACTTTTAACTGAAGTAATACATCTGAACTTTGTCATGTTTCCTTAACCTCAGAGGAAAAAATATCCCATCTTCCCATTTTGTTAAAGATCTTCATGTTTCCACATTCCCTTTAAGCTCTCTTTCTCTTGCCTCCCTGTCTCCTATCATCTGTCAACCTCACTCTTACTTTCACTGTCAAGGTTTATAGCATCTTGGGGCTCCTGGGTGGCTCAGTCAGTTGGGCATCTGCCTTTGGCTCAGGTGATGGTCTGGGAGTCCTGGGATCCAGCCCCGTATCAGGCTCCCTGCTCAATGGAGAGTCTGCTGCTGCTTCTCCCTCTGCCTCTCCCCTGGCTTGTGTGCTCTCACTTCTCTCTCCCTCACACTCTCTCTAATAATAATAAAATCTAAAAAAGAAGAAAAAGAAAAAGGGCTTATAACATTGGGTTAACTTGCTTGTATGTTTGCTCTCGAGGATGATTCTAAAGTTGGAAAAGAGTTTATGATGATGATATAAATTGTCCATGGAGAACCAGGGAAAATACTAAAATGCCATTTATTGCTTTGAATTAAGTTTTGTACCCACAAACTTTCCTCCCATCACACCACTTGGTTCTTTGGCAAAACTGTTTATAATTACCTGCTTCAATTTTCTTCTTGAAGATATCCTTCTTAGAGGTTTTGATTTCTCTAATTTTAACCACACACTTTCTATATCTATTGTATACCTTAGCTTCTACTTTTGGAAGGGGCTTTTTTCTTTAGTTTCACCATTTCTTGGTATCATTAAGAAATATTAAATTTCCTTGTCAGTTCAGAAGAACATATCCAGAAAGGGTATAGGAGAGGTCTAGTTATCTTGATGTTTTTAAATGCCTTTATCTTGTCCTCACTTATAGTTTGGCTCAGAACTGAATTCTAGACTCAAAATAGTCTTCCCTCAGAAATTGTTTAATGTATTCTTGACTCTAGTGTTATTGATAGAAAGTTTGATACCAGTTTAAAAATAATTTCTTTTTGTATAAGGTTTCTTTGCTCTTTCCCATCCAGAAGCTTTTAAGGTTCTTTTAGTCTTAGAATTTTGAAAATCAAATCTTTTACATCAGAAACTTTTAATTCCCATTTAGGTCACTTGGCTTGTGACATGTAAATTCAACCTATTCTGTCCCTTGAATTTTAAAATTTCCTTGATAATCGAATACACCCACCTCCCAAATTTATCTGGTATCTCTGGAGACCTTACAATTGGATTTATCTACTATATCTGACTCTTTATTTCCACTAAATATGCTCTTTTCTATGACCTAGATCTCTACTTTATTTCACCCCTTCATTAATTTAAAAAAAAACTAATTACAAGAGATATTTCTTATTCTGTTTTTTAAATATCATTTTTACATGTTTTATGAATTGATTACCTTTTACTATTTTTAATGATATTGATTTTAAAATATACTCCTTTGTCCCTCACATTGTCTATTTTTACATTGGTTATGCATTTTAGTAACATTTACTTTCCTTCATGACTTCTCCTATGCAAATGGTTTTCTTCATTGATGTGATTCTTTTTTTGTTTGATAATAGGAAAAGGAATGTTTCAATTATAGTTATGATGTAGAAAATTAATAAATGTCACTCCTGCTACAATTATATAAACTAGCCAGATAAACCCAGTGCATACCTTTCTTTCAAGATCTTCACTGAAGAGCTGTAGATTCAAAGGAATCTAAAAGAAACTCCAGAGAATGATTTCATACTTGAGAGGAGGTGCAGAGGTCAGAGGGAGGGTGAGCAGAGCAATAAGTCCACTACAGAAGAACCACCTTTGTCTGAGCAGGAGAAATAGCCGACTACAGATGAATGTGTAAGCTACCATGGGAAATGAAGCTAGGAATAACCAAAATGGAAAAATTCATTCCATAGAACTAAATGTAAAAGCTAGAGCCATAGAACTTCCAGAAGAAAGTACAGAAGATTATCTTTGTGATTTTAAGTCAAGCAAAGATCTCATAGGTAGGACACAAAAAGCACAGACCCTAAAATGCAAATGTGAATAAAGGAACACTTCATCAAAATTAAAAACTATTTCCCTTCAGAAGACACCACAAAGAAAATGAAAAGTCAAGTAACAAACTGGAAGAACCTATCTATAGGATATAAAAGACACAGAATTTATATCCAGAACATTTAAATCATTCCTGTAACTAAAAAATTAAAAAGACAATGCAGTTCAAAATTGGGTGAAAGACTTGAACAAATTCTTTACAAAAGAGATACAAATAACCAATAAATAAAACCTGAAGTGCTTAACATTATTAGTCAACACAGAAATGAAAGTTAAAACAAAAAGATATCATTTCATATTGAAGAAATTGTTAAAATTAGCAAGGGTAGCAAAATCGTTACAGAAAGAACAACCAGATCTCACATATCTTTTGTGAGAATATAAAGTAGGAATGAAATACATTGGAGAACAATTTGGTGGTTCCTTATAAAAAAATAAATGTATACCTATCCCATGACTCAGCAATTCCACTCCTTGATATTTACCCTAAGAAATTAAAATTTATATCCACACAAAGATTTGTTCACGTATGTTTCTAAGAGCATGATTCTTTAATATTCCCAGACTGGAATCAGCCCAGACATGCACCAAAAGAAGAACAAAATATGATATATTCATTCAAGGATACTGGTGAGAAATTATAGTGAACAGTCTACTAATACACACAAAAACTTGGCTATTTCCAAACCATCATCCTGAATGAAAGAAGCAGGAGACAACAGAATATATCATGGATGGCCACTTATAAGAAGTTAAAAGATGAAGATCACTGTTGCCTCAAAAACATGAGGAGGTTGGGGCACCTCAGTGGCTCAGTGGGTTAAAGCCTCTGCCTTCGGCTCAGGTCAGGATCTCAGGGTCCTGGGATCAGGTCCCGTATCAGGCTCCCTGCTCAGCGGGGAGCCTGCTTCCTCCTCTCTGCCTGCCTCTCTGCCTACTTGTGATTTCTTGCTGTCAAATAAATAAATAAATAAAATCTTAAAAAAAAAAAAACATGAGGAGGAAAACATCAGGACTGAGGGAACTTTCTGGTAATGGAAATGTTCCTCATCTTGATCATGTCTGTAGTTACGGGAGTATATATGTTTGTCAAAATTCAAACTATATACTTAGAATCTGTTATCTCAGGAAAACTGATTTAAAAAAAAAAGAATGGGGAGATTGAGTTAACTATTATCAATGAAATTTCTTCTGCTGTTTTAGAATATAGTCATCTTATGTAAGAATTAGAATATAGACCAACCCATATGGAGGTAAATTCACGTACAGTCAAAATGACCCTTGAAACATCAGTAGAAACGTGTCCATTGTTTCACAAGAGATATACCACAAAGGTCTTGCTCTAGAGAAGAAATCAAATCCAACAAAGTGAGAAATAATTACCTTATATATTTTAATCTATTATTACACTGAACATCTTCTATAGTCAAATTATATTCAATACAGTGAGATGGTCACTTATTAAAAGTATGAAAGGGTGTAGACCTAATAAATTAACAAATATGTGCCCCTTCTCACTGTCCACGTAGAACACGCTCTCATTGAGTAGAAAGGATGCTTAAACTATTTCTCTCAATATTTTTATCAATCATATATAATTGAATTAAGTTAAAAGTACATACTACAAAACAGTCTTTTATATTCAGCTCCCACCACGAGGTTCTACCCAGGAATAAGATGGCTACCTGGCTGGCCATTCTGCAGGTGTGACAGAGCTGCAGCACTGACTGACTTTCCTCGAAGATGGACAAGGAGGAAACTAACCTCAGGCTTGGGATGCCCCTGAAAGGCACAGGCAAAGGAACCTACTAGAGGACATCCATCCAACTGAACAGCTAAGCTCTACATCTTCCCTTAGGAAGCTCACACAGTGTCTTCAGAAAAGACCCTTCCAGTTTGTTTTGCCTAAGGGTAGAATTATCTTATCAGCTGTTAATGAGAAGCAATGGAGAAGAGGTTGAATCAATCATACCACAGGCAGATTTTTTAATTAATCCTTTCTTTTTCCTTCTTTCCTCCTTTCGGCTCACACTTTGTCATATTTCCCAATTTTAGAGCATCTACTGAGGGGTCTCCTCTGATGTCTTACCTGAGCTAGGTTTTATGTGTCAAAAAATGGCATTTCCTTTATACATCTTCCAAAGATACTTTCAAGTCTTACCTACCGTTGATCCCTTCTCCCATCCTTCTTACCAGTTGGGGTTTGACCCAAAACTATACAGAGGGAAGCAGAAACATTTGCTTGAGTTCAATCCCACAGCTTTAAGTAAAAGGTCAGAGATCAATGCCATGAATATCATTAAATGCCAAAGATTATTTCTGGTTGTTTTCTAGGTTTATAATCTCTCCCATAGGTCACATACTTGCTTAATATGGGACCTTGGCTTCTCTTCCTATTTTATCTATGTACTGTATCTCCTAAAGGGGAACAAGAATAAAGCCACAAACTAAAACTAGAGTGCAAATGCCTTCTATGTCACTATAGGTAGACTTAACTTTTAACCCATGGACGAAGTGGATCCAAACACATCCTGAGATTGTACACGGACCATGTATATTTACATGTGGTCATCGTGTTGGGAGAAGAAATTCTGTGGTTTCATTGCAGAGATTGATAGAAGGTCATGTGATTGAAAAAAGATACCAGAAAATTAGTGGCCATAATGAATGGTTTATATTTCTGTTTCTGGAGAAGGGAGATTTTATCAGCTTTATTATGGTTATAAATCAGTTTTTCATCAGACTTTCCTATATTATCAGGCCAACAACGACATCAAAACATTGTTTGCTGATGTCACCTGTCAGAAAACACATTCAAGAGGGTTCTGCCACTAAATTGAGGCTTCAGAAGTCTAAAATATTTCAAAAATCCTCTGTTAAAAGTGTAAGTTTTTCTTCTTTAACCTGAATAATGTCCAAGGACATTAACACTGATTTACATCAAATTCAAACCATAGATACAACTCTTCAGACATTCCATATGTAGTAAAGTGTTCCACAAGTGATTCTTGGTTTCCCAAGTCTAACTGATCAAATTAATAGCTTGTTAAACTTTCCCAAGATCCTAACACAAGACCCTTAACCTCTCAAGGAAGGAGTTATGCTTTGGATACAGGGAAAACAAGGGGTACCTAAATGTATTTACTCTGTAAGAAAACAGGTCCTGACCTTGGAAAGAATAACTAGAGAATTTCTCTGTAAAGGAAATCTTCCAGTCCAGAATGGCAAGTAGATTTTCATTTCATTCTACAATCAGCTATTTTCTGGAGTGATGTGTTGGGAGGATTCTAGAGCTCTGTGCTAGGATTAATGAGAGATGTTTGCAGAGGGCACAGGAAAGTGGGAATGTAGAACCTGCAAGGTGGGCCCCAACCCTGTATGTAGTCAGGAGAAGATGTAATGAAGGCTGTAAAGCCCAGGGCTGTATAAGAGAGACAGGTAATAAGAACAGATAATACAGTTAGAAAATAAGAATAGAACACCTCTAAGGGTGCCTGAGTGGCTCAGTTGGGTAAGTGTCTGACTCTTCATTTCAGCTCAAGTCATCATCTCAGGTTCCTGAGATCAAGCGCTGCATCCGGCTCCACGCTGGGCATGGAGCCTGCTTGAAATTCTCTCTCCCTCTGGCCCTCCCTCCTCCCCACCCCGCACACTCTCTAAAATAAGATATAAAGAAAACTTCTAGAATAGATTATATAGATAGAAAAATCAGAAAAAGCAGACAAAAAACAAAAACAAAAACAGAAAACAACCGAAAATAAAAGTTAGAAATCTAAAAAGAACCAATAAACCATAAGAAACTGACCTATTTTTAAACTGAATCCATTCTACAATATATTTAAGCACCTTCTCTCAGTTCCAATGTCTGTCGAGTATGGACTATTTTCCAAGAGCTGGGAACTAGGAGGAGAGTGACTTCTAAACACAATTATACTGACCTCTCTTCATCCTAGTAGTAGATGAAAGCTTGAAAAAAACTCCACGAAGTCAAAGGGTAGAAGTAACACGTAGCTCGGGGGAGTCCAGAAGGCTTTCAGTGAACTGGATCTTAAAACGTGGGTTTTTCAGTTTTGGGTTTTTTTTGGTTTTGGTGGGGGTTTTTTTGGGGTTTTTTTTGTTGTTTTTGTTGTTGTTGTTTTTTTTGGTTTGTTTGGGTTTGTTTGTTTGTTTTCTTCGGTCGGGAAGTAGAGATGAGTGAGTGACTCTGGGGGAAAGGACTACCAGGTACAAAGGAATGGTGATTTAAAAGGACGTGGCCTATTTCTGGAAAAATGGAGGTCACTTCAGTGGGTGCAAAGGCTGGGGGTACAGAGCTGCTGCACAGACCAAATGGAACAGGAAGAGTGTGTATTGGACACTGTGGTCTTCAGACAGCTCTTTAGGGGTCATTTTTAAGGTGTTTTCTCAATTATTCCCATTTGATCTTCACAACAAATATATGGGATGGGCATCCATCTATTCTGCAACTCAAGCTAAAGGTGAAGAAAATGCTTGTGTGAACCTCTTGAAGAGACGGCAAAGGGGGGACGGCTTTAGCAGCAAAGGGGAAGAATAAGCAAGTTGAAAAGGAAGTCTTTCTGAGATCATTTGTAGATGGGAATTTGCAGTTCATAGATTTTTAACCTAAGCTCTATTTGCATAGTTATAAAAACAGCATGTCCAGTTGCAGGAAAAGTTAAAATGGCCATTTTGTCATTGTCACTGGGAGTGGTGGTGTTGAGTTCTATGTTTTAACCTGGAAAATAAGACCTCAATCTGTACAAGATTTTGACACAGCCACAGCTCAGATTTCGTTAGTTTCAAAGGCCTTGGGTAAAATTCAGCCGGAGTAAACAAACAGACTGCAAAACATCATGCTCAAGGGGAGAAACACATCTTTTCTTCAGAAACTGTCAAAAGGAGATGATTCCTAAAATGGGCGCTCTTTGAATTAGAAACAAAACAGGCAAAAAGGTGCTACCATGTTGGGAAGCAGAATCAAAGAACGTGGCAGTAGGTTTCCTGTAGTCAGTATGCTTCAGGGCACAGTAAAACGTTCTGTGAATGGAGCTGGGCCCATTACATGCATTTTAAGGGACTTTAACCCGAAGATCAGAGAGTTTCTCATTCTACCAGGGTGGTTTTCAGAAAGTCACTTAATATCTCTGTTCCTCAATTTCCCCATGTATAGAATGGGATAGCCTCTTAAGAGCCACTAATTGAGTTAGAGAAAAAAAAAAAATCTAGAAGAAAAAATTAGACCACATCCCAAGTAAGACTTTCTGAACGGTGTTCTACCATCTCATGGTATATATTGAGTGCTAAAACTCAACAAGTAGAGCTCCTGTTCACCATGGTGACATAGGAAGACCCTGAACTTACCTCCTGCCACCAACACACTGAGTCTACGCTACACATAGAACAATTTCTTCTTAAAATACCTAAAGGCTGGTGGTGTGATGAGCACACATGAAGGCAAATGAGAAGAAAACTACATCAAAGCCAGTAGGAGAGGCTGGGACACAGTCTCACTGTAAACCCTATACCTGGGAGTGTGACTCACAACCAGAAGGGAACTCAAAACCCAGAGCTTTGCCCTGAGGAACAAAGGATTCAAACCATGTCGTGAACACCAGCTGTTAAGACATGTACTTGAGGGCACCTGGGTGGCTCAGTGGGTTAAAGCCTCTGCCTTCGGTTCAGGTCATGATCCCAGCGTCCTGGGATCGAGGCCCGCATCGGGCTCTCTGCTCAGCAGAGAGCCTGCCTCCTCTTCTCTCTCTGCCTGCCTCTCTGCCTATTTGTGATCTCTGTCAAATAAAAATTAAAAAAAATTAAAAAAAAAAAAGACATGTACTTGAGAGGGGTGCCTGGGGTCCTCAGTTAGTTAAACATCTGCCTTCAGCTCAGGTCAATTCTGAGGTTCTGGGATTGAGCCCCACGTCGGCTCCCTGCTCAGTGTGGAGTCTGCTTCTCCCTCTCTCCCTCCACCCCATCCCTCCCTCAGATAAATACATAAAATCTTAAAATATATATTTGTATATACATATTTACATATACATATATGTACATATATACATATTTATACATACACACACATACTTGAGAAACAAACCCTCCAAAATACCTCATTTTGAAATCCACAAGACTCCTATCCAAAGACTCTTAAGACATTAGCATCTGAGAAACATCTCACAAAGGGCCTGTGGGCTCAAACTCACCTGCCCCAGGGCCCAGCTCAGAGTTGGCTGATGGTACCCATACTTCAAGTGAAGGAAGCTCACCTGCTCATAGTCCAAGCTTGGCTTGAGGGGCAGACCTCCAACTTAACACACAGATCTGGGAGCCTGCTGGAACACTCCCTGTGGATTGAGACTGGCAGGTGCCCATCTTCACACTCTCCCTTTGCCATGCTCAGGCACCTGGGAGGGTGCCTTTATTACATGCAACTGGTACTCTAATTTCAGTGGCTGCTGCTCAGAGAACAGATCCCCTAGCACCAGAGGCCGGGGGGAGCTCGTGTTCCTGGTCACAGACTATCACTGATGGGACCCAAAAAGGAGCTCATACCTGTCTGGCGCCTCAATTTTTGTGACTGCTGCCAGGGGGACCCCTCTACATGGCCTAGGTCCTGGCCAGTGGGGCTTAGGCTTATAGGTCCCATAGGACTGTAACCAACAGAGAGAGCTCACGAACAGCCACCACCCCAAGAGCACAGCAAGAGGCACCAGACCTAGCGGCCTGGTCTTTCTGTGGAGATGTATTGCTAATCATAACTACAGCCTAAGGGGCAGGCTTCCAATCCAACACACATCGAAGGGCTGAGTGGAACTCTTCTACAGACTTTGGAGGGTGAGTACAATCTTCATGCTCACCCTGTTGTGTTAGGACACCTCTATGGAAGGGGAGACTTACATGCCTCTGGGGCCTGCTTTCTGTAGCTAGCACCCAGGACACTCCTTTTGATTCCCTGGTTTTAGGGGCAGAGGAGACCACCCTCCCGGGTCTCACAGGACTGCGGCAACTGGCAAGATGGTTCTCGGCAGCTTCAGACTGAGAGGCAGGCTTCCAGTTTGGCACAACCGAGTGGCCTACGGAGCTGGTCTCAAGGGACATAGGCTGTGATGCCATCTTGACACTTTCTGGTCTCTCTCCAGCTTTCCAGGAGCTCCTGGGAAGGAGCCTATGCATGGGTCTAGAGCCCCAAATTTTGTGATGCCCGCCTGATGGACAACTTGACATAGGTGCTGGTGATGATTTTTCAAACCTGACACCAAGAACAAATGCAACAAAAGCACCAATATACAAGTGCAAGTGCATCAAATTAAAAATCTTCTGCCCAGCAAAAGAAACCACAAAATAACAAGGCAGCAGACTTAATGGAGAAAAATCATTGCAGATCATTTAACTGATATGGGGCTAATAGTCAAAGTATATTTAAAAAAAAAAAAAACTCCAATAACAGCAACAAAATCTGATTTAAAAAATGGGCAGAAGACCTAAATACACATTCTTCCAAAGACCTATAGATGGCCAACTAGAACATGAAAACATCCTCAACATCACTAATCATAAGGGAAATGAAACTCAAAGCCACAATGAGAAGTCACCTCACACCTGTCACAATATCTAATATGAAAAAGACAAGAAATAACAGGTGCTGGTGAGGATGGGAACCCTCACATACCGTCGGTGGGAATGCAAACTGGTGTAAACTGGATGGAAAACAGTATGGAGGTTGCTCAAAAATTTCAAAATAAAACTACCATATGATCAGCAATTCTACTTCTGAGTTTATCTGAAGAAAACAAAAATGCTAATTTGAACAGATCCACGCATCCCCATGTACTTTGCAGTGTTATTTACCAGAGCCAAGATTGAGAAGCAGCCTAAACAGCTATCAATGGATGGACGGATAAAAAAGCTGAGGTATACACACACAATGGAACATCATTCAGCCTATAAAAGAATGAAATCTTGTAATTTGCAACAACATGACCAGAGGAATGAAAAGGCACTATACCAAGTGAAAGTGAGTGAGACAGAGCAATATAAACACTGTGATCTCACTTAAAAAATAAAAAGCAAAAAAAACAAGCTCACAGAGAACAGATTGGTGATGGCAAGAGGCAGGCAGTGGGAGGTGGAAGAAACGGGTTAACGGTTTTTAATTTAAGCTGAATAAAAAATGTTTAACAATTGACACAAAAATAAAATTCAACAAGAAGTTCCGTGTAGAATTTTTATGTCTTTAGCTCCATATGTTTCCACCTTCACGGTCCATGTTTGAATTGATCCTTACAGACAGGTGTCAAACATGCCCAGAGTATGTGGCTGCATTACCAGGAGTTACTAATTTATTTGGAAATAAGTGAAATGTGACCATTTGCTCAAATCTAGGATAATCTCAGGCTAGTGTGATCTAAACTCCCATTTTCTGTATAAGGTCATCGAGAACTGAAAGAGTGAGTAGGGGAGTCATGGAGACATCAAGTAGCAAACTTGGCCCAAGCCCTGAGCTCATGATTGTGGTTGGCATGTATTGCTTGAATAAAGGAACAAAGCGAACTGCAGAAGCAACACTGTGGATTCCCCAGAATTCTCTGCCTTTCATAAGAATGCACTTCTGCTGATGCTTTCAGGACTGACACTAAGATATTTATTATCAGAGGGCGCCTGGGTGGCTCAGTGGGTTAAAGCCTCTGCCTTCGGCTCAGGTCATGATCTCAGGGTCCTGAGATCGAGGCCCGCATCGGGCTCCCTGCTCAGCAGGGAGTCTGCTTCCTCCTCTCTCTCTGCCCGCCTCTCTGCCTACTTGTGATCTGATCTCTCTCTCTCTCTATGTCAAATAAATAAATAAAATCTTTTAAAAAAAGAGAGATATTTATTATCAGAGATGAAATGTTGATGCATGATGAATTTCAGGGGAAATCCAGAGGGCTGAAGGAAACCACGAGAAGAGCCGTTGTAAGATGGGATAAGTTAGCCACACGGTTCTGCTAATGTGCTGGGAGGCACAGAAAACTCAAAAACCACCATTTCACTTCCAAAGGAAACAGGTAAGTGCAAAAGTGATCCACAGCAATATGAATGCTTGCACAAAAGCAGCCTAAAGAATTTATTGATGAGAAATATCCCAAAGGGGAAACATGTGTTTGTATGCACACTGGCAACCCCCCCACACACACCCACATCTACACCACACACACCTACTCTCCCCCCCACACAAACCCACCCCCTGCCCCCCACACACCCCACACCCTGACAACATCTGAAGTGTTCTTCTCCTAAGCCACCCACCTTCCCACACTCAGTGGTGACAATCAGAAACAATGACAAAAAAACTATCGTCAAAAGCAGTTTTAAATCTCCCTTTCGTAACATCTTTTGGAGGCATAGGGAGATTTTCTACTTACATACCAGGTTGGTAATAAACTGATTAATTCGTCCTCTATAGGAAAAGCACTGTTAGCTTACACGTATCCATAATAGCTCTGGATTTTAAGTTTTACCATGGAAATGAGACTTTAAAAAGCAGAGCTCAAATAAAGACTAATGCCCAAGTGTCATGAAAAATAAGATGACAGTATCACAAATCAGGGAAGTACACAAAGGAATTCAGCTCTTCAGTGTTCCCAAGATAATTAACCTTGCTGATATCCATTAACCGTGTTAGGTAGTTTCCGACTCCCTTTCAATCACTCTGGACAGATAAACTGTAATATCCACATTTAATGACAGTTCTGCCTCAATACCATTTCCTGCATATTATTTAAACTTTTTTTTTTTTTGCAACAGGATCAACTCTTCCCAGTGTCTCTAAATTTTTATAATGCAACTGACAGAGTTGTTAGAAAATTATAGCATTTTGCTTTCAGTTTTAGTTAAGTGAACACACAAATATGCACACTGACTCAGAGAGGCCACATACAATGGACTAGGACGTGAATTCTCTCGCTCAGGAGTGCCATGGCTCACTGGAGCTCTAAAGCAAAACCAGCAGCTTCACATTTATCCAGGGCTTAAAATGAACCAGCACATACCAGGACTTGACAAGCATAATTTGATTTAATTGTCACCGTAATTCTATCCAGCATGCGCAAGAATCGTCACCACCCTCTAAACCGAGACATGGAGGCTGGGAGTTCAGTTGATCTGGAATGAAAATGGAGCCAGGGACTCTTACACTGAAGGTACAACATGATGGTTAAGACTTGCTTCCGAAACAAAAGGAAGGACCTCCTCTTGAATTCAGTTCTGCCAAAAGGAGCAGTAAGACTGGGAGCTAGTTTTCATTTCTCAGCACCTCCTTCCACATCTGTCAATTAGGAAAAGTCCCACCAGCCCTGGAATGCTTTCAAGGATCAAATGAGTTGATACATACTGAAAATAGCACCTTTGACAAAGCCATCAATAAATGGGAGTTTTAAAAAAGTATTTTAGGCATTTTTATAGACATCATTTACATATAGTAAGATGCTTAGTGACTTTGCCACTTAATCAGTTTTGACAAATGTTGGTCAAGATACAGAACATGTCTTTTGCTCCAGAAACTTCCCTCATGTACCTTCCCCAGATAATTACATCATACCAGACCCAAGCACTGAACTATTTCTACCATCATCGAGGAATTCTGACTACTCCACGATTCCAGGGAAATCATGAAGTATTTTTTGTTCTTTAAATAATTTTGATCATACTATTTTTGAGATTCGTGTTATTCCGTTCATCTGTATAATGTTCCTCTGTATTGCAAAACAGTGTTTCATTTTACAAATATACCTGAGTTCCTCCATCTCCCTGTTGACATCTGGGTGATTTTCAGCACTGGACTGTTAAAAAAAACAAAACAAAAAAACAAAACCTCCTATGAACGCATGTGGACAAAGGTTTTCAAGCCTTGTGGATCAATAGCTAGGACTAGAACTGCTGGCTCTTAGGTAAGGCACTTGTGTCACTTTCTAAGAAACTACCAGATCATCTTTCAAAGTGCTTGGAGCACTTTACATTTCTACCGGTTCTCCATGAGAGTTCCAGTTGCCCGACTCCTCTGAGGTTTTTTTGTTTTGTTTTGTTTTTTAAGATTACTTGTGAGAGAGAGAGAGAGAGAGAGAGAGAGAGAGAGAGAGAGAGAGATCACAAGTAGGCAGAGACAGAGAGAGAGAAGCAGGCTCCCTACCGAGCAAGGAGCCCGATGCAGGACTCGATCCTAGGATCATGACCTGAACCAAAGGCAGCCGTTTAACGGACTGAGCCACTCAGGCGTCCCTCCTCTGAGGTTTTGGTGTTGGCACTCCTATGTTAGCCATTCTGATAGGCATGTAATGGTATCTTACTATGTTTTCAATTTGCATTTCCCTGAAGGCACTTTAGGTTAGACACCATTGCTTCTGTTCATTGGCCATTCTGTATCTTGTTGTATGAAGTGCCTCTTCAAGTACATGTTGGATATATGTTTTATAAATATTCCCTCCCAGTCTGTGGGGCATCTCTTTATCTTCCTAGTGGTGTTTTCAGTGAATAGATGTTTTTAATTTTCATGAAGTTCAGTGTATTTTTTTCCCCTCTTACAGCTTGTGCTTTTGTGTCCTTTATATAAAGACTTTGCCTTCTGAAGTTACAAAGGTATTCTCATTTTTCTTCTACTATTTTTGTTGTTTTAGCTTTTGATTTTAGTGTACAATTGGACTCAAATTGATTTGTATGTATGGGCTGAGGTAGGGGTTGAGATTCTTTATTTTTCAAGTAAATATCCAGTTGTTCCACTATTTACTGAAGTAGCGTTTTTAGGCCACTGAATTGATGTGGTGCTCTTGGTGAAAGAGCTGACGTCTTGTGTGTGTCTAATGCAGAATTCTATTCTGTTCCATCGATCCATTTACTTATAATGGCAGCTATCTTAACATTACTTTTTATTATTATTTTTCCACTTTTTGTTATTTCAGATGCCATGATTCAAACCTCAGTAACTTTGCTTTCGGCATTCGAGAGTTTTTCTCTTCTTTTTCAATGTCATATATATGTATTTGTGTGTGTGTGTGTGTGTGTGTGTGTGTTTATACACGTATATGCCTGCACTTATGTGTACCCATTTTCTTAGAGTGTCTTCATTTTTAGACCTAAGATTTTCTAAAAACTCCCTTTTTCAGACACCAGGGACCATGTTTAGCAGGGGTTTCCAATTTCAGCAAGGCATAGGAATTCTCTTGAAAGCCGGTTTAAACACAGATTCTTGGGACTTCAAGAGGTTCCAGTCCAGTAAGTGTGGGGAAAGGCCTGAGAATCTGCATGCGTCACTGGCTCAGCTGATGCTGAGGGTTTCTGGACAACGCTCTGAGCAGTACCGGCTTAAAAAAAAAAAATTCAGTGGCTTCTCTAATGGTCATACAGAAGCTTGATTTGCCTTCTCTAAAGTCTGCAAACACAGCCACTCATTTACACTGCTTTCATGTGAAGAGATGCCTGAAAAATGTGCTGAAGGCACCAGAGCATGGAAGCCAGGAAACATTAGGGTAGACCGATATCCCAACATTGCCTCATTTCCTCCTTCCTTCCTGGAAATTGAGTTTTGGTCTGTGAGCAGGGCTGTGCATATACCTGCGTACACGATAGCACGACCTCATCCAATCGAGTGAGGAATGTGCCCTGCCAATGGGAGTTTCTTCTCCCTGTGGCCTCTGCCAACCATCAGAGAAAGCTTTCTCTTCCACTGAAAGGTTCATTGGTCTCTAAACCAGGAACATGATTAGGGCCAAGTCCTTTAACACTTTCTCCACCGAAGTCATGTTTTAAGTGGTTAGCATCTAGGTGAATATTCCTGACAGAACACAGGCATTCTGAATCAAAGATGGACACACTCAAAGCCAAGCACTCAGTCCTCAAAATCCCAGCCCTGACCCCAAAGTGTCTCTCGATTTTTAGGACAAGCACAGAACAGCTTTCCTTTCCAACAGATCAAGTCTGCGTGAGCAGAGGGCCACATGGTAACTGTGTGTCTCTCATGCAGAAATGTTGAGATTGGGGCGAGGACTCAAAAAAGGAGAGCTATTCCTTTTTTCCTGATTGTTGAATTATCTATTTAGCCTCTGAAACCGTGTTAATGGGAAACAAATTCATAAATACTATTTAGACTTACACTGCTTTAAAGGCACTCTTTGTAAAGGAGATCAATTATTTCCTACTCTTTGAAAAAAAATTAAAAATCCCCCAAATAAAGGGAAGAGAGGAGTTTCAAATGGCGCCCTCATGTTGTCACCTCTCCCTCAGCTCTCTTTTCAGAAGTTCCACGAGCTGTGTGAACATTGGAGCTCCAATCACTTCAGCGTGGGCCTCGGAGGATTTCACAAAAACTAGAGAGAAAGTAGATGTACTTCCTCCTGAAAGGAAGGCCTTTTCATCATCAGTGAAAAGTATACACCGCATTTCTCTCAACAGGGAGAAAGTCAGAGACAAAATGAAAATGGGCCTAAGGCTAGGATGTATGTCACTTTCGTCAGCGCTGGACCTCTGCTCTGCACAGCTGATGACACAGGAGAGGCCTTTGTGCCTGAGAAGGGAGCCAACCAATACCTTTAGCTACGACTGTTCTCCCAATTTCCAGAGCTTTGGGGCTATGGGGGTTTTATTTTTTCTTCGAAGGAAATTAAAATCACAGCAAATGAGTCATCAGTGGAACTGTCAGAGACATTCTACAATTTCTCGTCAATAGGTCACATGGTCCTAGGCTGTGAAACCACACCTCCCCCGGGCTCAGAACCGGTGGTGTAGGTAGTAGTCCTGTTCTGTACAGGAGGCGAGCCTAGCGATGTCAACTCTACTGGTTCTAAGAGTGAGTCTTCCCCCTGACCCTATGGAGTCTCAGAAAACCTTTTTAATTAGAGCTCCTTTTGGTTTCCCAGAACAGAAATCCCTCTTCCAGATGTTTGTCATCAGTTGTACGTGTGACTTTCTCCCCCAAGCGTACATCACAATGCCTGAGACACAATAAACCTGCCACTGTGTAGGATTCTCTCTGTCCTCCTTCCATCTGTCCCTCTCTCCCCACCCAGAGAGGAAGAGAGAGATTACACACCACTATACACACACACACACACACACGTAATGCACAGGTCCTATACAAATGCACGCACAGTGGGTTCTCACTGAAACCCAAAAAGAACAAATGGAACCTCCTTACTCAAACTTAGTCTACCCCAACACGGGTATATATACAAAAGAAACATCACAACAGGTCCTCCTCAAGATTTTAAGCGATAATACAAAGCTTGGCCATGAGTGTCACCTGGACAGTGAGAATAGCAATTAACTACGTATTCCAGAGAGCCGCTTTTTTACTCATCTCTGCACCTGAAGACCCACCACATGGGTGGCATCCTCAGGTTCACTCTTCTTTCTATCAGAGACGGCTGCACAAACCTCTCCCCATGCCTTGTCTTACTCTCCTCAGGCCACTTCATTGAGACGATGCGGACGGACTTCAGTTTCTCTCACTGTACCTTTATTCATCCCACCATATCCCAAAAGTTGGCAGCAAAAGTTATTAAGATCATTGCTTCAAAGGAAGAAGGGAGAAAGGAAAGAGAAACCAGGCATGAAGAGGAGAAAAGGCTGTTAAAATGATTAAGTATCTTTAAATGTGTTTGCCTTAAGAAAAAAAAGATTACATATACGTAATATATAAATAAAACTATGTATCATCTCTCACAATCCAATGTCCATACCTTAGCAGTCCTAATCTTCTTGAATCTTGAACATGAATTTCAGGGCAACATTGGGGTTGAGATAATCTCTTCGGGCCACCACCAAGGGGAGAGTTTTCTTAACCTCCACACAGGTTCCAATACCGCCTTCTGAGGAGGGAGGTTTCTTCCACGTCTACAACAAGCACAAGAGAAAGAAGATACTCATAAGCAGAAGCCGAACTGAAACTTCAATAGGGATTTGAAATTCCAGACAATTTGACTTGAAGAGGCTACACAGAAGACTCGTTACATTCTGACTGGCATAAATACAAATAATAGTCAGATGGATTCAGTCTTGATTGGACTCAAGCAATCATTCAAAAGCAGAAAAAGTCACACTATATCCAGGCTGGCAAATTTTTTAGGACAGAAATGAGCAAATTTGGCTCGTCAACTTTTACAGAAGCTGAAGATCAGAGATGAAAAAAGGTTTTCCCATGAGACAAAATGAGACAAGGGGACCCTGCATCACTTCTCCACCTCGAGATGGTTCCCTCATTTGACTTTTAAGATACCACACTTGCCAGTCATCACTAGCTGCTCCATCTTGCCTACCTCTGTGAGATCCTCTCTATCTCACAATTTCAAGGTGAGAGTACCCAGGGACTTGGTCCTGAGCTATGCTCTCTGTGCACACACTCATCTGGGGGCATCCTCCAGCTCCAGGGCTTGAGAGACTATTTATACACTGACAACTCTGAGATTGTCTCCAGGCCCAGCTACTTCACTGAACTCCAGACTCCCCTATCAACTGACTACTGAACAAGTCTGCTTGGAATTCTAATAGCCATGTCAGGACATGTCTGAAGTGAAGTCCTGATTCTATCACCAACACGACACCCTCTGAATCAAAAAAAGTAAGGCTCCTACTCTTCCTCATCTATTCCTTCTCAATGGCAACTTTATTTACCTGCCGGTCAAGCGCAAACCCTGCCAGTCAACCTTAACTCTGGTCTCTCATATCTATACCCCACATCCTCTTCAAAATCTAGTGACTTTTCTCACCAGAAAGAACACTAAAGCTGACCACTTTTACCTGCTCCTTCATGGACACTGATGTTCAAATATAGCTCTCTAAGGTTACACAGCAGGTGTGCTCCAACCATGGTGTCATTCTCGATTCAACCCCCAAGTAAGACCGTGACGCTCTCCTGCTCAAAACCTTCCTCCTCACTCAGAATCCAAGTCAAAGTCATTACAGTGGCCAAAAAGACTCCACATGACACAGCTAGGTTACCACTGTCTTCACCTCCTACCTTCTCACTCACGGATTCCTCCCCAGCCCTGCTGGCCTCCCAGCTATCCCTCTAGCTCTACCTGAGCCTCGGGACTTACCATTCCCTTCACCCACAAGGCTGCCTCCCCCTCAGCACTTTAAATCTTGCTTCCACAGTGGCCTTTTCACTCTTACTTAAAATAGTAAACCCCGACCACATGTCCTCATTCCCCTTTCTCGGTTTACCACGTGGTGAAGACTTGCTCATACACCGCACGGTTTCTTTGCTCAGCTCCCCTGAACCAGTAACACAGAGGCTCCAGGCAGGCAAGGCATTTTCTCTCTGGTGTCCTACTGTCTGTCCAGCACTCCACTCATAGCCAAGCACCAACGTGGAGCTCAATATGTATTTCCAAACCAATGAACAAACAGGAAGTTTACATAAACCTTCTCAAAGCCACTCAGAGGTTAAGTGGCTGATGCAGGTTTAAGTCAAAAGCATCCATCTCCAGCATTCCTGACACCGTAATGACAACTCCATGAAGACTTCTTGGTACTGGCATTAGAAACAGGTTCAGTACAGCTTGGCATGTGACTCAGAAGATACAGATTGTATCTGAACATCCCAAAATGACTTCTACAAACTCTTAAAGAGAATATATTGCATAGAGTGGGATGGTTCTGCTTACATCCTTATGTTGTAAGCTCACTGTTAACTCTCACCTTGTCCTTCTCAGTTTTCACTGCCTTTTCCTCTGTGCCTTTATTTCTTATCTCCCCCAACTCCCACAAGTCTCAGTCCCTTCCTTTCCCTAGTGAACGGGGGAGGGGGGGGACAAAGAGGGATCCAAGATTAGATACAGGCAAGAGAAGATAGGTATTCAGGGAAAAGGTGTGGGACAGTAATCAAAGGACCATGGATCAGAATCTGGGCCATGAACACACTGAACACCTGTACAGAGATCCCTTCACCTTCCCAAGAGCCCACTGCTTTTAAAATAAATGCCCCCCCAAAAGAGTTCCCAGCTCAAAAAAAAAAAAAGATTCCTCAGTATGAGGGAGACTTTTACTAATTACAAAGGAGAGAAGTCTAAGACTGGTTAGGAAGCAGAGTACGTTTAAGAACTAGCTTCGGGACAGTCCTAGTATTATTCACACCCTGGTTCTACCACCATGAAACTAACGAAGACACGCCACCTATCTATCACATTTTTCTGTCAAGGTGAGAGATCAGAAACACCTGTCTCTTTTGGGGTTTATGAAAATGAAACAAGGTAACAGAGGTCAATCGCCTGTTACTGTGCATGGCCTAAGTACTCAATAGATATCTGTTGCTCTTAATTTTTAGATTTTTATTGCTGCAGGCTGATACTCTACATGAAATTTTATGATTTTATCTAATTGCCTGCAGAGTCTGAAACTTTTCCAGCTTTCTGCATATGTAATCGTTCTCACGGCCCTTAATGACTTTCTCTGGAAAGTCGTTACCTCAACTGCCCCCACATTCTAAGGGCAGACGGCAGAACTTTGTAACATGAGAAACTCAAGTTCTTTCGTTCATTTCTTGTCCTCTTGCTGATGACCAGCAATTTGAGATGATCTTGACCCTAGCATTACAGCAGGCTGATAATCATAAAGCCACAGTCTACAATTATTCCTGCATTCCAAAGCCAAGAAACACAACTCTGAAAGCAAACAATGCTATCATTCAGCACAATGATACACGGAGTTATTGAAGAAATTTTGCTGACTGCTTTGAGAATTCAAATCTCCAGTCTATCCAAATGCATCTTTCTTTCTTTTCTCCTAACTGATATTAAGAAACTGTCTATGTTCAGGTAGTAACAACATAAAAATATGTCACCTACCTTTCAGGTTTAGCTATACCACAACCTAATACAAAGTTAAGATGCTTCAGGGAAAAGTTACTTCTACTCCATGCGAAGTCACTGAAGGATTTGCTCAGAAATTCATTTACTAACTCATGTTTTTTTTTGAGTACATAATATTTACTATGCACTTTGTTAAGGGTAGGGACTATTAGTAACTTTATTCCCACCCTCATGAAGCTTTTATTCCAGCACATTTTTTTGTTGTTGTTGCCTTTTGCAATTTTCCTAACTTCCACCCAGATATAGGAAGACATGACAAACTTCTACAAAGCTGTTGATTCACTCAAGTAGTGACACAGAGTGTGCTATTATTACCAATAGGCTAATTTCTGCTTGATCTAGAGAAAGAATTCTAATTCCTGGTTTTCTCAAGAGACAAACCAATATCCTGTTTGTTCCCAGCCCCCATCCAGCACACAGCTCTTCTTAATTGATCCTGGTTTATTTCCCTCCTTCAGCAAAGGAATGAAAAGCAGTCACCAAATCCACAAGTACATATTCTATTCATTAACGAACGGCTACATGGATGGAATGGTCTAGAAGGCATTGGGCTCAGATGACACAGATGCAGAAATCAGCTTTTTTGAAATCTTTGGAAACATGATGGGATTAATGCCATTCTATGGCAAAATAAACCAAGAAAGGATATTTGAGGAATAGTGTCAAAGGGAATAATGTCAAGAAAGAACAACACGTGTCTTCTGTCACCAGCATCTGCACGGTTCGAGTGCTAATCATTGAGGTGGGTGTAATCTTTGTCTGTTGGGCAGCCTTGAATGCTCCAGGGAATATGTCATTTCTCAAAGGTATCAGTTAGTGGCTGTTCTGATGGCAGAGTGTGAACCACACCTCTCTAACGATCAAGCTGTGTTAACAGTGATTCCTGTGAGCAGGGAACACACACAGGCACTGAACCACAAAGGCACCCAGGCACACTCCCCAGAGAAGGCAGGACGAAGGAGAGTAGGTGAGTGACATGAAGAGAATAGGAATTCTAGAAATGGCTCTTGATGAAGATTTCTGGGTGGAAGTGTGACAGGGGGAAGGGATGAACTGTGAATTTCGATCTATTGAACTAGGCTGGGTTTTACGAGAAAGTGGAGAAGCCCTGAGATGATACAGACACCGTGTATATGTCCAGCTGTGCCTCACAGACCCGCACACACAGCATTTGTGTGGCCAGCAATGCTTTACTGTGTGTTCATTACCTCCACTTGCATACTAGGAAGTCGTTAAGTAATTTGTGTGAAGTCACACAACTAGAAGTGACAGGCAGGATCTAAACTCAGAACCTACCCTGGAGCTTATGGGCATTCCCCAAATATGCTGAAAATCACAAAGGATCTGACACTTGGAAATGCTACCATTTCAACTCCAAAGGAAGAATTCGGTCAGTTTCCTCAAGAATTGTAACTGTGAAAACTGGCCCAGCTGGGTCTCTGCCCAGGAGAGGGGAAGCACCCAGAAAGAGCAAAGGGCAGGTCTCTTGCAAAGCCATAGAGGAGGTCATCCCACAGCTTGCAACAGCTGCTGCCTGAGCAGATTCAGGGAACCAAGCCACCGCTGGTAATGGGACTCAGTTCATAAAATGTTAATCACACTTCCTACCAGCCGACACGGTGGAAACAATGCTGGGTCCATGAAACAGAAAATACTTTGGAGATCTGGGTGCTCATCTGCAACTGCAAACACTACCTTTGGGCTAGATGGGGAAGCCTGCTGTTTATTCCTAATCTGGACACCAATCAAAATACTAGTGATTAACACAAGAAAATTTTTGTCACTGGATTTTAAGGAATATAGAAAATATCCAATGACTTTTAGGTATCTGATTGCTTGACAATTCATTAGCACCTTAATTCCTTACCTGGTTAGCCTTTTAAGTTGAATGGAGAAGTCAAGGGGAATCTAGAAGAAATGTAACTGAACATTATAATGAAACTTCAAAGAATTTGCTAGCATCTGGGCTAATTGTTGATCTGTATTTTGCTTTAGCTAGTTAACAAATGATTTATCTCAAACTTCATCAAATGGGTCAGACACAGTCTGTAGGTAGAAGGAATAGTGGCCCACGAAATGGGGTTTTAAATTCAGCATTCAGAGGATAGATGCCCACCCACAACCCTTTCCACATGCTCCTACCCACTATTCCTCCCAGTCACATATTTGCTATTTTCAAAATCTACAAATACAGGTCCACCTTTGCTTTAGGAAATTTATCACCATCACTAGAGAAGCAGCCCTTGTTCCCAGCCCAAATACTGCTGCTGTTTACATGATTCACATATTTGGTCAAACTCTCCATCAACTTTCACACATGCCCATGGACCACCCAACCTTGTCGATACCTACAGAACTTACACTGGCAGCATGCTATCTTACATGGCCTCCAACCCAGACAGTGGGCTTTCTGGATCAAAAAGTAATGATATACTGTATGTGACTAACATGCATAATAAAATAAAATTTAAAAAATAAAATATAAAAAAATAAAATAAAATAAATATATATTAAATTTTCCATAATAAAATAAAGAAAACTGTTTGCCAGACAAAAGCACACAGAGCATCTGTTTAACAAAGGAAGGTGATAAAACCGGTAATAGTTACGTCTAGGTGGTAAAATTCTGTAGGATTTTGACCTCTTTAATTCCCATTACTTTTTTACTCTTAATGAGTGTATGACTCACTTAACAGACAGAAATGGGAAATTTATTTTAAAAACACTTTTCCCCCCCTATGAGGCTTTAACAATTTTTGCAACCATTTCCAAAGAACTGTGTAAGAGATTCCAGGAGTCTGCCCTAGGGTGAAGACCACAGAACAGCCCAATGTGAGACTGTTGATCTATATGTCTTTAAATATTTTTTTATTTTTAAAGCAATAAAGGTATGACCTATAATTCATGACTTTGAAGGGATTTTACTGTAATAATGTTCAATAATTAGGATCAAGTCCCAATCTCTCAGTTAAAAATATTTCGAAGAAAAGAACTGGACAGAGTCACAGAGGTCAGCCAGGGCAATCATACTATTTTGCACATGAGGAAAGGGGCTTGTCCAAAGTCACCAAAGTGATTGGGGTCAGGTAGGTGACAATAATCCAGCTCTCCAATGCCCGATTCCCTTCTTTCCCAACCATGCCACCCCCAACAGCATCTTCCCAAATCCTACTATGATCCCAGCACAACTACACACCTGCATTATATTTATTATCAAAAAACTGGTAAGAATATGTAGGGATACCTTAGGGATCCCACTTGGTCTTACATTCTATGGGTTTTGACAAATGTTTAATGGCATGTCTTCACTCTAATGGTATTATATGGAATAGTTTCATTGCCCTAAAAATCCTCTGCACTCGATCTGTTCCTCCCTCCCTTACCTCTAATCCCTGACAATCACTCATTTTTTTTCAATATCTCTATAGTTTTGTCTTTTGTGGAACGGGATATAGTTGGAAGCTCATAGTGTATAGCCTTTTTCAGATTGGTTTCTTTCATTTAGTAATGCACATTTAAGTCTCTCCAGGTCTTTTTGTGGTTTGACTGCTCATCTCTTTTCAGGACTGCCTAATATTCCACTGTCTGGATGGACCACAGTTTCTTTACTCATTCACCAACTGAAAGACACCTCAGTTGCTTCCAAGTTTGGGCAGTTATGAATAAACCTCCTCTGAACACTCACAAGCAGGTTTCTCTATGGACATAAGTTTTCAACTCCTTTGATTACGTATCAAGAAGCACAATTACTACATCATCAATTAAGAAGATGTTTACTTTTCTAAGAAACTGCCGAAGTGTCTTCAAAGTAGCTATATAGAGGGGCTTCAGGGTAAAAGTCAGCAATGTGAAAAATCACATAAAACCAACACCATGCTTCAAGATACCTTAGGAAGGCAGTATGTTAACTGACATATTTCCAAAGCCACTAAGCTCTAGGTTCTGTGAGGGCAGGTAATCCATTTCAGTAGTTCACTGTGTCCCCAGTAGTACTCCTTGTACCTAGCACAGTGCTGCCACATGATAAACGCTCATTTGGTTTTTGTTAAATGAGCAGATCCAGCGGGGAAAATCTTTTATTCCATTTTGTAGCACACATTTCTTTACCTGAACAATAAACAAAGCGAAGACGCATCTCTGGGGCCCTGTAAGTGTGCAAAGTATTATTAAGGAACAGGACCTCACTCCGATGAAATCCCTAACCTACAGAGGTATCCAAGACTGGGGCAGACACTGAGGAAAGCAGAGAATATTGCCTCTCTTACTCGGGGGCATGTGCGCATTGCAGAGACCAGGGGACAGACTCCTCTGAACGATGGAAATAGTTCTCTTTTCATTTGCGATTCACGTACAGTTGAATTTGCATCAGTTAAATGCACAGAAGCTAAGATTCTAATTGCAAAACCACTGCATTGGAAATCAGCTTTCACTGAAATCACATTAGAAACCAGAAAGATTAGATTTAGAAACATATTTAGCCCCATCAAGAGGGAGATTATGGAAAGTTTATAAAACAACACAGATCTACATTGTAGGCCAGACAAGTGCCTGGCTAGGGAAAGGAATAGCCTTGTCACTTCAACAAAGAGAGGAAAGCTGTCGTCTAACTTCAGAACAAGGACTATGGAGTCACTCAAACCTTTGAGCTAAATCCCCATTCTGCAAACTTGAAGCAACCCACCTACTCATCCAGCCTCAGTTTTCCATCCTGTGAAAGAGGCATACTAATACCCACACTTGGAAAGGAGGAAAGATTATCAGACAGGTCTAGCACCTGCTTCGATTTTCAAAACAAACAAATAAAATCATCATAACAATTCCTTAAGCCTCGGTGCAAAGTACTGAGAAATACAGGCTTGCCAATGCTAAACCTTCCAGAACCATCTGTTTCCCACTATAGTACCAGCTAAGTTACCACTTAATATTTATTAAGAACCCACAGAGCTGTATGAATTACATAATTGTGCCTTAGATAGTTGGCTATTACTTTTCCCTCACTTCTTACTAGGCAAATGTGAAGTTAAATTAGTCGTTATCATAAAGTTCTCTGAAAACATTAAAGTTGAAAGAAATGCCTGATAATTGTTCTTAGCCATCTGGCACCAAGTGATGCTCATGAACTTACATGAACCATTTGGCTGAAGTCCAAAAATGTCTATCTTAATTTTGCATCTCACTCAAAGTTCTAAGTTGAGAAATTTCTAAGAGGAGAAAATGTTTTATTAAAAAGGAAAACAAATGGGTCAAATCCTTGAAGTTCACAATTACAGAGGACAGCATAACAAGAATTCCACCTCTAGCCTCCAGTCTTAAGGAAGAAACTTAGGGCAATGTTTCGCACTCTGCCTGTCAATACACACATGCGCATGCATGCACACGGACTACCCGTCGTAAAGGATGAGTTGCGACTGTCACATGAAGAGCCACACATCATCTTGCTGAGAAGCCAGCACACTGCCTGCCACTAAGCAGCTTACCTGCCATGGCTCTCCCTCAGAGGAGGCCTTTCTAGGCACTGCGCACCACTCCCCTCTCCAAGACAGAGCCCCTAAAAGCACATCTCCACTTGTCTGGAATATTTCTACAAACTCCTCACTAGCCTCTCATCAACCCATCTTGGGCTGCTCTCACTCCTTTTTCTCCCCTAGAGCAGGAATAAGATTTTAAAAATGAGCCATTTCCACTACTCGGCCTCCACTTTCCTAAAGTTTCCCACTGAATTTAGAATAAAATCCCAGATCCTCACCGTAGTTTAGCAGATCTGCGATGTGGCCTATTTCCTGGGTCTCATCATGTGCTTCACACTTCTACGTACTTAGCTCACACCAGCCACACTGGCCACCCTTGTGTCTGGCTCCTCCTGGTCTTCAGTCGTCAGCACGCTGGAAACAGAGGGTAGGATCTTTGCTCCACATACCCTCAAAAAGACATCAAAATAGATTTGGAGATGACCTGTAGAAGACTTGGACTTTTTTTCCCACTCCTGCTCCCCTCCTTCGTGAAGAGGGTGGATTCACCAGCCCAGGGAAGTTCCAGATGTTCCACGGATGTAAAGATAATGTCCTTCAGTAGTGCAAGAATGTCCTATTTCCTGGAACCGTATTTTCTTGTAAGTTTTTCCTCACTGACATATTCTCTTTATCATCCTCCCCACCCCACCCCAAGTCTCAGACACTTCATCACATACTTATCCTCACTGTGTGTATCAACTGGCAGCCAGCACACTAAACTCACTTCTCAAGCACGACTGGAATCAATGGAGCTACTCTCCTGGAGTAGCAAGAAGAAAATTACTTATCTTTCAATGATTTTATGACAAGCTCCAGCTTCTGAAAATTACTAGATATTACTCTAAAAATAAAACATTACAGATAATTATCCCTCAAAATGGAACAAATCATTATATTAATTTGAAAAGATATTTTGGATAAGGGAAAGAGTACTTATTTGAAAAATAAAATTGCCAATGTACATGAAGAAGCTCAATTCTGAGAGGAAGTGGGAGAATAAGAAATGGCTTCAGGCTTTTTTCAAAGTCATTGTGCTCATGCTGATATCCAACCCAAGGTTGTAGAGTCTCCCAGAACCCATGGAAGGAATTACACGAAGTGTGCTGTAAGGAGAGGAGGGAAAGAACATAACAGGTGAGTGAAAAAGATCTGAATTCTATGCATATTTATTGACTCAGCTCTTCTCCCTAACTTACTAGGAAGGTTCTATTAGCATCTCCATGAAACAGGAGAAGAAAACAAGCAACTTGCCCAAAGTAGCAGTGCTGGGATTTGTATTATGATGGCTTACATCCAGGGAACACACTTATAATCATGGCACAACACTACTTCTCCTGTCTTAAAGGAAGTTAGACACAAAGGGATATGTTAAATATTACACTTTGACACTGATCCCCAAATAATGGGTAAGTTAGTAGTTTCTGATAATGCAAGAACAGAAATGCACACTATTGTATAAATAAAGAAAACGAAGTCTTAAAGATCTTCTGACTCGTCCCAAATGATGCAAGATCTCCTGATTCCTAATCTATAAGTGCCCTCAAAAGCCATGGTTTCCTCACTTGGTTTATATCTATACAAACACACACATATATACGTATGTGTGTGTGTGTGTGTGTGTGTGTGTATAGATAGATAGATAGTGTCTTTCAAACACTTGTCTCTCTGTTGACAAACGAGACATAAAAAATGGTTGGACAGAATTAAGTACCAGGCTGTGTGGGATCACCGAAGGATAACCTTCATCTGGGTCATCAGAGAGAGAGGAGTGTCCATGAGCTCTGAGGCTGAAAAGTGTTAACCTGGATGAAAACCTAAGAAGAGAAGAGACGTAAAGACCTTTCTAGGGAAAAAAAAACCTCCTTGCAGAAGGGCCTGGAAGAGAGAACACTGTGCATTCAAGGAACTTAAAGAAGTCCTATATGGATGAGGGAGCTACACATTTTCAGGATGGAACATTTTAAGAATCACAATGAAAAAATAAATTGGGATGAGACCCCACAGAGCCGCACCAGCTACATTAAAGAATTTACGTAGATTTAACTATTTGAAAAGTCAAGGAAACAGCAAGACTTTTATCTTGGCACGGTTCCCCCACCACTTCCTCCCACTGGACCACCAACCCTACCACTGAAAAATCAGACAAGAACCAAAACTGAGTGAATTAAATCTGCACAGGGTCAGAAAGGAAGCCCACAAAGCGAGCAAGACTAGATGTGGAGGGAGAGAAGGAAAGAAAGAAAAAGAAGGGGAATTTTACTTCCTAAACAGGCAAGCAACTAAAAGATGGCTCAGAGAGGAGATCAAAGGATCTATCATGATACGTTGAAGCCAGCTAGCAACAGTCATGCTGTTTCTAGGAATTGTGTGAGCTAGTTGTAAAGTCATGAAGTCAAACGTGTTGGGAATATTTACACTCTTAACATTGGCCAACACTATAAGACAAGGTGTCCCTTTCTGGAGAGCATGTTTATCAGCACACCAATGCCTATACTCATGGAAGATACGGTGGGATTATTGCTGTTGTTGATGGGAAATAACTAGGCTACTATGAAAGAGTCATTCTCAATATGTCCCATTATCTTATGGACTCTTCAAATATCAAAGGGTAACAAACCTGAAAAAATAAACTATGGTGGATTTCACTGCTCCCCCATGTTGGCTTGACTCACTCTCAGTGAAGCTAAATACAGAGCTTGATGAGCCCTCATATCCTTGAGTTTCTATTTGTGTAGATACACAGCTCAACAAAATTTATTAAATAAAAAGTAATACATTTACTTCGAAAGGCAGTAAGACTTGGTAGAAATTTCAGCTGTGGATCTTAACACTGCCCAAGGTGTTAATGCTCTCAAGATCTTTAAAGGAAATATAATTAAGAGTTTTAAAAGTCTGTTTCAAATAAATAAAGTTAAGGACAGATCACAGAGATATATTCCATAGAATTATGGAAAGTAAATACCCAGCGACTTTCCCTATTAATATTTATAACAGATCATATTTAATGTTTGGTAGATGTACCAAAGATGTTTGGTAGGGCATCCAGTCTCATAACAAACTATATTCAGTTATGACGATATTCCCATTTTACAGCTGAGAAAATTCAGGCCCATAAATTAAACAGCTTTCCCAAAGTCGTATAGCTATTAAGAGGCAAGAGCTTCCAAATACTGATTCCATAACCAAAGCTCTTAAAACCTATACGGAGCTGCCTCACAAAGTAATTTCAATGTCCTTAGATAATACTACAGAATGCACGCAGTAAAAAGTAACTTATAACTTTTAAAATTAACATAAAAATTAAACAACATTTACTAAAAGGCATATATCTTGTTTACGCCTCTTTTTCTGTCATTGTAGTAACTGGTAGGATAAGAACGGATTAGTTTTCTAATTGCAAAACAAACTCTCTAAAGTGACCTACAATACACCAATTCATCAAATTAGACAACCCTCTTCATTATTTTTTATAAAATATAGCAACCAGTGCCCACGTCATGATAAACAATTGAAGCTACTCGACTATCATAGTTCACACGTTTCTACCCTGGTAAGCTGAGATGTGCACCTTCTAAGAGGCAACCATGTCAGTTCCCAAACCTTCTTATTTCAGTTATTCTTGTTTAAAAAGGCATGATTCTACAGTTTTTACTATTAATACTATATAACTAAAAATGCGTGGTAAAAAACCCCAGAATTTGTTCCCATGAAGAAGTTGAAAAATCGTGGTGCAAATACAACTACAACACAGTTGAACATATAAACTCGAATAAAAGATACATCTATGAAGTGGGATAGGAGTCGACTGGGGCCGTGACAAAGAATGAGGATTTTGGTTCAAGAGAAGAGAGCCTCAGGCACCCGGCTGGGTCAGTCTATTAAGTGTTTGTTTTCTACTCAAGTCATGATCCCAGAGTCCTGGGATCAAGCCTCACATTGCGTTCCCACTCAGCGGAGAGTCTGCTTCTCCCTCTGCCCCTCCCCCTGCTCATGCTCCCTCTTGCTCTCAAATCAATAAAATCTTAAGAAAAAAAAAAAGACAGAGAGCTTCATAGAATAGGTGGTGTTTGGTTTAACTTGTAAAAATTAACAGCATATTGCAAAGCAGAAATCACATAAATTTAAGTAATTATGACCAATATGGACCATTAATAGAGTCTAATTTAGAGCAATAAGAGTTTTAATTTAGAACATTTTACAGAGAACTATTGAATTGGAACACAATAATAAAGGGAGAACTGCTAGTCTTGGTAATTCTGATTATAGAGGTTTCAACTTGAAACCAGGGATGAGGTTCTAGGAGCGCCAAAATTTATGTACCACATTTTGTTATTTCAATTTTCCTAGCGAGAAGGCCCACAGCTTCTGATTCAAAGTATGATTTAGACTCAGTGACTTATAGACTTATTCCAAGGTAATACCATGGGCTAATGAGAAGTATAAGTTAGTTGTGATTTCCAACTTTATTTGCTTTTAAATGTCCATAACATGTATCAGAAGTTATGGGCAGTGACTCTGGAAAAAAAAAATGCTGTCCAGAAAAATAAAATTGAATAACCATATACTGCATTTAGAAAAACTCTCAACTGGACCTAAGCTGGCAAGAACCCTATCACATGGCGATCAAGAGGAAGAAATTAGTTCTGTAACAAAAACAGACCATAATCATTGGAATACACATTTCCCAAAACTTACTAACAAAGAATTCAAATCTTTCACCCTGAAGATATTATACACTAAAATAATGCATCACTGGAGATTGAACTAATTAAAGATAAATATAAAAAATGTGTTTTAATAAACTCGACATCACTAAAGGGGGAATTAACTTCACAGATGGATAAGTGGGCAAAGAGAAGTAGTTGTGTTTATCTCCAAAAAAAGATTAATGGGATACACATGCCCATTCTAATATGCCCCACAATTTTACTTTGAGTAGTGTGCTTCAAAGTGGTGAACTGTTAAATATAGATCATTAGTCAGAGCATGTTTAATTATATACCAGTATTTCTTGAAGATTAAAAATGTCTACAGTTCAATTATCCCCACATAGCAGATACCATTTTCTATTCATTCAGCTTGGAACAATGTAGTCACAAAATATATTGTCTTAGATTAAAATCTGCTCGATAGTACTCCACAGGGCTGATTTCCAAAGGGAAAAATACACCTGCTTCACTTCTCGGAGAATACAAACTACTGCTTTATACCTTTCTACATCCCAGTGACCCCCTCAGATCCTCTCTCCATCACCAATGCCAAACAATTATCACATCGCTGGCCTTTCAAATCCAAGTCATGCAAAATGGCTTCATCTTTCACGTAAATGATCTCAACTCTGGTTTTGAGGCCCTGTCCCCACACATAAGCCTGTCCTCTTCAGGAGATTTGGATTACTGTAAATAGTTACCAACACAGTAACATTCTGATGCAAACCTAAGCGATCTTTATCCTGAAGAATGATCTCTTCTTGTAAAAGAAAGGAAAAAATGAGTGTTTAAATTCAGAGTTTAAGGTAGAAGACCCAGAAAAAAAAATTTATGGTGCTTGGAATAATTTACTTGATTACACATACCACAGGTATTTTCCTTCATGTTTTTGTAATGAACCTTACCATGAAAAAACAAATTTACGTCTGTCGTCTGTCTCATTATGAGCTGAGCTCATTTGGTGCAGAAAACCTACAGTTTAATTGCTTGATTTAAATTTGGCTAGTAGAATGCATACTGAAACATTACTCTTTTAATTATGTTAATTTATAACTGAAAAGCTAAATTTACAAAGGCAATAACATTAATTATTTATTTGCCCATTAAAGTTGAATATATATTACCAAGCTAATTGGTTTCATAAGTCTGCCAAAAAATTAAAAACAAGTTTGTTCACTCATTTATATGGGAAAGGTACACATATTCTCAGTAGGTTACTTGTTCTTTATTAGAGTACACGAAAATATGTGTAAAATACCTCATCTATATGATATTCCACCTATCTTCTTCCTTACTGGGTTAAAACACATTTTAAAGAAAGAACAGAGGCAATTAATATTTATTCAATGCTTTTTCTATACCATACTGTATATGAATTATCCCACCTAATCTAGCATCATTTCCTTTTTAAAGTTGAAGAAACCAAAGTTTGGAGAGATTAAAAAGTTTGCCAAGGCAAGGATCAAGATAATCAAATTAAGGGTTGCTCTAGAAACACTCAAGATCTTACCATTTATGCCGTATTATTCTAATACCAGTTATTTAAATGCTAACTCAATGATTCCCTAAAGAAAAAACTTGCTTTAACGTCAAAATCAACTACTTTAATGAAAAATTTAATCATAACCCATATGGATACTGACGTAAAAAATAACCATAGAACCCAATCAAAAGCACAGAAATTACTGATTAGTCTGTACCCCAGTGACCTCAAATCAGAATAGCACAAGGATAAAGTCCAGCAAATACACTTGAATCTTAACTCTGCAGTAGGATTCAATATTAGGCAGGTTCCTCTTAGACCACAACTCAACAAGGGGATTACCAATTAGAGAGGATAATACCCATCTTACCACCCTCTTGGGCATAGTGTGAAGATCAAATGTGAAATGGGATAGGAAGGAGCTACGAAAATTACCAAGCATTATGCAAATCCAAGTGAGTACCATTAGTGTTAGCCTGTTTTGCACCTAAGGAATTCCCTTGTAATTGAATCTGAGTTTATACGGAGACTAAAATTTAACTATACTCTAATGTAACTTGAAAGCCTTCTAAAATTTCTCTAGTATAAAATTCAGCCAGTATCTGGTCCAGCAAAAATTTCATTAATATGTGATCTTAACAAGGTACAATTAGCAGTTTTTAATTAATACTCAATAAAATATTGTGAAATGTCTTCAAAAGGGCTTGGGTCATCGTATTCATATTGGATGTTTTTGATAGCCAGGAAGAAACAAAATATTAAGCATGTATTTATTCACGTATACTTCAAAATCATGTAACTGCTAATGGTTATAGAGCAATTAGGGCCACATTCATATGTAATGAAAAGTGAATGTGAGTATTCTCTAAGAGATTTAAATTATACTTCGAATGTCTGCAAGTCTACTGGGAAGGAAAACAATATTCCACCTTAGCTAACTTCCCGAAATATTCCCAAACATGGCATACTGATTTTAGAGATTGTTTATAGTAGTTCCAGGACTAGTATATCATAATAAATTATCTCCTAATATTGCCGTGAAATACCTCCTATCATTCATCATGATGGAATATTGCTGAGGGTCAGAGGACTGAAATCATCTGATCAAGTTTAAATTATACTCTGGTTCTTTTTTTATTCAACATTGAAGCACTATTATGTTACATGTGTGAAAAGACAGGCTATTTCTCAATAGAAGGAAGAGACATTTCAACATTTTTACATCCCTTACATCAAGAAAATGGCAAAAAAAAATTTTATTCTGTTGAACTATAAAATAAAAATGGATCCACCATTTACTTAGAGCCCACTAAGTGCTAAAAGAAATTTCTAATCCTGAAATCTCAAATAAAAAGTTCTTTGGAATGTCAAAATAACTTATCACTACCACCCACAGCAGAATAACATCACTCAATGTCAGAATTGGGCATGACACCCTATCGGTCAATATTTCACTTCTCATTTATGAAGTCTAGAGTGGAAGTGAGGAGCTTACACATTACTTTCTATTCAACTCTGCTAATTATTCGACATCAAGGGAATCTGGATTTGTACTCACAGTAAGTTCTTGATATTCAACCAGAAATAGCTAAACCTCACCAAATCTAGAAAATCCAATCCAATTATTGAATTGGATTTTGTTCTGTTTTGTTAGGAATTTCGTAGAAACCTTGTCATGAATTAAAGTAGTAAATATGGCCTTTCAGTAAACTACCAAATCGCATTTTACTTGCTAAAACATGTTAAGCATCAGGGAAAAAAAAACCAGCATTTAATCCAACATAATTTTGAATTATAAATGTACATCAAAGGACAACTGTCATAGAGGAACATACACACACACACACACACACACACACACACACACACACACCCATAGTAGGCTCTCACTGAGTTCCTAAAGGAAATGTTGTAAGTTCCAGCCCCTAGTTGGGTGTAGACAGTACTTAAAAATAATTAAGATCTTTAAAGTTTCATATAGTACACTGTAAAACCATAATGGCATTTTACAAAAGAAGTGGGGGAAAAAATGGCCTATTTTACTAAACAACGCCCCAGCATTGCAGAGATCTCTACGACTGACATACTGCTAAGCAACTAAGCATCAATATTTGTTTACACGTGTGACTTCCAAAAATTCTCACAAACGGCTCAAATCTGCACGCATACATCAGCTGACTTGAGTCACCAAACATCACAATAATACAGAACTATTTCGGTTAAGAATTGCTGGGTAATTTAAGTGATTAAAGTACGTTCACCAAAATGGCACAATGGTAGGCTTCAAGAACTTGTATTTTCAATACAGAAGATAAAGACATTTATAAGTAACTTGAAAGGGAAATAAGAGGAGAACAGCTCGAGCTAAGATAAAGGCATATTCCCATACTCTGGGCACCATTCATTTTTGTGCTCAAACAAGAGTCTTTCCACTAAACACTCATCTTTCCCTGGCTTCTCACCTGGAATGTTCCTATTCTATTCCTGCCATACCCAAGAGGTAAGAGCCTACATAAAATAAGAGATTTCAGTGCATGAACCTAAATAGGTTTCATCCTGTGCATCTTAACGTGATTAGCTAGAAATGACACACACTGCACCATAGGAAAATGTCTAATGGAATCTTCAACAGGCAGTTCATCCTCTCAACTTCATTTTTCTGAATAAAGAATTTCAGTGCTTTGCCTCTAAAATCAAGGTAGAACTGTGGCAATCTTTGCCTGATCTACTACCATAAGAGGGCTTGGAAAAGACAGTCAAAAATCTTACCACAAAAATATCAAAAGATATTCTTTAAAAAAATCTCTCAATTACCAGCAGAGCCCATCTGCATATTCTCCCTCATTTGTAGGTTGCTCAATTAATATTTGTTGAAAAACAATCAGCCAATTCCTAATTTATCTTTTGTAAAAGCTGTGGCTTTGATCTAACAGGCATGGTCAAAGAAAAACACTACTGTAACAGGGACAAATGAAGATGCTGAATAATTGGATATCAGAACCTTCATTTTTGGATTCCTAGTAACAGAAAGAAAAGTTATGTAAGAAATTCAAATGCTTCATGCTGCCCATCTTATGCTAAGGAAGTAAATTAAAAAAATGCATCCATATACCTAAGTATTAGAGACATCTGCTGATATATTGGACATTTCTCATATCTGTGATAATAGTGTTCTTGACATTCCCAGGTGATAACACCCCTACTAAAGTATGAAAAAACCAAATTCCCTTTCATGTTTTTTCTGTTTTAAGCCAATCCTATTCTTTCCTAAAGGCATTAGAAGCAGTGAGGGTTTTCTTTGGCTATAGACCAATCGATATACTAAGCTGTACCATAACTTAACCTAACAGCATTCTCATGTGAATAATTCTCATGGGTGTTATTAGTTACCCATAGCTGCGTAACAAATTACTAAAAACTTAGTGGCTTTAAACAACAATCATTTCTAGACTCACAATTTTTAGGGGTTGGGGATATGGGCACAGCTTAACTGGCTGCTGTACTTCAGCATCTCTTACAAGGCTGTAATGAAGATGTTGGTTCGGTTGGGATTCTCATTTGACATTCAGAAGGATCCACATCCAAGCTCATGGGCCAGTTTGCAGGATTCAGTTGCTTGCAGGCTACTGAACTTCCCTGCCATGTGCCCTTCTGTATACAGCAGTTCGCTTCACCAAATCTATCAAAGGACAGAGTCAACACAGTAAATCTGCTATCAAGACACAAGTTATAATTTCTTGTTTCTTAATCATAGTGGTGACACCCCCACCACCTTAGACAAACCACTGGTGAGGAGCAAGTCAGGAGGCCAGCCCATATTGAAGGGGAAGGAATCACACACAGAATATGGGGTCATTATGGGTTACCTTTGCTCTGCATGCCATAGTGGGAACGTAAACAAATAAGGAAGGTCCTTTTCCACATTTTCTACGTGCACTTTAGCAATTCTATTTTATTCAATTAATTTATCATGGCTATTTTACCATTCCAGTATAGATTACTCTATTGTTTGAAATCTGCTTTATTCTTTTAAATAGTCACATAGTACTTATTTCATATATTTAGTTTCCAATGCTTTATCTTTTCAAATGTTTCCAATTCTCCTTGGCTTTCGTCTCCAGCCCCAGACAGCAGAGACAATCTTAGATGTTTGGGTTATAGATAAATGATTGCTTCCAACATGAAACTTAATGAGGTTATGTGACTATTTCAACATACTAAGGATCCACAAGACACAGAATGGCTCCAAACATCACAGAAAGGTACAAATATTTGTCACGTTTAATTTCTTCAGAAATTTCTATAGGAATGACAGGAACAGACTGAAAAGAGGCCTGGTGATTCCACAAGTCCACTTGATTTCACTCAAATAAAAAATTTTCAGAGAACTTTAGGAAAATAAAGAGGGAACAACTCATTTTCCTTAAGGAAGTGACTAGTGATAGTCTCCTTTTAAGAATTTTGGACTTCACACAATACAGAATGTACACAGTCTTCCACCTAGGTGAAGGCAGTTGTTCACCTAATAAAATTATAGGTAAGTTCAAAAGGCGCCATTTGGCCATCACCAGACCTAAGCGTCTATTTACAAACCTGATCATTGTAAATTGTATATTGTCACCGTAAGTGTTCCTTTAACTTCATTTACAAAAGTTTCTACCGAGAATATACTGTAAGTCAGGACTGTGTTAGATACCAGCAAAAGATTTCACGGTAAATGAGTTATAATAATAATTTTCTGTGAGTATGGAGAAATATATTTAGACAGAAATCTGACATGTAAACAAACAAGAAAACTACAGTACATATTTCTATTCAGGATAAGATGTCATAAGTCTAGTTCTCCATGCTCCATTTATGGAAAGCATCACCTTAGAAACCCTATGAACTGCCAACCCTGCTGCGAGAGACAACCCAAAGAGAACTCTGATAGGCATTAAGAAGGTGGAAAGCAAGACCCACGGATAAAAGAGACAGCACAGTGGCCAGATGTCTAATTTCCTCATTATCCTAAAGGAGGGAGACCACCCAGAGCTGGCATTCACAAGAACTCCCAATGTGGGGGTAGGGGAATGGGGAAAGGCATCCAGGTAAACTCATTCTTCCCTAGAATTTAAGGGAAGTTTTCTGACAACATAAAGTAAACTCAAAGCACATGGCAAGGAAGATCCACTGGGAGTCCAGCCCCCCCCCCAAAAAAAAATCAGCCAAGGGAAACATGGGCCTGAGACAGCCTCTTCCCATCAAAAGATACCAAGTCAGGGCAAAAGCTGGTAGGAAAAACTCAGCTACAGCAGCAGCATGGTCCAAGAAATCCTTCCCCCCAAACACTATGATGGGTAGTCAAAACTAGGCAAAGGGAAATCATCACAAAGAGGCCCACATTGAGAAGCTGCTTTATTACTGTGGAACCAACACCCCTCAATTGCCTACAGACACTGGGTAGAGGTACCAGTAAGGGCATACCATGAACTCCTAGCTCCTCTGAAAAAGAGTCAGTCTGAGTAGTGAGGCAGCCCAACCTAGGGAAACCCCTTCTGCCCCAGCAGGCAGTAAGCGTTGGGACAAGTGGGAATTCCAGTAGTAGCAGACAAACCAAGCAGGGCAGAGTATTACCATGAAGCCTCTGGAAATTCAACTGCCATTGGAACTACAGCCCACAAACTTTAACCAGGACCTGTGTGTTAGAACAAACCAAGGTAACTGCCTGCTAAATTAAACATTTAAATAGGACCTAGAGTCTCCTGCTGTATTGACACAATGTCCAGGATACAATAAAACATTACCCATCATAGCAAGAAAATCACAACGTGAATGAGAAAAGACCATCAAATGATGCTAACACCAAGAAGAATCAAAGGTTGGAGTTCTATGACAAGGATTTTAAAGCAGGTATCACAAAAAGCATCAATTATCAATTTCAAAGTCTCGAAACAAATAGGAAATGTCAAAGAAATTCTAGAACAGAACCGAAATTATAGAACTGAAAAAAAAAATAGAAACAAAATTCTGCATGGATAGCAGAATGGTAATGACATACGACAGAATCTATGATCGTGAGGACAAAACAGAAACCGCCCCATCTTAACAATTTAAAAAGAATAAGAAAAAAACAGAAAAAAAAAATGGTGCTTCAGGGACCCAATAACTAAAGAGCAATGGTGAAAGAGCCAGTATTTTTATCACTAGAGTCCTAAAAGTGGAGGAACGGAAAGAGTACTGTAGGGCGGGGGGCTCAAATTTTCAAATTTGGAGAAAGACACAAAATAATGTATCTGCAAAGTAAGTATACTCTCAACAAGGTAAAAATCAGAGAAATTCAGAATAAGACACATCATACATAATTAAACCTGTGTAAACTCAAGATAAAAATTTTTTTTTTAACATTTTATTTATTTGACAGAGAGAGATAGATCACAAGTAGGCGAAGAGGCAGGCAGAGTAGGAAGCAGGCTCCCCGCCGAGCAGGAAGCCCGATGCGGGCCTCGATCCCAGGACCCTGAGATCATGACCTGAGCCAAAGGCAGAGGCTTAACCCTCTGAGCCACCCAGGTGCCCCTCTGAGATAAAATCTTAAAAGCAGCCAGAGAGAAGCATTACATTGCTTAGAGGGAAATACCAAGCAGAGTAACCAGATTTTTCACCTGAAACCATACAGGCCAACATTTTTTCAGATGCTAAAAGAAAACAACGATCAACCATGAAATCCCTGTCAAGCACAATGATCCTTTGAGAAAGGAAGGGAAATAACATTGTAAAATTAAGAAAAACTAAAATATTTTGTCGTCAGCAAAGATTCCCTTAAAGAATGACTAAAGGAGGGCTCCTGGGTGGCTCAGTGGGTTAAAGCCTCTGCTTTCGGCTCAGGTCATGATCTCAGGGTCCTGGGATCGAGGCCCACATCGGCTCCCTGCTCAGCGGGGAGCCTGCTTCCTCCTCTCTCTCTCTCTGCCTGCCTCTCTGCCCCCTTGTGATCTCTCTCCCTCTGTGAAATAAATAAGTAAAATCTTAAAAAAAAAAGAAAAAAAGAATGACTAAAGGAAATTTCAAAGAGAAAGGAACAGGAAGAAATCTTGAGAGTAGCAGGAAATATCAGGAAGAAGGAACAAGAATACAGAGATGGGATACAGTGTACTATCCCTTTCCTAAGTTTCATCAACAGCTAGAATAACATCTTATATGCAAGATAATGCTATTTAAAAGTGGTAAAGTGAAAGTGAATTTCCCACTTTCACTTTAAGTGTTAAAATGCTTGATAGCAGTAGACTGTTTTAAGTCTACTTTTTTCTGAGTATTATATTAATGAGAGCAACCACCACACAACCTACACTAAAAGGTGCACTCCAATACACTATAAACAAATCAAGATGAAAATTAAAGGAAAAAAGTTCAATTAAACTGTAGGAAGGCAAGAAAAAAAGTATGAAAAAATGTTATAAAATAGCATAGTTAAGCACTAATGTATTAATTTTTGGAAGTTCCTATGCATTTAACAGCTTTATTAAGACAGTTCACAAATCTTTTTTAAGCATATAATCCAATGGATATTTGTATATTCAGAGTTGTGCATCTATTATAATTTTTAAATATTTTCATTACTCCAAAAGAAACTGCAGACCACGTGGCTGTCTTCCCCGCATATCCTCATCTTCTCCAGCCCTAGGCAACCACTAATCTGTATCTAAAAATTTTCATATTCTGGAAATTTCATGTAATTGGAATTGTGCAATGTGCCATCCTTTGTGACTGGATTCTTTTAGTGTAACATTTCCAAGATTCATCCATGTTGTAGCATATATCAGTACTTCATTTTTATTTATTGCCAAATAAATATTCCGTTGTATTGATATGTAACATTTATCTCTTAATATTCAGGTTGTGTCCACTTTTAAGCTATTATAAATAATGCTGCTGTGAACATTTGCATAGTTTTGATAAAGACATGTTTCATGTTTTCATTCTCTTGGATATACATATACCTAAGAGTAGAGTTGTTGGATCATATGGTAACTATGTTTAACCATTTGAGAAAATGCCAGATTACTTTCCAAAGCAGTTGTACCATTTTAAATTCTCATAGGCAGTATGTAAGTGTTCCAATTTCTCCACATCCTTGCCAAAATTTGCTATTTCTGTTGCTCTTACTTTTCTTATAATTATCACCATTCTAGTGAGTATAAAGAATTACCTCACTCTGGTTTTCATTTGCATTCCCCTGATGATGATAAACATCTTTTCATGTGCTTATTGGCTATCTTTATGTCTTCTATTCCAATAATTTGACCATTTTAAACTTGCTTTTATTATTGAGTTGTTAGGTTCCTTTTTTTCTCTCCAAAGATTTTATTTATTCACTGGAGAGAGACAGTGAGAGCCAGCACAGGAGCAGTGGGGAGGGGCTGATGGAGAGGTAGAAGCAGACTCCCATCGGAGCAGGAAGCCTGAGTTAGGGCTCCAGCCCAAGACCTAGAGATCATGACATGAGCCACCCAGGTGCTCTTGTTATAGCTCTTTATACATTCTAGATACAATTTCTTTTTCAGATAGGAGTTACAAAATTTGTTTTTTCTCCATTCTCTAGGTGGTCTTCTCACCTTCTTTTTAAAGTATGTCTTTTGAAGCACAGAAGTTTCAAATTTTGACAATGTCTACTCTCCCCAATCTTAATGAGCAGTACTGAAAGTTCTAGCCACTGCAACGAGTAAAGGAAAGAAAGAGCAGACAGATTGGAAAGTAAGATATAAAATGAAGAAAACCTCAAGTAATCTCCCCTAGACACCCCACCTCAGTACTAGAAGTACTAAGTGTAAGGTCATAGGTTTTAAGATCCACACACAAAAATCAATCACATTTCTATACTAACAAGTAACATACAGTAATTGAAGTTGAACACACACCATCACTTATAATCACTCCAAATAAAACATTTAAGCATCATCTGTTCTGTCCAGTATCTATATACTAAAAGTATAAAATGCTGAAGAAACTAAGGAAGTCATATAAATTTTAAAGTTACTGTATTCATGGATTAGAATACTCAGTATAGCAAAGGTGTTGATTCTCCCCACATTCATCTGTGGGCTTAAGGCAATCCCTATCATACTCCAAGCAAGTTCTTTTTTTGTAGACACAGGCAAGATTATTTTAAAATTTAATTGAGAAGACACAGGCTCTTGAGTATCTTAAAAAAAAAATGGTAAAGTCCAAGTAGAAAAAAATCACTCTACTTGACAGCAAGGTCTACCACACAGCTATAGTAATTATGACAACGTGGTATTGCTAGGGGAACAGACCAACTGACCATCAGCACAGAGAAATCAGAAAAAGATCCACAGAAATAGACTTAACTGATCTTTGACCAAAGTACAACTCAATGGGTAAAGAAAAAAGATAGCCTTTTTACAAAACATTACTGAAACAATAGGACATCCACAAGGAAAAAATTAAATCTTGACCTAAATCTCACAATTTTATAAAAATTACCTCAAAATGGATTACAGACTGAGATGTATATCAAATCTGTAAAACTTTTAGAAAAAACTTTGGAGTCTATGATGAAGAATAGTTGGACGAAAAGCAGGCAGGGAGAGGGGGTCCCCTGTCCTAAGAGGAAACCACCCTTAAATGGATTTTAAACCAGCCTGGAAGGAGCCCTCCACCCTTTCCCAAGTGAGACAGGACAAAAACCTGACTGGGCCACAGAGGCCTGAAGGGTTAATCAGATTAAAACATCCCACTAACAATCCCATAAAAGCCCTAGACTTCAAAACTCCCATGGCAACCCTCTTGGTTCCCTCCCTCTTCAAGAGCTTTGTACTATAGCTCATTAAACTTTACTATCACTCAGTAAACTTCATCTTCATCTGGTCTACCTCTTCAGTCTTTGAAGTGGTGTGACCAAGAAACACGGGCACTGAAGGAGAAGAAATCCTGTAACATCTAGGACTAAGACAAGAGTTCTTAAACTTGATACCAAAAATACAAGGCATAGAAGGAAAATTTGGTACAGTGGGCCCCATTAAAACCAACAAACAGCTTTGGATATGTGAAATTACATTTGAAAGAGTATTGAAAGAGCTGATGGACTGAGAGAAAATGTTTGCAAACCACATACCCAACAAAAGATACGTGTCTAAGTTATATAGTCTCATAAATCAACAGTAAAAACATACTCCAAACAATACTATTAGAAAATGGGCAAAAGACATTTCACCAGAAAAGGTATACAGATGGCAAATAAACACATGAAAAGATGTTCAATACCATTAGCCATTAGAGAAATACAAATAAAAGAACAATGAGGTACCAGTTAGACACATATCATGAGGCTTGAAAAAAAAAAAAGTGACAACACAGAATGCTGGCAAAGATCCTAAGGAACTGGACCACTCATACATTGTTGGTGGGATTTTAAATTGCCATGGCTACTCTAGAAAACCAGCTTTGTATAAAAAAGAAAGAAAAAAGAAAAGAGGAAGAAAAAAGGATAAAAGAAAAGAAAGAAAGAAATCAACATGAAACTATTATATGACCCAGAAACTGTACTCCTGGGCATTTATCTTCTTTATGTATCTTGCATATTCTAAAGAATTCAAAACATATGCTCATACAAACTCGTACGTAAATATTTACAGTGGCTTTGTTGGTAATAGCTATGTTGGTAATAGCCAATAAATAGCTATAAATTGGAATCCTAAGGGATGAATGGTTCAACAAACTACAGCGCATACCGTAGCATACTCAGTAATAAAAAAGAACAGTAATAAACACATACAACAACTTGGATGAATCTACAGGGAATTATGCTGCATTAGAGCTAATCACATATGCCACAAACCACAGGATTCAATTTTTTTTAAGATTTTACTTATTATTTATTTAGAGATCAAGCACGTGAGCAGGGGGAGGGGAAGAAGGAGAGGGGGAGGGAGAGGGAATCTCAGATTCCCCACTGATCACGGAGCCTGATGCCCAGGCTCAATCCCACAACCCTAATATCATGACCCGAGGGGAGGAAATCAAGAGTCAGACACTCAACCCACTGAGACACCAAGGTGTTACAGATATGATTCAATTTATAGAACACTTTTAAAATGATGCCAATTTTAGAAATGGAAGGCAGGTGAATGGCTGCAAGGGGTGAAGTACAGGGGGCCATGGAGGGAACAGAAGGTTATGGTTATAAAAGGACAACACGAAGGACTAGAAGGAGGTTGAAACTTTTCAGACTCTTGTCTGCGGAGGTGATACACACACCCAGCCACGTGATCAAACCGTACAAAACTTAGTGTGCACACGCATGCACATACACACGAATGACTTCAGGCTAAACTGCAGAAGTCTAGGAAAGACTGTCAAGATTCTTGTGAAATTATACTACAGTGTTGAAAAATATTACTGGTGAATGAATATGGGCAAAGTCAATAAGGGATCTTTCTGCATTATTTCTTACAACTGTATAGGCATTTACTTATTTTCATAACATTTTCAAATTAAAAAAAGTAAAAAAATTAAATTAAAATTAATCAATTAAAAAATTTAAAAAATCAAATTTAAAAAGTTTCTAATCTGTAGTACCCCAAAGTGCTTCAAGAGAGGCAAGGCCAGAAATTTTCTCCTCTGCTACCTTCCCTAAAGTTGGGCACTTCCTAGAAAAAGGTAACAAAGGAGAGTTTTTTTTTTCCCGTTTTGTTTTTTCCCTATGAGGCAGTAATTCAAAGCTACAAAAAGACACCCAGATGTTTAATGTAAGAAGGCATATTTAAAATGACAGTCAAGAGTTAATCTTTCTAACTTCTAAAGATTAGTTGTCTTTTAGATGCTTTACCCTGAGGCCACACCACAGAAACCTAACAAATCCTGTCAGAACTCTAAGCTGTTTCTTGACAGCCAACACCCACAGCCAATCTTCTGTCCCAGAACAGAAACTGACCTGAACGAGGATTCCTGGAGCCCAGCAGCGGTACCACAAAGAGACGGAATTTCAGGGAAGACAAGTTCTTAGAAAGCAGAGAATAGCCAGCAGGCGGGAAGGAGTAAGGAGGGCAGATCAAGGTTTGAAGAGCTTGGTGAGGAGGGGGAAGTGAAGAGCCTGTGCGGACTTCCTACCAGAGGTGGGTAATGGCTGCTGTTGCTCAACCATCCTCCTTCCATTCCAGTATGAGGAATATAGGACTGGCCTTACAGAGATTGGTTACCAGGAAAAGAAGAAAGAGGGCAATTGATTGTGCTCTGAAGTAACCCATCTGGAGGGCTTCCCATAGCACTAACATCTGAGATGGGTCTTCAAGGACAGGGAGGAGTTTTCTAGGTAGGGACTTAATTCTTACTACCTCTTTTCAGTATGGCAGTTTGCTAGAGCCAAAATATCATCAGGGAGAAGTCACATTAAGCCATTGATGCATTTGGAATCTGCTTAATTGGCTTCTTTAAGTAAAGATCCAGGAAAGGCCCAAAAGAGGGAGGGAGGGGAGAGGGAAAGCCAGTTATCCCAAGTGTTTCCATTGACTTTTTCCCTGCTTTAATCCTCTTTCCTTTCATACATAATTGTTTTAAGTAGGTATTACACCTCCCCTCTGGCAAATAAACCATGGACACTCAGAAATGGGAAAAGACTTGTCTACTATCACACTGCTTCAAGCAGGGTATTTAAAACACAGGTTGGGGGCGCCTGGGTGGCTCAGTGGGTTAAAGCCTCTGCCTTTGGCTCAGGTCATGATCTCAGGGTCCTGGGATCGAGGCCCGCATCGGGCTCCCTGGTCAGCAGGGAGCCTGCTTCCTCCTCTCTCTCTGCCTGCCTCTCTGCCTACTTGTGATCTCTCTCTCTGTCAAATAAATAAATAAATCTAAAAAATAAAAATAAATAAATAAAACACAGGTTGGACTCCAGACTCCACACTTCTTCCAGGACCGTCACACTGGAACTCTCAAAGAGGTTATTACAGGAAGGGATAGTCAACATGTGTCATGCACAGCACTTCACAGGACGGGGGTGACTGGGTGCCCCGAGGGCAGGAACAGGGAAAGGAAGGCACAGGCAGAACTGAAGGTGAACTCCACCTAGGTTATGTTCCATCAAGACAGAGGATCCTTCGAATGCACCCCAGAAGAGCAAATCTAGTGACTCCAACTTCAAGAGTCCCTTCAAGATAACAGTGTCCTGTAGTGGCCTCCACGGGATTTGAAATCAGACAGGCTTGGGTTCAAAACCTGGTTCTTTTCAGAACCTGATGTACCAAGTTTTAACTGAACTGCCGCTCAACCTCTTCACCCACCTTTTATTCCAGCCGTGGCTGGAACACTTTCAAGCAGCCTTCAGCCAACTTTACAGTGGTACAGACTGAAAGCATATTACCTTGGGCCTTGCCACAGGGCTGTCTTAAGTACCTGTCTGGGAACCTCTCTGACGCCACGCTGGGGAATGCCAATGAGAAACTGCTCGGCCCTCAGAAACGTACTCTGAAGTCCGTGTAGGACAACAGCTAATGAAATAATGCTTCCCCTTCATCTTCAAGGTGAATGGTCTTGAGATACCTCTCCTAGAGCCCCTCATAATGTCCTTCCAGCAAGACCAGACAACATATTTCTAGTAGTGTCCCAATCAGTAACATTCCATATATAATTCTTTCCCACACTCCTTGTCACTCCACTCCCGAGCCATGGAATCGTTTCCTAAGAAAAATACTGACCCACAAGGCTTTGTGTCTGGTCCTGCTTTCTGGAGAACCCAGGCCAAGAAACTAGCTGGGTGGTTTGAGCAGCCTTACCCATCTAAAATGGATTTAGGGATGCCTGGGTGGCTCAGTTGTTTGAGCAGCTAAATCTTGAATCTTGATTTAAATCTTGATGAGCTCAGATCATGATCTCAGGGTCGTGAGATCAAGCACAGAGTCCAGCATCAGGCTCTACAATGAGCAGTAGTGTAGAAAGAACATGAAGATTCTCTTTCTCCCTCTGCCCCACCCCTGTGCTCTCCCTTAAAAAAGAAAAAAAAAAAAAAAAAAAAAAAAAGGATTTTCCTCAGATGTGATCCTAATCATTACACTGTTTCTACAGAACCTCAGAAGTAGTAAAATATATACTGCAGGTAAAGCATTTGGCCCAGTGTTGAACCCATGGTAATCCTAGAACAGCAGTTATTTTATTCACCGGGTCCTCTATAAAGTCATGGTGTATCTTGTATGGAAGCTCAGGACTTTCATCACAGTGTATCCCCATCAAATGCCCTAGTGAGAGCTATGACCAACCTATTTTTTTCCAGCCCTTTTGCCTCTTATTACTTAGATACACATGCCCAGGTTCAGAGTGCTCCATTATTGTAAATCCTACAAAATTCTGAGCAAAAATTAAAATGCCCGAGAGGTGGGAAGGAATTGTGAAGAGTAGGGTTATCTACTACTTATGTAGTATCTACTTTAAAGCACGAAGAAACGCTAAGTGTCAAACTTCAGCACACAGTTAGCTAGCCATTTTTGGAAAATCTGGGAAGTGGTTTCACAATCTGACACTGCTTCAGGGGACTAACTGTCTTCCTCGTTTCCATCCTCCTCAAACTTCTTAAATTCCTTTAATTTCTCCTTTTGATTGACCGGTTTGATTCTGAGCTGAACGAAGTGGTAAACTTTTATATCATGCATTGCAAAACTTATGGTAAATGGAGCACCATTTGGAAGAGTGAAGATGAAGAGGAGTTCCGGAATGTTTTAGAGAAAGACAAACAAGGACAAAAAGAGCGATGAAAGCAGGGGGAACCCCCGCCCCCACCTGTCTCGAGGGGAAGACACATGGAGGAAGGAAGAAAGCATACAAAAGAAAACCTGTAAATTTTGAAAAAACCAAAACAATAGAGCAATGGCAGAAAATGACCTCTTGGATTTCTCCAGGGATTTAATAACTCTCTCCTCACATCAGCATGTGGACCACAGAAGAGGAGTTCTGCCCTTTCTGGAAGTTTATTCTAAAACAAGCACCCAAATCCAATAAAAGCTACTGGTCTATGATATTTTGCACATCAGAAGTATAGATCCAGAAAAGGTTCCAGGTTTTTAAATAGTGAAACAGATTAGGATTCCGGGTGGAGGCTCCAAAGCCTACAAGTGCTACTGGCTTGCTACGCAGACTGCCATCCCAGTCTAAATCTGGAGAGGAGTTGCAGGCTGAAAATGATCAAGATGATGATCCAGTTGCCTCTTCAAATTATTGTGGCCAGCCCCAAGATCTCACGGTCGCCGCCTCCATGAGATTTTCCTTCTCAAACGTTCTGTTCTCTTCTTACACTATCACACTAATAACCTCCTCAATCACCTCATGTTTGGAATATTACAAAAGGCTCTTCTTAAGTAAGATTATTTCAATTACCATTTTTTCTGCCCCAACTCCATCAGAATTCCACTGTCATATTATCACTGTCCATATCAACAGAATTTTTTCACTTCTCCATTCAGTAACTTTCAACAGGTGAATTCCAAGCCCTGAATGCTGGCGATCCTGGTCCCTCAATCTGACCCAATGGCCACAGTCCAGTCTAACTTCCATCAACTCCCTAATCCAATCTTTCATCCATACCACAAGATCCTCTGTGTACACTGGGCTAGGCACTTGGGCTACTATCGAGATATGCAAGGTCACTGAGCCTGTTACTGACGTTATGGCTGCAAGAAACAGACAATAAATAAATAATTAGATAAACCAGACAATTTCAGAGACAGAGCCAAGGCCATTAAGAAAATAAGCTTGTTTGTATCATCCCTCTACTTTGCCTCCTTGTTCCCTTCTCAGGTTCTAATAAGGAAGTCTCTTCCACCCCTTTACCGGAATCCTATAACCCTTTGAGACCTGGCCAAGTCCTCTTTTCCATGAAATGTCTCCTGAAAGCTTTCTCTTCTCCACTCCACTCCTTGGTAACTGCTCTCTCCCCTAAATTTTTAGACTTTACAAGCCATGTTCTACAGAGCCTCTGAACACCTCTCTGCTGAACATATGGGGCTTTCAAGCAAGAAGTTATATGAAGAAAACAGTCGTAGCTAAAAGCACACAGGCAAAACTGACTGCCTTCCCCTGTTTTATTTCTGTACCTCATCTGCTCATTTAGATGGTATGCTCTTCCTGGGCAGAAACAGGTCTCATTCTCTTGTATTTATCGCAGCACTAAGCACCAAGAGCTGGATCGCTAATTCTCCCAGTTATCTGTCCAAGGATAGACACAGAGACCCTGGGTAGCATTGTAATGCAATGGAGCAGAGATGAGATGAGATACAGGAGGTAAGCCACCTGCTCCCTCCTGAATCTTCTACAAACCAGGCTTTTGAATTTCACTTATGAAATGAGACTAAAGGGAAGGGGGGTCATTACGGCCATATCTTATGAAATTTTATAGTTCAAAGCATTTCAGACCACTGTGGGGGAGAAGTGAAAAATGAAGGCTGTTGGTAGTACACCTGTTTTGATGGGATTTTTGTTGTTATTTCTGAGATATAACTGACAGACAACATTAGTCTAGGTTGTGCAACACAATGATCTGGTATTAGTCGATCAGTAAGATTTACAAAGAAAGAATTCTACCAGTTCATGAAAATTGAGAATGCTGGCAATAGATGATCACCAAATATCTTCCAGCTTCAAGCTTCTACAAAGGAGTTATTCTAAAACACATTTCGATGCAGCTAGGAAGACCACCCCAATGCATGTCCCCAGATCTGTTAGATGATCTATGGAATCATCCAGATAACCTATTAGATATTTCTTGCTTTGCTTCTTAGTTTGCCTTTACTTTAAAAATAAATTTCTCCGGGGCGCCTGGGTGGCTCAGTGGGTTAAAGCCTCTGCCTTCAGCTCTGGTCATGATCCCAGGGTCCTGGAATCGAGGCCCACATCCGGCTCTCTGCTCAGCAGGGAGCCTGCTTCCTCCTCTCTCCTCTCTCTCTGCCTGCTTCTCTGCCTACTTGTGATCTCTGTCAAATAAATAAATAAAATCTTTAAAAATAAATAAATAAATTTCTCCAGCTCTGAGTTTTCTATTCTTACCAATTATTTAACAGCAGTTATGCCTTGTCCTTCTATTACCACCTGGCATAGCTCAAATTTACACGAATTCCTACATCTTAACACTACTCCCTGAAAATAGCTTTATTTTTCTACTCAGGGGTCCAATTCATTAATATTCACACAATGGGTTCACTTTTAGATCTTTTCTTCCCATCCTTTAAGGCTGAAACTTAAACTATGGGAAATCCTGGTTCTCAGGACATGAGTTCTGTGAATTTCAACACACCCTTTAGCCAGCCATATCGGGTTTCTCTACTCGGTAAGAGCAGTGAGGCACTTTAAGGGTATGGCAAGATAGAGTTGTAAAGCACCTGTAGTCTAGAAACATAACACAAATTGTGCTTGCTCCCTCAGCTTCAATTAATAGATAAGAGAACCTTCCTTGCAAAGAAGGCCCCTTTTTCCTTTTACGTCTTTATGAATGCTGAAAATAAAGAGTTCACATTCTAGACTTGAGTTCAGATGTGGAAAAATAATCTCTCTAGGTTTGCTATTCTGAGGAAAGATTTAGTTCAACCTTCTGAGGTCAAGCCTGAGGAGAAACAAGTAAATCCTAAAAGAAATCAGGAAGCAAGCCTATAGGATACAGGCATAATACCTAACAGATTTAATTAACCTCCTGTCTCTGTCTCTTTTACTAGTTGTTTGTTTTTAATTCTCCCTGTGTTTTTGTTTTATACTGGTTTGGGCAGTTTTGGTTTTTGTTTTTGTTTTTTTAAGTTCCAGGGTCCTCCGATAAAAGCCAATAAAAGCCAAAGATTAGGTTCTCTTAGCTTTAAAGAATAAAAGATTAGGTATAGTCTCTATAGTTTGGAATAATAGATGAGTTCTTGAAAAATTTTACCAAGAAAAGGTACAATGTTTTTGCACAGACTACAACTCTTATAGACACATTTTTATAGGATATTTTATTTTCCACTGACAATAACAAAAATTTAAAATGTGTCTATAAGACTAGTGCTTTGATTTAGGTGAGGATGAAATCTTGAACAGATTTTAAATCAATTCTTCTGGGAGTCCAGACATAGTACAAAGACACAGGGAGTGTTTGTCTTGGTGGCCTTTTCTTATGGTTTTAATTCCCAGAGAAACGTAACACAAATTTTCTACCACAATTAAGTGCGTTTAATAAAAATTATTATAGGTCACTCTTATTTTTTGGTATAAAAAAACCCTTCTCTGGTCCTTATACTTACAACACCTAGGTTACACCCATGAAGACTCAAACAACCGTACTCAGGCTATACGTGAGTCCACCTTGAATTCATCACATTGCCCTCACTCCCAAACAAATTTCTTGATCTTATTATTTCCAGTCATTAAACCAACATATATTCCAGCGTTAACAAAGCTATGTAATTTTCCTTGTCAGAACACCTTCTCCTGATACCCAGTTCCATCTGTGCAGCTCCCAAGAAGTCTCTTATACAAAAATATCAAAAAAAATTTTTAACTAAATATGTGAATGACCTTAGATAGGACTCAAATAATCCTGTTCTATCCTCTTACTTTGGGTCTGTAGTCTCTGCCTTAAAGGTAGGGGCACCCTCTTGGTTGTCCCAAGCCTTCTCTATAATCCAGCCATCGAAAAACCCAAAACCAAAGAAATCTTACCTTCAGTTCTTACCAGATCATATTCCTCTCAAAAAATTTTCAATAAAGTAACTCATTGCACTTAGCGCAGTATTCAAGGCCCTGTAAGGATCTGACCCCAGATTTCCCATCCGTTCTCATTTTCCACTGCTTCTATTCCTGCCCACCTTATATTCCAGGGAGTTACTTAAGCAGACAGTTGGACTGCATGGTGCTCCAAAAGCCTTTTAAAATTACTTTAACGCCCCCCCCCAAAAAAGTTACTTTAACAATAAGCCCAAGCTAATATTTCAGGACAATTTTTCTGTAACAAGAGTTTCAACTTCGTATAGGATTTTATTCACTAACTCGGGAGCTTCGTGGGAGAATATAGGACCTGAACAGTTTTGTGACAACCATATACATAAAGATAACTTAGAGTCTGAGAACACCTCAGCCTTCCTTTGGGGGTAAGAGCCAAATCTGGTCCATTAACAGCTAAAAAGGAGAAAGCAAGAGACATAAATGATAAAAAAAAAAAAAAGCCAGTGAAGGGGGAAATGATTCACAGATTGGTTGAAATGGCGGGTGTGGACATTTTCGTTTCTACTGACAATAACCACAAAAGCAACTTCTATTTATTGCATGGGAACAGTTTCCAGGCACGGTGCTCCTAACCTGCGAAGTAGCAGGATTGTATCTTTGTTTTGCAAAGGGAGAAATCCAGGCTTCAAAGAGGCAAAGTCCTTTGTCAACTAAGTGCCACAAAACAGCTAAACCGCAAAGCTGGGATTTGAACTCAAACCCGGTTGCCTCCAAAGCCTGTGGGTCTTAAAAACATTGGACTCTCTTACCTCGCTGGCCTCGCAGAGTCACTGCCAACACTCGCATGAGGACAGCCAAATCCAAGTGGTGCTCCCTGTGCGCAGTCTCGTGTTTGCTATAAGTTTGAATTTCTGAGACGCCTCTTCTGACAAATATCTCCACTCAGATTCCCTAACCTTTCTCCCCCAACTCTCGAGTCTTTAGTCCTGAAGGGCTGCATCCTCAAAATGCCCCTCAAACTCTCTTAGGGCACACAGCTCCTTAGCAGGAGAAACGAAACAAACGCACCCTGCCTTTCCAGCTTTCTCTCTCTCTCTGTTGGGAAGCTACCTTAATTTATTTGATGTGTGTTCCTCTAGCCAGGGCGTGGCTTTGTTCCTTACACATCATCATTTTCACCTGGATCAATTATCAGTGGATTCTCCCTCAATGAAATGAAAGAACTTTCTTGATTTTCAAGAAAACACACACATTTGTAGAACTTTGAAACTACAGAGCAGCACATAGAAGAAAATAAAGATCATCTATAACCACTGTCACATTTTGCCCTTTATGCTTCTAAGAAATCTTGTGCTTCTACGCCTATGCAATAGATATTTATAAACTAACTTTTCCCATGGCAAATTGACCAAATACACAGAAGTATATAGACTGGTACAAAGAAATCCAATGTGCCCATCACTTAGCACAATATTAATCATGGTCAATCTCATTTCATCTACATTCCTACCATTACCCCTTCCTCTCATCCCAGACATCATGTCATTTCAACTGTAAATGTTCCATTATGTATTTTCATAAAGTAAAAGTAGTTCCCATTAATCATAATCAGATACCATTATTTTACCTACAAATTTAACAATGGTTCCTTCATATCATTAAATACCCACATTTAATGTCCATATTTCCAGTTTCTCATTAATTTTTTTTTAGGTTACTTGTTTGAATTAGAATAAAATTTAGGTTCACACATCGCTATGGGTCAATGCATGTCTTAAATCTTACTTCCTGAAAGTCTGTGTGTGGGTGGGGGGCGGGGTGGCAGGGAACAGCACAGGCATCACCTGGAAGCTTATCAGACATGCAGAACTTCAACGCCCCCCTACTTCACCCCACCCAGACCAACAAAAAGAGAATCTGCATTTTAATAAGACCTCAGGTGATTTACATGCATATTAACTTAATATTGAGGCTCATTGTTTTTAAGTCTCTTTTGACCTATGGTTTACCAATCTCACTTCACCTTTTTATTTTGTAAATTTTTTTTTAAAGATTTTATTTATTTATTTGACAGAGAGAGAGAGAGAGATTACAAGCAGGCAGAGAGGCAGGCAGAGAGAGAGGAGGAAGTAGTCTCCCTGCTGAGCAGAGAGCCCGATGTGGGCCTCCACCCCAGGACCCTGAGACCATGACCTGAGCCGAAGGCAGAGGCATTAACCCACTGAGCCACCCAGGCACCCCCCCCTTTTTTTTTTTTTTAAGATTTTTATTTTAGAGTGCGAGAGTGTGCGTGTGTGCATGAGCAGGGGTCGGGGGTGGATAGAAGGACAGGGAGAGGGAGAATCTCAAGCAGACTCCATGCCTAGTGCAGAGCCCAACACAGGGCTCATCCCACAATCCTGAGATCATAACCTGAGCCAAAATAAAGTCAGTTGCTCAACTGACTGAGCCACCCAGATGCCCCCATTTCACAAATCTTTCTAGAAAAATTAGCTTGTAGGCCTCCTTAAGTTTAGCATAGTGTAGCTATTACTAGTGTTATCCTAATGGTATTCTTTAATTCATGCCTCTGTCTCCTGTATTCAATTTAATGTAAGTGAGGAGGGGCACCGGGGTGGCTCAATAAGTTAAGCAGCTGCCTTCAGTTCAGGTCATAATCTCAGGGCCCGGGGATCAAGGCCTGTATCAGGCTCTCCACTCTGTGCAGAGTGAGTCTGCTTCTCCCTGTCTCTATGACCTCTCTTGAATTCTGTCTCTCAAATAAATAAAATCATTTTAAAAAGTAATATAAATGAGAATTTACCTAAAGGATTGATTAGAATCAGGTTCAATTTGGGGGAAGGAAGGAATATATCATAGGTGCTGGTATCTCTCTATCAAGAGGCACATATAGTTTGGTTGCCCCTTTTTGTAATGTTAGTAACCTAATGTCCATTCTGTAGATCTGTTATTTCATTAGGCGTCATAAAATGGTGATATTATCTCTTCCTTCCTCTTGTACAGCTTTACCATTTCTAAGAGCATCTTCTCTTTATCGTCTGCTGGATTCCTCTGAGGCATCATCTGTACAAGAAAGAAAAGATGACTCCTTGCTTCTTTCCCTTTTTAGTGGTCAGAATAATGACTTGGTTCTCAATCACATTCAAAAGGTGACCAATAAGCCTTTGGGATTTTTTTTTAGCATTCTTAGGAAAGCATGAATTTAATCATATTTGATATTTTCCAATCATCCCAACTATTCTCCCGATGGAAGCTGAAATCCTTCCATCTTCACCTAGCAAGAACCTCTTTAAGCAGGGTCCTCCCTGCTTTCTGACATATTCTCCGGAGCCTCTGAGAGTGGGCCTGATTTCTGGTATGATGAGATGTTGTACATTTATTTGGTTCACTTTTTTTTTTTTTTTTTTTGCCTCAGACCTGGATCTCACATCTCCAAGAAGCTGCCTTAACTTAATGACTGTCATTTTTTTCTAGCTCTTTTCAGAGGACAGACCTACTAAATATGTTTTGCTTTCAGAGAAAGTCATCCTAAGTTCAAAATGATACTTACAAATGAAATTCAGAATGATCGTGATTTTATTTAACCCCATCTGTCTTACAGCAGTTTTTTATTTCCCATATACCAAATACCAAATACCCTGGATCTCAATGACATCAACATAATTCCTCATTTGTCCCTAATGATGTCCCTAATGATAGACTTTGAGGTTGTTTCCTGTCTTTTGCTGTTACAAATACTGTTGCAATAAACAGCTTTTTTCTGCATCTTTTAATTGTTTGGTAAATTTATGTTAGGATAGGTTTGAAGCAGTGATTGCTTTATCAAATGATAGGCAATACATATACTGACGGGATGCTATCATAATGTAGTGTATATTTTTACATAATACTATACCATGAACATTTTTCTACATCATTAAATATTCTAGTTTCATTTTTGATGGCTATAAGATAGTTCTTTTAATCATTCCCTTATTACTAGACATCCAACCTGTTTTCCATGGATCACAGTTTCAGTCATTTTAATGTAACTAAGCCACTCACACTGTTTCAGACCTACTTGGTTATGAGCTAGTTTCCAACTTCACTTGATGAAACTGCTTTGAACAACCTCTTAAAGAGGTATCAGTCCTCACATTCCATGGATACAGCAACAGGAGTACTTTCAAAACTACTTTCAAACAAAGCCCAATTGATATAATTGAATAGTGGATGAAAAACAGACCTGACCTCAACTTTATCACTAATTCTGATGGATGAATCTAGTCTACACTGTCATTTCTAGAAGTGAAGTGTTAGACTAGGTGATTTTATAAATTTCCTTCCAGCTTTAAAAACGAATCTAATTCTAAGGAATTTGGTATGCTTTAGTGTTCTTTAGTATTCTTTAGAAGTCAGAGTTGTTATTCTACCTATTTATTCTTCTTCTTATTCCAGTAAGCATCTACGATCATGCTTTACTCATGGTGAGTTTTATTACCTGCATGCTGAATTAGCTTTTCAGACTCCCTCCTGGCTGTTGAACTAGCATGTATGGCTCTAAGTCTAGAAAAGAGTCATGCCTAATTTAAGAACTACAAATATTTATTGACTGCCTCTTATTTACAAGCCAGTGTGTTTGTTCAAATCTAGTTTTTAGATAAATTAAGTCTGTTAGAGGACTAAGTTCACTGTAAAACATATAGTCTAAAAAGTATCCCCTGAAACATCCTCTCTTTACCACCACCTGATAACACTAGAGGCCCAAGAGACAGGCTGTTCTTTAAAGCTAGACCACTAGGACTGGTTGGATATATAGTTAATCTTCAAATTCATATTCATCCACAGGAAGAAATTCTTTAACATCATTTCTAATTATGTCCCTGCTCTCAACACGCTGCCTGAAGCATTAACTGGAAGCAGAGACAATAGTAATCCAGGGCCTTCAATAAACACATTTCTAGGGGTGCCTGGGTGGCTCAGTGGGTTAAGCCTCTGCCTTCGGCTCAAGTCATGATCTCAGGGTCCTGGGATCAAGCCCCGCATTGGGCTCTCTGCTCAGTGGGGAGTCTGCTTCCCCCTCTCTCTCTGCCTGCCTACTTGTGATCTCTCTCTCTCTCTCTCTCTCTCTCTCTCTCTCTGTCAAATAAATAAAATCTTAAAAAAAAATAAACACATTTCTAGTTTTCTCTGATGTCATCTGGAAGAGACCCAAGGTAGAAGTCCCCTACACAAATACCAAAGACACAGTCATGCTGCAACAAGGAACCATCTCCACAATCCATATATTGGAGGTCTGGTCTACCCCATCTGTCTAGTATCCGTCAGACACTATGTTATTTTGTCCTTTAAGAAAAAAGAAAAGAAATGAAATAGCCTAGGGGCTGAATCCTTCTGTGAAGGGGGTGGGAAGAGATAAATGGAGGCTGGCACTGCTACAGGCAAAGCACTGGAGAAGGGTTTTTCTCACACATCACCAGAAGGCAAACATCTCGTAACTCCTTTGAGCACAGAACTCTTACTTTAAATTCTCTTAACTCACATACAACAGAAGGGGAGAGAGGTCAAAACAGCTTCATTTTGAAATGTACTGTGTGAGGAAAAAAATAAAAAGAAAAATAGGCATGTTGGCTAGCATGTTCTAGGTTGAACTTATTTGAGGCCAGAGGATCTGGCCCAGTTGTACGTTTTTATTCTATTTTAAGAAAAAGAAAATTCCAGTGTCCCTCTATTTGTATTCAAAATGTAATAGAGAATTCCATATGCTGAAAAACAGAATAATTCAAGTTGCTATTTACTTGAGAAACAAAAATACTATTTAGAAATCAGAAAACCGATTGTCTAGAATAACAAAAATGGGAAAATGAATACAGATAATTATGTGAGCAAGAAAGACCTATGGAAATGCATTTATGTGTGGTCAAATTAATACAAAGTTTTGCCAGGGTATTTGAGATATTCAAATACAGCTGATCCTTGAACAACACAGTTTCAACTGTGCAGGTCCACTTCTACATGGATTTTTTTTCAATAAATACAGTACAACACTATAAAAATACTTTCTCTTCATTATGATTTCCTTAAAAACATTTTCTTTCCTCTAAATTACATTATTGTAAGAACAGTATAAAATACGTATAACATACAAAATACTTGTTAACCAACTGTTTATGTCACTGGTAAGGCTTATGGTCAACTGTGGGGTATTAGTAATTAAGTTGTGGGGACTCAAAAGTCATTTGTGGATTTTCAAGAGCACGGGGATCAGTGCCCCTAACCCCCACATTGTTCAACTGTACAGAAAATTTGGGTTTACTTAGAATCCAAACATCTAGATGTTTTGAGTTGTTCTTTACTTTTGTGAAAAAGAGTTAATGAAATTATCACATTAGGACCCTGCACATTTCAAAGCCTCGAGACCTTTCTCTAGACTTATATTTACATTTCTTTTCTTTTTTTTTTTAAGATTTTATTTATTCATTTGACACAGAGAGAGAGATTACAAGTAGGCAGAGAGGCAGGCAGAGAGAGAGGAGGAAGCAGGCTCCCTGCCGAGCAGAGAGCCTGATGTGGGCCTCGATCCCAGGACCCTGGGATCATGACCTGAGCTGAAGGTAGCAGCTTTAACCCACTGAGCCACCCAGGCGCCCTACATTTCTTTTCTTGACATCTTCCCCCAGATAGATCAAAGACATCTGCAATTTAGCATGGTGCAACTGAAGAACTGGTTTGCCCTTACAAAATGGTTGTTTTTCAGTCTTCCCTCATCTCAGAACATGGCTCCAGGATTTACCAAGATGCTTAAGTCAAAAACCCAGGAGTCTGGGCCAGCTTCATGGGGCGTACCCAGTGCTGTCATACAGAGCCCCCACACTCCGAAAGGTCCTGCACTTAGAGTTTAATGCTCTGTGGGTGATGTCTTGAATTTTTTAATTGCATCTTCTAATCTGTGTTTTTTTTTAGATATTTATTTATTTATTTGACAGAGAGAGAGATCACAAGCAGGCAGAGAGGCAGGCAGAGAGAGGGGGGGAAGCAGGCTCTCTGCTGAGCAGAGAGCCCAATGTGGGGCTTGATCCAGGACCCTGAGATCATGACCTGAGCTGAAGGCAGAGGCTTAACCAACTGAGCCACCCAGGCACCCCTCTAATCTGTGTTTTATAAGTAAATTTCAGTGGAACAGTGGAGTGTGCCAAAGGCTTAGAGTTTGGCTCACATGTGATCCTGCCTCCCCCACCTCCCTGCCTCCCAGGACAGGTTCGTCACCTCTTGTCACCTGTTGCCTAGCATCCTGAGTCTCTCCAAGCCTTCCCCATCATGTCACTGTCCAGTGGCAGGCACTTCCCTCTGCCCAGGATGGTGACCAGATCACACAGGTAGGGGCACTGCATTTTGCTGTAGTCCTTCATTCTCAATGGGGACCTAAGTTCTAGTACTAATTACCTAGTTCAGACCAGGTAATCAAGAAAGTTTTTATAAGAGAGAGGCAAGAAGGTCCAATACTGAGAGATTGGTAGATGCTACAGTGCTGGTTTTGAAGACTGAGGAAGGGGATGTAAGCCAAGGAGTAAAAAGTGGCCTCTAGAACCTAGAAAAGTCAAGAAAATGAATTTTCCCCTAGGGGATCCAGAAGGAAGGTGGCCCTACTAAGACATGATTTTAGGCCTTTTGTCCTCTGTAACTGGTGGTTTTAAGCCACCAAATTTGTGGCACATTATTACAGAAGCCATAAAAGCTAATATGGTTTGTGATACGGAGAGTTATATAGCTTGTGCTTTTATATATAGTGTGGAGCAGAAGCACAGGTTAAAAACAAGTTATAAAATACAATCTACTGGGCGCCTGGGTGGCTCTGTGGGTTAAAGCCTCTGCTTTCGGCTCAGGTCATGATCTCAGGGTCCTGGGATCGAGGCCCACATCGGGCTCTCTGCTCAGCAGGGAGCCTGCTTCCTTCTCTCTCTCTGCCTCTCTGCCTACTTGTGATCTCTCTCTCTCTCTGTCAAATAAATAAATAAAATCTTAAAAGAAAAATACAATCTACTCTACTAGTTCCTAAAGTTGCCTAGCGATCAGAGTCACATGAGGAAGTTAATGTAAACATATTTCATGCCCCTTCTTTAGACATTCTTATTCAAAAATCCTGGTCCAATACAGGAAATGAACCCCAAGAAAATGAAGTGATGTTCCTCAGGCCACAAAGAGAGTCAGTAGCTGGATAAGAGCAAAATTCTGATTTTCAACTATTAGTACCAAGATTACTTGTCCTATATTGAGCTCTTACAGTGACTGCAAGGACCTTATAGGCAATATATAGGGATCAAAACATAATTTTATGATTTTTAAAGATTAAGAAGTTTCAACAAATCTGGTCCTAAATAAAAGTGGGAGGGGGCTATGCTGGACGAAAGAGGCTTAAGGACCTATTATGGACTCAGTGTTTGGGTCCCCCCAGAATCGTACTGAAGCCCTAACCCCAGTGTGGCCATATTTGGAGATGGGACTTCTAAAGAAGTAATTAAGGTTAAGTGAAGTCATATGGGTGGTGTTAGTGTCCTCATAAGACACACCAGTGAGGGCGCCTGGGTGGCTCAGTGGGTTAAAGCCTCTGCTTTCGGCTCAGGTCATGATCTCAGGGTCCTGGG